>OY856411.1:27087500-27442500 GCA_963693085.1 Alisma plantago-aquatica
ACCTCTAGACTGGGATTCTCCCTTCGAGCTAATGTGCAATGCAAGCGATTATGCAGTGGGAGCTATTTTAGGACAACGGAGAGACAAGAAACTCCATGCCATCTATTATGCTAGCAAAACTCTCGATGAAGCACAAATCAACTATACAACCACGGAGAAAGAAATGCTTGCAATTGTATATGCATTTGACAAATTCTGACAGTATTTGGTAGGATCAAAGGTGATTGTATATACAGATCATGCTGCCATTAAGTATTTGCTAAATAAAAAAGATGCCAAACCACGCCTTATTCGCTGGATATTACTTCTGCAAGAGTTTGATCTTGAAATCCGAGACAAGAAAGGTACAGAAAATAGTGTTTTCAATCACCTCTCCAGATTGACTACAGGAGCTGGAGATCTATTGCCAATTGAGGATCATTTGCCTATTGAAAAACTCTACACATTGTCATCCACTCAAGCACCATGGTTTGCAGACATCGCTAATTTTCTTGCTACTGGACAATTGCCACCAGATTTGACATATCAACAAAAGAAGAAATTCTTTCATGATGTAAAATTCTGTTACTGGGATGACCCGTTGCTATTCAAGCATGGAAGTGATGGGCTAATCTGGAGGTGTGTTGTTGAAGACGAGGTCCCAATCATCATTGCTGAATGCCATGCTTCTCCTTATGGAGGACATTTCGGAGGAGAAAAGACTGCTGCAAAAATACTTCAAGTTGGTTTCTATTGGCCCACATTATTCAAAGATGTCAATATATTCGTCAAATCTTGTGATAGGTGTCAAAGGACAGGAGGAATATCCCGCCGCGACGACATGCCACTCAACTCTATCTTAGAGGTTGAAGTGTTCGATGTATGGGGAGTGGACTACATGGGACCATTCCCATCTTCCTACGAGTATCAATACATTCTTGTTGCTTGTTAATATGTGTCTAAATGGGTTGAAGTCATTCCAACCCAAGCACCGGATGCCAAATCTATAATTAAACTTTTTCAAAATATTATTTTCCCTCATTTGGAGTTCCACGTGCTGTAATTTCTGATGGAGGCACACACTTTGTTGAAAAACAATTCAACAACCTTCTCTCCAAGTATGGTGTGACTCATAAGATCTCTACACCCTATCACCCTCAAACATCTGGACAAGTAGAGATTTCAAATAGGCAACTGAAGAATATTCTTGAAAAGACTATCTTTAGCTCAAGAAAAGATTGGGCATTGAAGATAGATGACACACTATTGGCATATCGTACAGCCTACAAAATCATCATTGGGACTACTCCATTCAAGTTGTTCTATGGTAAATCATGTCACATTCCGCTCAAATTGGAGCACTGTGCTTTGTGGGCAATTAAGTTCTTGAATTTCGACATGAAGAGGGCAGGAGAAAAACATCTATTGCAGCTACAAGAGCTTGAAGAACACCGTCTCGATGCTTATGAGAACGTGAAGTTGTACAAAGAAAGAACAAAAGCCTGGTGACACGCTTTTACCGTGCGTAGAATGCAAGTGTACGCGTCAATGTAGTATAGGCCCTTGTGAGGCCCGAGTCGAACTCAGGGACACTGAATTATCAGTAGACTACTACTAATTGGTTGCGATCAGATAAACCGATTAAAAGAGTTTGAGAGTTGTTGTAAAAATAAAAGAAAACAAAATAAAATAAAGCAATCGATTAAGTATTTAATTTAATCAATTCATATGGGAATCTTTAGGATTGCATTTTCACTGCGGGTTTTCATTGCATGAATTTTTATATAGTTAAACAAGTTCATCTCTCAATCCGGGTAGTGGCCTGTAATCAAAATTGCCCACTGTCGTGGTACAATTCACTACCTATGTCTAGGTCGGTTCCACCGTCGTAGTAACTTATACCCTAAGCTAGGTGCACTAAAATCGACCTCTGGGTTTCCACCATTAACCATACATCACCTTGTTCAAGGGATTTGTTAATTAATGTGAATTTCGTCTCGTTTCAACCGTTAATTCTTCTTTCAAAGTAATTAAAGGCATTAGATTATCATTATGGTGATCAAGCATAACAATATAATTGAGAAAATGAAATCATACCACGGATTTAAGATATAAATGATGATTTACTATGATAAAAATGTCATACAATGCTTCCCCGGGCTACTCCCGGTCCTAAAGATAAAGGGGATTAGCCTCGCATGTTCATCTCAGAGCAAAACATGGTAGAGAAAAGGGGAAACATGGAGAAAAATGTGAATAAGTAAAGAAACCCCTGAACGGAGAAGATCCAAGCGTTTCTCGGTGTGGAATGTGCGCTCTACAGCCTTTCGGCGGTGGAAAACGTCTTCTTCGGCTTCCAGAACGGCTGGGGCATGCTTCTAGGCTCCGTTCTTCTCTCCACACCTTCTCGGGATGTATGTAGTGGCTAATGACGTGATAGATTGCTCTTGGCCGCCGTCATTAGGTATAATCACCGAGTTAGGTTGCCAAAAATATCACAACCGTCGGATTTAAATCAATCTGAAACAAACTTGCATCTGACGGTGTCGATACCATCAACGCGAGTCGATGGTATCGACCCTACGCGATATCGGCAAGTATTCTTTTCTTTCTTTGCTGTGCCTGATGCTAACTCGATACCATCGACGCGGGTTGATGGTATCGACACCCTAAGGCATCAATTTTGTCCTTTTCCGTCGTTGAATCTTCTGGGGTCGATAGTATCGACTTTATGGTCGATAGTATCGACTGTCTTCTCGCCAGCAACCTAATGGTTAGTCGCTACCATCGACTTCCCTGTCGAAGGTATCGACTCTGTGCTGCCCTTTACGGCTGGCAACCTGTGGTTGTGTCGATAGTATCGACAGCTGTCGATAGTATCGACAGCTGCAGATATGCATTTTTCTTGAAATTGCAACACAAAACCACATAAACTGAAATAAAACATGTTATTTTAATCATTTATGCTCAAAACACTAAAATAAGGGAGAATTGATGCTTAGAAGTCTCATAGACCAAAGTAAATGAATTATGCAATATTAACCACCAAAATGACCAATAAATGCATAAAACACAAGTAAAACAAGTCTATAAATGTGACTCAAAATCATCGCATCAAACTCCCCTAAGCTTGAACATTTCTCGCCCTCGAGCAACTAAACTTTAGAATAAAATTGCGAGGGTCAACTAAAGAACAGATCATCACAACAAACATCACTATATGATTCCCACCAGACATTCACATACCGACCCTTACTAACCACATAATGATAATTACCCTAAAGGCGACAATGATCATCCATAAAAGATATCTACCTCAAGATTAATGAACACCATCATATAAGGTAGTTAACATAATAACTTCGTCGGTCCAGACTCAGTGCATCTTGTGATCTCTTATTCTACGTTGCTCGCCCTAACTACCATCTACATGGAAGCAGTTCTCCTGATATTCACAAATGAGTAGAAAATCACGATGGCCTACCAATTCAAGCAATGGGTGGATGGAATGGGTGGCTCATGGAAGAAATGGAAGCATTATACGGTTTTATCATGCACAAAGCAAAAATGACCTAAATGATGCATATGCAAGTGTAAATGCCCTAATGCCTACATTTGGGCGGAATGATGCATGCACTATCATTCCATCTCAAGGTGAGATGGAATATCTAAGAAAACTACCTCATGTACTTATCCTTCTTAATATGCAGTGAGAATATATTCCTTTCTCCTTCTCATTCCTATTTATTTCTCATTTCTTTTCTTTGTCTCTTTTTTTTCAAATTTTTCTTCTTGTTTTTTTTTCTTTTAAGGCCCTTATATCCATAAATGACAATGAATTTTTTTGTCGAGCTCACTTCTTGCTGCACAACTATATACTTGAAGCATTCAAAAGGTATGGAACAAGTTTATCCCCTTTAATGTTTCAGAAGAAATAAGATACATGATGTACTGTATATGCTTAAAAAAAAGTGAATGCAGCTACAAAATGATACTCATGCAACTAAATGACATGCACCTAAGGATAATGTGCATGTATAGCTAATCTATTTTTTTTCTTGTAAAATATGTGAAAATAGTTGCAATGCAAGTCCTATCTACATGAGATGCAATCAAAGAGATGAAAATTGTAATGTACTTCCAGTTCTTAAGGTGGAGTATGAAAACAATGAGGTGGATAGATCACAAGACTAATTGACTGAACCTTTGTAAATTATTATGTGTCCCACCTTACTGACCTGTGTAGTAATTAAGAGGTTTCTCTCTTTTACTTGAAATTAGAGTCTCATTATCATTTGATCAGTTTAGGCTCAAACAACCAGTTCCGTCCACTTTTTATGAATCATGAGAATGTACAGTTGTGATTTTCTGTTTTAGGGTTGACAAACCCAATTATTTCCTTAAGTTATGTGCTAAAAGTTGAACAACACAAACTTGCAAAACACTAAAAAAAATTAAATTTACCCCTGATTCCCATGTACAAGCAACGAGATGACACATGACTTAAGACATCCACAATTACACTAGATAGAGTGTGGATCCTACAAACAAACTAAAAAATGCAAGAACTAAAAGACAAAAGACAAAACAATAAAAACTGAAAACTAAAGGATAGAGCTATTCCAACTCCCCCCCTAAGCTTGAATCCGACTATGGCCTCATAGTCAAAAACAACCTTAAAAGGTGGAATAGAGATACTGATCATTCTTCCAGAGGAGGCGGGTACTGTAGGGCCGAGGGGTCCCAAGACGGGTACTGCCCCTGAAAGCTCGGATCATACTAGGGCATTGGTGGAGGTTGTGGATACCCCCCAAAGTAATTTTGGCTCCAGTAATGATCGTAGAAGGGCTTCTGCTGCATCTCCATCCTATGAAACCTGTCGTGGATGTGTTGTTGGTTGTCGAGGAGGAGGCGCTCATTTTCAAAAATAGCCCTCTGGTTATCTAGCAGCCGGTTCGTCGTATCCTGAATACCGGTATATGAAGCTATGTGCTACAGCTGGGTGTGCTGGATCTCTTACAGCATCGTATACATCCCCTGCATGGAGTAGACATCCTCACTTTGCTGCGAGGGCTGTGGTGGTGGAGGCTGCGAAGAAGAAGATGCACCTGGATGCATGCGGGGATGCTTCCTAGGTGCCACTCGTGCCCGAAGAGGAGTGAAAGCCTCCTCTTCCTCTTCATTCTCGTCACCGTCATTGTCATTGTCATCATTGTCGTCGTATTCATCCGAGCTCTCGATGGCGATGATAGGCCATCAAAAATGCTGAGCGCCCTCGATGTGGAAGACAGGGTCTGGAAGTGAACACTCTTGGTAGGCATGATTAACATGGAAATGTGCATATGCCAGGCCATCACGAAGCAAGATGAGGCTGGAGCGATGCAGATGTTGCAGGTTGACTTTGCTCTGGTTGGAGAGGGGAGTAAGCTGGGAGAAATTTAACCCAAGATAGGAGGCCAGCAGTGTGATGAGCCCTCCAAAGTGGATTGGAGCCTTCCGTGTACTCCTCTTTACAGCCAACACGCGCGTCAAGAAAAACGTGCCCCAATTACATTCTTCTCGCTTCAGCAACTTGTGTAGGAAAAACAAGTATGTCTCTTGAAATTTGCTGAGAGACAGATCACCACGAGCGAACAAGGTGGTGCAGAGCATGCGGTGAAGAACCCACACGAACGGATGCTCGAAATCCACCACCGCCACATTGTGGTAGCTCACGGATTTTCCGGGTGGCGCAGTCACTAGCTCGGCAAAGATAGCTCATAATCTGTCCTTTTGTCTGGCCGTCGGTACTGATCTCGCCCATGATTCCAGTTGTAGATGGAATTGAACTGCCGCAGGGTGAGAGTGTATTCATTGTTGTACAGCCAGAAAGAAATGTGGCCTTTGATCCATTCCTGATCAGTGGTGATGATGTCGTTTGGCACGACGCATATATCCAGCGACGCCATGAACTCTGCCACTAGCTCTTTGTATGTGGGCCATTCACCGAAGAATGGCTGGCCGTCGGCGTGGAATTCCAACTTATCGGGCCTCCTGCCCGTATGCCTTGCCTGTCCCTTGAGAACGTAGGCAAGATTGGCCTCGAACCCAAGATTGTGAATCATGTCCCGGTCGACGTAGCGCGTCGGCTCTATCTTTCTCTTCATCAGTTCCTCGTAAACCTTCTTGACCTCCGCGGAAGGATGGACAATCTGCGATCATGAAATAGACATCGTCGGTGGAGGAATGAACACTGGGATCTCCATTGGTGTCGCACGTGAAGAAGATGCGTCGGTGGTATGCACCATTGTCGAAGAAGACGGGATAGAAAACGGAGCTTGGGGAAGGTTGGAGAAGACAATCTCTGCTCGGTGAAGGCTCGTGGAAGAACACGCTCCTTGGATGCTCGTAGTCGGGCTCCGATCGCTCAACAAGATGCTCGATACAAGTGGAGGAGGAAAGCTCTGAAGGTGTGATGTCATATGATAACAATCCATCCCTTTTATAAACTTGGTCGGCATTGTTGTATGCTCGTCGATACCATCGACACGAGTCGATGGTATCGACTCCTGTAGCACAATCTGTCTTCCGCTAGTATCGACGGTTGTCGATAGCCTGATTTGGGGGCCCGGATCGATGACGCGTCGATACCATCGACACGAGTCGATAGTATCGACCCATCCCACGGATCGACTCCCTTGATGCAGCAATCGCCGTTGATCTCTTCTCACAGATCAGTGACATGTCGTGTCGATACCATCGACGCAAGTTGATAGTATCGACTCTTTTTAGGGAAAACACCCTCGCGAGGCCCGGCCGCCGCTTTCTGCCTGTAACTGGGTCGATACCATCGACAGGCCCGTCGATGGTATCGACTTCACTGAGACAATTTTTGTCTGAATATCTCCAGAGATCTCGCGAGTATCGACACCCGTGTCGATACTATCGACCTCATTTTGGCGAGCAACCTAATGGTATGTCGATACTATCAATGAGGCCGTCGATAGTATCGACGCAGGGAGATTTTTGCAGCCGCCAACTTGTACCCGTCTCGATACCATCGACACAAGGGTCGATGGTATCGACTCTGCCTCAGTCCTGCACATTGAACAAACGATCAAGGTATCATTTTTACACTAAAAATAAAACCAAATCAAACCAAAGTACAAACGTGAAAGAAACTAAACGAAGCTACCGATGGTTGGGTTGCCTCCCAACAAGCGCCCTTATTTAACGTCTTAGGCTAGACGAATTCAAGTTCCTCAAGCATCCGAAAGTGCTATGAGTTTGACCTCATTCACTTTCCTTGTGTAATCTTCACTGAAATACAACTTCAATCATTGTCCATTTACCAAGAATGTTGTCTCGCCATCATGCACCATGATTGCGCCATGTGGCCTGACCTCCTCTACAGTGAACGGTCCACTCCATCGGGATTTCAATTTCCCGGGATGCATCTTCAACCTGGAGTTGAACAAGAGTACACGATCTCCTTTCTTGAAGACGCGCATCTGAATATGGTGATCGTGAATCAGCTTTGTTCGCTCCTTGTAGATCCGTGAGCTTTCATATGCATTCATCCTCAGCTCGTCAAGTTCATTCAACTCAAGCAACCTCTTCTTTCCCGCTTCATCATAGTTCAAATTCAGCTTCCTCAGCGCCCAATGCGCTTTATGCTCCAATTCCACCGGCAAATGGCAGGCCCGATCGTAAGCCAACCTAAAAGGCATAGTGCCTATAGGTGTCTTAAATGCCATCCTGTACGCCCACAAAGCGTCTGGTAGCAAGATGCTCCAGTTCTTTCTCGTGGAAGCCATAGTGCGCTCCAAGATCTTCTTAATCTCCAGATTGGAGACTTCCACTTGCCCCTGTGTCTGCGGGTGGTACGGGGTACTAATGTTGTGCTTTACCCTGTACTTTCTCAACAGTGTTGTGAACTTCTGATTCCGAAAATGTGTACCTCCATCACTAATGATCATTCTTGGTACACCAAACCTACAGAAAATGTGCTCCTTGACAAATCTGCACACTACGGCGGCATCATTAGTCCTAGTGGGTATTGCTTCTACCCACTTCGATACATAGTCAACAGCTAATAGAATGTACAAGTTAGAATTGGAGGACACAAAGGGTCCCATAAAATCAATACCCCACATATCGAACACCTCGACCTCTTGAAATACATTGAGGGGCATCTCCTGTCTTTTTGAAATGTTACCTGCCCTTTGGCAGGAATCGCATTGCCGCACATAGTCATAGGCGTCCCTGAACAAAGTAGGCCAATAAAGACCACTCTCCAGTACCTTGGCCGTAGTTCTAGAACTTGCATGGTGGCCACCCATCGGTAGAGTATGGCAATGACGTAAGACACTTTCATATTCCACTTCCGGTACACACCTGCGCAACACACCATCCCTGCACTGCTTCAACAGAATAGGGTCATCCCAAAAATAATATCGTAAAGAATGGAAAATTTTCTTTTTCTCTTGGTATGTCCAATCATCCGGGATAATTTTGCAAGTGAGATAATTAACAATGTAAGAAAACCAAGGATCTTTCGATTTCACAGATAGAAGTTGTTCATCAGGAAACATCTCGGTAATGGGTATATGCAAATCCTTCTCATCTACCCTTTCCAACCTAGACAAATGGTCCGCAACCACATTTTCTATTCCCTCCTTATCTTTGATTTCAATATCAAATTCTTGTAAAAGTATGATCCACCTAATCAGTCTAGGTTTGGCATCCTTTTTCTCCATCAAGTACTTAATGGCGGCGTGATCCGTCCATACCACGACTTTAGATCCTACAAGATATTGCCGGAATTTTTCAAAAGAAAAAACAACAGTGAGAAGTTCTTTTTCAGTTGTCGTGTAGTTTAACTGTGCATCATTTAAAGTTTTGGACGCATAGAAAATCACAGCGGGTTTATTGTTCACACGTTGTCCCAAAACAGCCCCAACTGCGAAATCTGACGCATCACACATCAATTCAAACGGCTTGGTCCAGTCCAGTGTTTGCACAACCAGTGCCGAAATCAGTTTTTCTTTAAGAACGTTAAACGCATGTAAACACTTTTCGTTAAAATCAAACACAACATCCTTTTCTAACAACTCAGATAATGGTTTGGCGATTTTTGAGAAATCTTTTATAAAGCGGCGATAGAAACCGGCGTGACCTAGAAAACTCCGTACCCCTTTAACCGAATTCGGTGGGGGCAATTTGGAAATCACTTTGATCTTCATCGGGTCTACCTCCAACCCCTTGCTAGACACTTTATGTCCCAGCACAATCCCTTCGCTGACCATCATGTGGCATTTCTCCCAATTGAGGACCAAATGCGTGTCCTCACAGCGTTGCAAAACCTTGTCCAAATTGTATAAACATTTGTCAAAGGACACACCATAGACGGAGAAATCGTCCATAAAAACCTCCAAACAACGTTCAACCATATCGGAGAAAATGGCAAGCATGCTATGCTGAAAGGTTGTCGGTGCATTACACAGACCAAATGGCATACGGTGGTATGCAAATGTTCCATAAGGACAAGTGAAGGTGGACTTCTCTTGGTCCTTAGGATTAATGGAAATCTGATTGTACCCCGAATAACCATCAAGAAAACAAAAATGAGATCGACCTGCTAATCGCTCTAAAATATGATCAATGAATGGGAGAGGGAAATGATCCTTAAGTGTAGCAGCATTCAATCTACGGTAGTCTATACATACACGCCACCCCGTTACCAAGCGGGTCATGATAGGTTCATTTAACAAATTATGTGTAATAGTAATTCCCCCCTTTTTAGGGACTACCTGTGTCGAACTCACCCACGTCGAGTCGGATATAGCATAGATGATACATGTAGAAAGGAGCTTGATCACCTCCTTCTTTACGACCTCCATCATGCTAGGATTTAGTTGACGTTATGGCTGAATCACCGGTTTGGCTCCCTCCTCAAGCCGAATCTTGTGCTGGCACAATGTAGGGGAGATCCCCTTGATGTCTGCGACCGACCACCCGAATGCACCTCGGTGGTTCTTCAACACAATCAACAATTGATCTTCCTCCTCGGCACTCAGATATGCCGAAATAATCACAGGAAGCTTCTCATCCTCAGCTAGAAATGCATATTTCAAGTGCGGTGGTAATGGCTTCAATTCTAAATCTGGAAGGCTGATCAAAGATGACTGAAACGGTGGTGGAAGTTCTTCAAGGTCTTCATAGTACCTAGCATAAAAACATGGAAGCACCTGAAGCATCTTGGCACACTCTTGTAGTGACTTGCTTCTCATCCAATCATGGTTATATTAACCAGGCAGGCTTCAAGCGGTAATTCTGGATATGCATTGAAAACAGAACTTGATATGGCCTCATCTTCAGTAGAGGGAGGGATGTCCTCCTCTTCATCATTGGGAAAACCCACAGCCTTGCTAAGAGACACAACCTTGGTCTGCTCCATGATGTCTACAGCCAGTGTCCCTTTTTCTACTCTAGTCATCACATGAGCCATATCGAGAAATGGCTTCCCTAGATAGAGAGAGATATTTTGATCAAAGTGCTTCACCATGCGGAATTGCTCCTTTACTTTAGATTGCATAGCGCTTGAGGGCATGCCCATCTCAAACCGATCATCAGCGATACCCAAGGTCAACCGACCTCTTCCCATCTCAAGTATCATGTCAGCAGTGGCTTGGAATGGTCGTCTAAGGAGTAACTCATTACCCTGTTCATCTTGCATCTCCATTACAACAAAGTCTGCTGGAAATACAAACCAATCTACTTTCACCAACACATCTTCACAAATACCATAGGGCTTCACCACTGAAATATCCGCCAATTGTATTGTCATATTGCTCAGTCGTGATTCTTTTAATCCCAATTTCTTGAACGTAGAGAGAGGCATCATGTTTATGCTTGCTCCAGAATCACACAGTGCTTCGCCAAATTTCACCTTACTAATTTAACATGAAATATTGAAGTAGCCCGGATCCTGCCTCTTAGGTGGCAATGTGCCCATGATGAAGGCACTTACCTATTCCTTGAGAACCACAACCTTGATATCTGGGATTTTCCTTTTCTTTGTGATGATGTCTTTCAAGAACTTCCCATAGGAGGGTATCTGCTCGATTGCTTCTAATAATGGAATATTGACAGAGAGCTTTCTAAAACTGTCCAGAAACTTCTTGAACTGGGCGTCCACTTTCTTTGCTTTCACACTATTTGGATATGGGACCGGGACAGCCTGTGCCCTTTGATGTGGTGGCACATATGATGTCCTCTTCTTTGTCTCCTCCTCAGCAGTAACATGTTCAGCTATGACTTCCTCCACTATATCCTCAACCGGCTCTGTGACTGGAATTGGTACTTCCTCTGTGGCCTCACCTTCGGTTTCTGATTGGTGTTTGCTTGGTTCATCGACCCTGGGGTTTAAAATCTTCTTGCCACTCCGTAACAAGATTGTCTTTGCCTACTGATTTCCCCCTGGAATATTTGTATTACCCGGAAAGCCTTGATGCGCTGGCTTCTTTAGATTTTCTATCTCAGCTTCCATTTGCGCCATAGACGTCTCTATCATCCTCATCTGAGCCCCATGGCTCTGCAATGTCTGCCCAAACTGATTCATGAATTCCCCCTGTTGCTTGATCTGCTGGCCAAAAGTGGTCATCAGTTCTTGGTTCTGCTTTATCACTTGGTTGAGCAACTCTGTGCTCTTATCCTCCGCCGTCGGCTGGGGTTTTGCATCGGGGTCCTACAAGAAATTATTTGGATCCTTCCAGGAAAATTTCTTGTCCTTCCTCCATGAATAATCATTGTTTCTGTATCCCTGCTGCTACCGCATAAACTTTACTTGAGCCTCATCATCTGTTTCGGTATCTTCTTTTGCAAGCAGTTTCTTTGCTAGAAGGTCCATCTTATCATTCAGCTCTTTGATGGCCTTTGACTCCCCCGCAGCTCGAACGTGCTCTATGGCGTCTCTGTCGCCCAGGATTGCTTCTTGGCCATGTTTTTCAGAATTTCCCAACACCTCGTGTCTGTGTTGTTCAAAAAGAACGTTGAACCTGCAGAATCCAGGTTACTTCTATCATGCTCGGAGAGAGAAAAATAGAATATTTTGACCTGCGTCTCCTTGTCAAGCCCATGATGCGGGCACCTCCTAAGCATGATCTGAAACCTTTCCCAGGTCTCCGAGTAAGTCTCTCCTGCCTTCTGGCTGAAATTATAGATTTTCCTGATCATATCATTTGTCTTCTCAGGCAGAAAGAACCTTTCAAAGAACACTTCCACCATGTGGTTCCATGATTCCACATATTCATCGTCAAGATTGTGCAACCATTCTCATGCATTTCCTGCCAAAGAGCTCGGAAACAGCTTCAGGTATAGTGTCTCCTGCGGAAACCTGTCTATTTTTAGCATATCGCAGTTCTCCACAAACTGGCTAATGTGAGTCACCAGGTCTTCGTTCTTTAGCCCATGGAATGCATTTGACTTGACCAAGTTGATTAATGCAGGATAAATCTTATAAGTCGGAATGTTGATCGCCTGCTTCTTAATTGGCCCCTTTGAAGTGGATGAGGAAGAAGCTTTTATCTTCTCTCATATCGTCTGCTCTTCGGCCATGGCTTCTTGTTCTCAGCTGGAATCTATATCTTCCAGATGGTCTTGATTGTAATCTTCCTCGTCGTCAGGTCTCGGCAGTGGTACCTCTGGTGTAGGCTGTGTGTAGTCAGTGTTACGCATCCTCACCATGCATAGTACCTGCAAAATACTAATCTCAGTTCAGTACCGTGCTAGACGATTACACAATTTGAAAAATAAACTTGAATTTTTTTGAAATGATTACAAAATAGTAAAAATAAAAGGTGGCCTAGAATGGCCACTTGCAGCACTCGTAGTGCCGACAATTGTCGTGTCCCCGGCAACGGCGCCAAAAACTTGACACGCTTTTACCGTATGTAGAACGCAAGTGTACGCGTCAATGTAGTATAGGTCCTTGTGAGGCCCGAGTTGAACTCAGGGACACTGAATTATCGGTAGACTACTACTAACTGGTTGCGATCAGCTAAACTGATTAAAAGAGTTTGAGAGTTGTTGTAAAAATAAAAGAAAACAAAATAAAATAAAGCAATCGATTAAGTGTTTAATTTAATCAATTCAGATGGGAATCTTTAGGATTGTGGTTTCACCACGAGTTTTCATTGCATGAATTTTTATATAGTTAAACAAGTTCATCTCTCAATCCGGGTAATGGCCTGTAATCAGAATTGCCCACTGTCATGGTACAATTCACTACCTATGTCTAGGTCGGTTCCACCATCGTAGTAACCTATACCCTAAGCTAGGTGCATTAAAATCGACCTCTGGGTTTCCACCATTAACCGTACATCACCTTGTTCAAGGGATTTGTTAATTAATGTGAATTTTGTCTCATTTCAACCGTTAATTCTTCTTTCAAAGTAATTAAAGGCATTAGATTAGCATTATGGTGATCAAGCATAATAATATAATTGAGAAAACGAAATCATACCACGGATTTAAGAGATAAATGATGAATTACTATGATAAAAATGTCATACAATGCTTCCCCCGGCTACTCCCGGTCCTAAAGATAAAGGGGATTAGCCCCGCATGTTCATCTCAGAGCAAAATATGATAGAGAAAAGGGGAAACATGGAGAAAAACATGAATAAGTAAAGAAACCCCTGAACGGAGAAGATCCAAGCATTCCTCGGCGTGGAATGCACACTCTACAGCCTTTCGGCAGTGGAAAACATCTTCTTCGACTTCCGGAACGGCTGGGGCGTGCTTCTGGGCTCCGTTCTTCTCTCCACACCTTCTCGGGACGTGTGGAGCGGCTAATGACGTGATAGATTGCTCTTGGCCACCGTCATTAGGTATAATCACCGAGTTAGGTTGCCAAAAATATCACAACCGTCGGATTTAAATCAATCTGAAACAAACTTGCATCTGACGGTGTCAATACCATCGACGCGAGTCGATGGTATCGACCCTGCGCGATATCGACAAGTCTTCTTTTCTTTCTTTGTTGCGCCTAATGCTGACTCGATACCATTGACGCGGGTTGATGGTATCGACACCATAAGGCGTCGGTTTTGTCCTCTTCCGTCGCTGAATCTTCTAGGGTCGATAGTATCGACTTTATGGTCGATAGTATCGATTGTCTTCTCACCAACAACTTGATGGTCAGTCGCTACCATCGACTTCCCTGTCGATGGTATCGACTCTGTGCTGCCCTTTACGGCTGGCAACCTGTGGTTGTGTCGATAGTATCGACAGCTGTCGATAGTATCGACAGCTGCAGATATACATTTTTCTTGAAATTGCAACACAAAACCACATAAGCCAAAATAAAACATGTTATTTTAATCATTTATGCTCAAAACACTAAAATAAGGGAGAATTGATGCTTAGAAGGCTCATAGACCAAAGTAAATGAATTATGCAATATTA
Organism: Alisma plantago-aquatica; assembly: GCA_963693085.1. Classification (NCBI taxonomy): domain Eukaryota; kingdom Viridiplantae; phylum Streptophyta; class Magnoliopsida; order Alismatales; family Alismataceae; genus Alisma; species Alisma plantago-aquatica. The sequence goes on from OY856411.1 coordinate 27,101,928, forward strand.
ACCACCAAAATGACCAATAAATGCATAAAACACAAGTAAAACAAGTCTATAAATGCGACTCAAAATCATCGCATCACCTGGCATGATAAAAGAATTCACTGGAAAGACTTCCAAGAAGGAGACAAAGCATTGTTATTCAACTCTAGATTAAAACTTTTTCCAGGAAAGCTGAAATCAAAGTGGCCCGGCCCATTCCTAGTGCTAAAGATTTTTCCATATGGAGCTGTGGAACTCCAAGGCAAAGATGGAACCTTCAAAGTCAATGGACAACGTTGCAAACGCTACTCTTGTGGGGAAGAAGTGGATAAAGGAGCCTCTTACTCCCTCCAAGATGCTTGAAGAATTAGAAGAAGTCTTACTCCATACTCTAAATGGAGGACCTTGTGGGAGTTGACCCCACATTAGGATAGATTTCTTTTAAGTTTTTTTAGTCAAAAACACTCTTTAATTTCATTAATAAGCCTGTCGTGGATGAATGTAATAATCTAAACTTGATTTCCACTCTATCCGTCATTGTTTACTGCTGACTGACTACAATTTTCTGCAGAAATCGCAAAGTGCACGGCGTGTCTTTTGAAGACACGGCGTGCACCTCACTAAAAATTTAAGCGGAAGATGTTCTGGAAACTCACACAGTGTGCGTTATTAATATGCACGTCGTGCAGCTGGAAATTTGAGAATCCAAAAATTTTCTAGAAATTGACACGTCGTGCATTGTCCAAATGCACGTCGTGCACCTGGGAAATCATAATTCAGTAAACTTTCTGGAAAATCACACGGCATGCATTTCCTCAGCGCACGCCGTGCACCTGGTCATAAAGCAGATTTCAAAAACAAACTTTAGAGTAGTGCACGACGTGCACTCCGAACACACGTCATGCACTTTCTCATAAACTTTAGACAAAAAGGGCTGGAGTGCACAACCTAATCACTTCAACCCTAGCATCCGTGCACTCCAACCCTAACAGCTGTGCGAGCCACCGCCCACCGGAGCCAGAGCAAGTACACGCCGTTCCTCCAGCCATGTGCACCTTCTTCTTCCTCCAGCTACGAAACTGCCACCGCCTTCCTCAGCAGTCGTGCACCCTCAGCAGCACCTGTGCGGCCGCATCTTCTCCATCTCGGCCGCATCTTCTCCATCTCGGCCGCACCTCATCCATCCAAAGCTCCAACCCTAGCAACCGGCCGTGCGAATCAGCCATCGTTCTGCCAGCATCCAGCAACCACCGCTGACTTCTGCTACCACCTTCTTCTTCGATGACGCGGAAGCAGCAACAACCAAGTTCTAAGCTACTCCCAGCCGCCATCGTCGTCATCCCGAGCGCCGGCAGCAACAACTTTGCTCCAAAATCGTAGCCGTCTGTACAGATTTCAGAAGTGTTCCAGATTTGTAGGTGCACGCCGTGCACCAACATTGCACAACGTGCATTCAACTGTCTGAAGAAGACAAACAGTGCAGTTGCACGCCATGCAACACCTTTACACACCGTGCGTTTGACTTGCAGATCGAATGGCACCAATTAAGCAAAACTTAGGTCGATGCCATGGAATAGCTTCTTCATCTTCTGCACCTCCCGCAACTGCAACACCACCTTCCGCACCAGCACCTGCGGCGTTTGTACCCTCTACACAGTTTAGGGTCAGACCTGAGGAGGACGCCGACTACCATTTCCTCATCACAAGGCATGTTTTGCCCTCCCGCTACATGTGCGATGAAGCCCTTAACAAATTGGGTTTCAAGAATGAGGTAGTAGATCATCTAACATTTTTGGGTTTACACTACCTTTGCACCCGAGTTACTAAAACCTATCCCTGCCTTGTCTATGAGTTTCTCACTACTTTCAAGGTCGAAAATGACCCACAACACCAGAGCACACCTTACCAGAAAACCAGCTTTCGACTTTTGGACAAATCATTTTCTATGGATCTTCAGTGGTTTTGTGTTTTGCTTAAATACAATTATGGCGGCTACACTGATTATCCTCCCACCTTCCATAGCGACTCTTTCTGGTCTGAGATCACTTCTGAAACGGTGCATAGAGCAAGGAATGCCCGAGCTTCAGCAATCCATAACCCAGTTTTCTGAGTTCTACATCATCTTCTTAGCACAGGGCCTTTTGCTAAAAATGAAACTCAAGGTGTAGTAAGGAAGACTGATCTATTTTTCTTATGGTGCTTGGTGCAAAATGAGAAAATCAGTATTGGCTACTACATCATTAATAAGCTTCTTGACACAAAAAAGCAGAAGAAAAGGGAGGCAGGTGACATTATGTGTGGAGGGCTGATAAGCATCCTTGCAATGCAGTTGGGTCTAGATGTGGATGCCTTAGAACCTGCATCGGGAAAGAACCTTGTTGATATCAACTATCTCATCTCTTGTGGTCTGATCTCAAGACATGGCAACAACACATCTAAATTCAAGGTTTTTATCACCAAGAAGCAGTTCATCACCATCCCCGATGCATCTCAGAATGACATCAAGAACAAGGCTACCAGGAAGGTAGAGCTACAGCCAGAGACAGATGAGGAGACACCCACCTGAGGTGCCAGCAGCTCTACACCAGGGCCTACACCAGTCGCCCCTACTCCACTCCCACCGTCCACCAGTACTCAGATAGAGTACAGCTGGACAATGTCGGACGTGTGTCACCTTTATGGCTACGTGCAGCGGAGATTTGATCACATCGACACCTACCTTGACCAGATGGGCGTGCAGTATGACACCTGGTTTGACCATTTGAGTGCACAATACACTACCATGTATGACATGGTCAACAGGATGGCTGCATGGCACATCTCGCAAGGCCACTACCCTACACCGCAGTCTTTCCAGACTCCTCGCCGCCAGGAGACCGCAGTTCTAGAGGTTCCACAGCATGATTTTCCCCAGCAACAGCCACAGCAAAACCAGCAGTAGCAGCCTGACTCATCCGCCCAGCCAATGGACATCCCTGACATCATCAGTCAGTTCTTCCCTGAGCAGGGAGGCGGCGGATCCTTTTTCTGATTCCTTTCATGATAGGTATCTGGTTGTGAACTCTGTAAGTTCGATTGAAGCAGTGAGGACACTGCTGATTTCAAGCTTAGGGGGGCACAACCGGCCAGTAGTGGTAGTCATTCAACATATTTCTTTTTCGAGTCAGTAGTGTCAGTTGTTTTTCCATTTTCCATTTTTTTTTCATGTTCTTTTCCATGATGGCAATATCTATATGATTTGAGACTATCTTATTAAGAATGAACCCCCTCTAGCATGCTGAAATTTTCTGTCCTCTATATATGTTTTGGCTATATTTAAGAGAGAAAATTAAGAGCATGTTTGAATGAAATGGAAGTTGAACTTTCCCATGTGCTTTGATGTGATTCGTGTTTGTGGTTTGATATCTCAATTTTTTACATCTTGGACTACTCAATACATGTAATGGTTTCAAATTCTTGCAGAATAATTAACTTGCAACACTTTTTAGAATACGGGATATTCTTTCCAAACTTTTAGTCCATTTGCAAATCGACTTTTCAGTGAAAATTTTTCAAAAGATTGATCAAAATCTTGCTAACTTTAACATTCTAGTTGACTCTTTGGTGTTGCACAATCAATAGTTTATCTTCACCCAATAAAAGATGGCATATGGTCCACATATTTTGCTAGCCTAGTGTGAGTCCGATCTGGCAACGATGGTTAGGTGATATGAAAAATCAAAAGAGGGTAAAAACAACACCCCAACCGACATTCCTCGTGAGCATAAGCCTAAATTAGCAGCCGAATGTCGGAAACTCAAAAATCTCATCATCATATCCTTATGAAAAAGAGTGCAGCTAAGTTTTGTTAATGTTAGCATCAGTTTGATCATCTTATATCCATACTAGCTGAAAGCTTGTAATGTACATGCACTGACTGTTTGGCTTGATTATCCAAACTCTATTTAGTGTTGTCTTGTTGAACTTTTCGTTAAATTTGAAACCAACTATGTTGAACTTAATTTACCTATCTAAGATGTTGAAAATTTTGAGATGATAACAATGAACACAAGCACAAAGTACATAGTTGACTGAGCTGATTGCATATGCCCTTTTCATTTCATTCATGCATGAACTAATTTTCCTACTTAAATATAGCCATGTTCCTTTTTGCTTGAGGACAAGCAATAGTTCAAGCTTAGGGGGATTTGTTGTGTGATTTATATATCATCTTTTCACATGCTATCACACACAAATTTGGTTCATTCTGATATAATTCAGTCTCTTTTCATACTACGTTTGCCATCTTTTTGTTATTCTACTTACTCCATAACTTGCATTGCAGATTTGCCACAAAAAGAACTGAATTCGGAGTTAATTCTGCTGAAACAGCAGAATGCATGGCGTGCAAGACAGATGCACGGCGTGCACCTTTCCAGAGAAAAATCGGTTCGTTCAGCCAGAAGAACGCACAGTGTGCACAGAGTAAACGCACGGCGTGCGAGTTTCCAGAAGTGCACAGAAAGACAAACGCACTGCGTGCATACCGATGCACGGCATGCACCTAGAACGTGAACAGCCCAAGAAATGTTCTGGAAAGTCGCACGGCGTGCATTTCCTCAGCACACATCGTGCACAGATCAGCCGATGCAAACTACACTGCAGGTGCACGGCGTGCACTCAAAATGCACGGCATGCACCTGGCAGTTTCAGAAATATGAAAATTCAGAATTCGATTTTAAAACAAGGGGGAAGGCAAGGGACGGTTATGTTCGGTCATTTGAAGAGTTTTTCTCATCCCAGAGCTAGAGGAGACCAGAGGAAGGCGATTTTGGAGAGATCCAAGGTGGTTTCTTGCATCAAGAGACCATTTCTTCTTCTCTACTTTTGCATTGTCTTCTCCAAGGTGCAGCCAAGCTTCCCCAACCTAGAGCAGCTTCTTGAGAAAGGAGTTAGTCCGTCTTGGAGCAGCTAGAGAAGGAGAATTTCATCCTCAAGCCATAATTCTTCCTTCTTGTGGTTACACCTTTAGTTCTCTTTGCACTTTCCTCTCTAAATCATGTTCAAAACTGAAAATTCCGTAACAAATCTGCAAGACATGGTTATGGACGAGTAGTCCTTCTTTTCTTGGGCATGGGAGAGTAGCTCCCATGTCATAGCATGTATGGAACAAGTAATTTTGTACTAAATACTATGCTTCTTGTTTCTTAACCATGAAAGTACCGGTTTAGTCCTTTCTTGCATGTATTGTTGGCCACCTTATGTGCATATTTTCTGCTTTCTTGCTTGATCTGAGAAGATAAGTAGGAATGTATGGAGATGCTCTTTTTGGCAACTCTTCCTCTTCTATGAGAGTAGGGAGGAATGAGTTGAGGAACAGTTTGTGATCAAAAATGAAATTCACACACGTGAGTGTTGTTTTAAGTTGTGATCATTGCATTTACACCGGGAGTTGAAATGTAACACAACCTTTCCTTGAAACAAGAACTTATGTATGTTTAAATTATTGTGTTCCCTTGATTGCTATGATATGTGAATGAAATCCTAATGTCCAAGATTCCTAATAATTCTAAAATCGAACTTCTTTTTTGTGGTTCTTGCTTGCTAGTTAAAATCTGATTTTTCTCTTGTTAATTTCCGAGTTTTATGCTTTTATACATATTTTCTCTTTTCCTCTAAAACTGATCTAGATTGTTGAACTTTAGCGTTGTTGCGCTCAATTAAATTAACTAAGCTCCTTGTGTTCGACCTCGACTATACTACCTCCGTATACTTGCGGAGTTTGGTTAAGTTGGGTAAAGTATCCTTTGTTTGGATTGAAACTCGTTAGTGTAAACAACCAACAGTGACGCAAGTGACTATGCCATTGGTGCAGTCCTAGGGCAGAAGAAAGACTGGAAGCACCATGTAATATGTTATGCCCATCGTACACTGGATGAAGCCCAAGTGAACTACACTACTACCGAGAAGGAGATGTTAGCGATTGTTTTCGCATTTGATAAATTTCAATCATACCTTATAGGAGCCAAGGTTAAGGTTTATGCTGACCATGGGGCTATACACTATCTCATGTAAAAGGACACAAAGCCAAGACTGCTAAGGTGAGCCTTGTTGTTACAAGAATTTGATCATGAAATCATTGATAAGAAAGGAAAAGAAAATGTGGTCACAGACCACCTGTCAAGAATAGTTTGCGATGAAGAGAATCAGTTGCCCGTAAATTACAACTATGTTGATGAAGCCCTGCTAATGGCTCAGTCCGACGAGCCAAGTCTGTCGTGGTTTGCAGATATCTGTAACTATTTGTCTTGTGGTCATCTATCATCGGATATAACATACAAACAAAAAACGAAGCTCTTATCTGATGTCAAAAACTATTATTGGGATGACCCACTGCTACTTAAGAAATGTTCTGACAGTTTGTATAGAAGATGTATACCAGAGGAGGAAGTCCCACTGATCTTGAGAGAATGCCACTCTTCACCATATGGACGGCATCATAGTGGGGAAAGAATAGCTGCAAAAGTGCTTTAGTCTGGGTTTTACTGTCCCTCCATGTTCAAAGACGCAACGTCTTTTGTCAAAGCTTGCAAGGAATGCCAACTTACCGGCAATATCAGTAAAAAGAGCGAGATGCCTATGGCCGACTGGGTAGACGTAGAAATCTTTGATGTTTGGGGGATAGACTACATGGGTCCTTTCCCGTCGTCAAAAGGTTATGAGTACATTTTAGTGGTTGTTGACTGCGTGTCGAAATGGGTAGAGGTCATAGCAACCCAAACTTGTGATTCCAAATCTGTGATCAAGCTATTCGATAAAACCATTTTTCCACACTTCAGAGTGCCTCACACTGTCATAAGCAATGGGGGATCACATTTTAGAGAGAAGCAGTTGGGTAAAGCACAAAGTTGCTACACCCTATCACCCTCAAACCTCGAGACAAGTAGAGATATCTAATAGGCAGATTAAGCATATTCTAGAAAAGACAATTAGCCGCACTCGAAAGGACTGGTCCATGAAGCTTGATGATGCTCTCTGGGCCTATAGAACTACTTATAAGACACCTATAGGCATGACGCCATACAGATTAATCTATGGCAAGTCCTGCCATTTACCTTTAGAGCTCGAACATAAGACCCTTTGGGCGATCTAGTTTCTGAATATGGACCTAGAAAAGGCAGAACAAAAAAGATTTTTGTAGCTATAAGAGCTCAAGGAGTTGAGATTACATGCCTATAAAAATGTGAGGATCTACAAACAAAGGATTAAGGTGTGGCATGATGCCCACCTAAAGAATAAGGATGTTTGTGAAGGAGACAAAGTACTTCTCTTTAATTCTAGCATTAGGCTCTTCCCCAGAAAGCTTAGAACAAGATGGTCAGGACCCTTCTCAGTGGTGAAGATTTACCCATCAGGAATGATGGAGATTCAAGGAGAGAAAACTGGGATTTTCAAGGTTAATGGCCACAGGGTAAAAAGATTTTACGAAGATGAGGCCTTTGTGCAAAGATCTGAGATCAATTTGGAGGAACCAGGCCAGCTAAATGAGAGAAGGAATGAAGAGTTTCCACACCCAACTACAGGACCCAAGGAGTGAAGATTTATGAAGTCTAGCTAAGAGACTTTAAAGAAAGTGCTTCTTGGGAGGCAACCCAAGTTTTTGACTTTTTCTTAAGCCTTGTTTTCTCTTCCCTTTGTGTTTTTAGTTTTCTCCCCTTTTAAGTAATGTACATATCCATCTTATTTTGTGTAGTTGATGATTTACCTAAGGAAATGCCCTTTGTTTTGATCTGGTCGTGGTCTGGACCGCGGTCCCGGTATAGCACTTGCATCACACAAGACTGCGACCCGAGGTCGTCTTTGAATCAGTAGAGAACTACGACCATGGTTGTGCTTCACAGCATACCGTGATTGCGGTTGTTTCTTATGATAACCGCGACCGTGGTCCCCCTCCCCTTTTTGATTGTTCGGTCATGGTTATGTTAGTATATATTTCCTTAAACCCTCATCTCTCAGACTCTTTTCACTCCTAGATTTCCCGAGTTTAAGATAAACTCTAACCTCCGCTCTGACCGCGATCAATGACCTGCCACCACAGCAAAGTCGATTGCCACACCCACTGTGTTCGATTCCGCCGTCGCAACCTTCGAAAAGGTAACAGGAAAACCCCTTTTGCACTTCTAAAATTGACGAATCATCTTGTCGCCTCCGATTTAATCCATCACCTGAACTGATTCTTTTGATTTCATCCTTCGACGGTCGTAAGTCGCACTATCAACGGATTGCCCAGGTTTCCCTTTTACCCTAACTGCCTTATGGCAGCATTTGCAATTAACAATTAAAACCCTAAAAACATTAATAATGGGACAACTGCCACTGACAAAAATGAAGAACAGATTAACGAACGCAGAGAGGAATCGGAACAGTTGGAAGAAGAAAGACCGCAGCTCGCGGTCATCACCTCTACAACCGCGACCGCAGTGTGCTCTAAAATCCTAACATCATCCACGGTGTTTACTCCGACTACCAGTTCTGCCGCGGGTCACGGTGTAGAAGAATGATACTCAAAGTTGTGGTCCCCTAAATCGCGACTTGCCCAAAACAAGGAGAAGACCGCGACTGTGATGTTAACTGTGACCGCGGTCCCTACTCAGTAGACCGTGACCATGACCTTCTTCGGAATACCACGACCGCGGTTTCCTCTTAAGTTGCTGAAAAAAAACCACGGGCTGTGGTCCCTATGCAAACTCTTCAATTTGACACTAAAATAATTTATTGAATACCATATCCTATGCAAGATATACCTTCCTCAGATAATTGCCAAAAATGGTGATTTTTGTTAAAATCAACTAGAAACTAATTCATTGAAAATTTGCAGAATGTCTTCTCCAACAACCAGCGATCCCCTATACCAGAATGCTACTTCTATGAGGAGGTAGAGAAGATAGTAAATGACCTAACAACAGCACTGAAGAGGGATACTTCTCTACCAGTACCCAAACGTGTGGAGATACAACTGAGGTTGGAACAATATCAAAGGATATTGGGCGAACTACCACAGGAGGACTCCCCACAAGAAATAGAACAAACGAAGCATACGAAGACCTCTGAGTACCAACCAGAAGAGTCAGAGAGCCAAATACAAGGCAAGAAAAGAAAAGCTACACCCAAGGAAACCAAGGGCAGCAAGAAGGTGAAGCTAGTGGTTGATGAGAAACCAACTAAGGAGGAGGCAAGAAAGTCCAAGGAGGTTGTGGGGGAGATACCTACAAAATCCAGAGAACCCCCATTCGTGCCCAAGAACGTCGTGCACCAGTCTACCTACGACTAGATGTACCAAAACAAGGAGCTCTGCCCTACCCGTTACCTGGACGTAGAAGATTTCAAAAATATGGGAATCTATGACAGGACGGTGAAATTCCTGGAAGGTGCAAACTTACACACCTTATGCACACCAGAGGTGAAATCCTACAAGAAGCTGACCACAGAATTCCTATCTTCATTAAAGAAGGTAACTACCAGTAGTGAACAAAGAAGGCCAGGAAGTGGAGACTATAAACTACAAGTGAGGCTAAGAGGCGAGTCTCACATAATTACAGAAGCAATACTGAACAAATTTTTTTACTAAGACAGAGGAACAAGCCAAAGTCTGCTCTGCTGTCTCAAGTGAAAGAGAAGCAGAAACCTATGAGAGCAACCAGATGTGTGAAGAGTTGACTGGGGAGGAGGAGCACAACTCAAAGAACTCCAAGGCATCGTTGATCACATCGTGCTTTATTCGTACGATGCAGAATATCACTGCCTACACGATCCATGCGAGGTCAGAAACAAGAACAGTTAGCAAGGGAGATCTGTTCCTCATCTAGTCAATGATCAATAGAAAGTCAGTTAATATCAGGAAGATATTAAGCAAGCACTTATCAACAGCAATAGGAGGGGACACAAAGAGAAATTTTGCATATTACATGGGAGGCCAGATAACACAAATTGCTAAATACCTAATGGATGAAGGATAAGTCCTGAAATATAAAGAAATGGAGGGACAACAAAGAATAGACATAAAGTTCCTAATTAGCATGGGCATTCTGGCACAGAAGGGGGGAGAAGTTGTACTTCAAGAAGATCGGGTCAAAAAGACTACTTCCCCTTCCATAAATGGCGTTCTACGACGCCCACAAGTTGCGGCCAACCTACGATGACATCAAAAAGATGTGCTCTGGGGCACTGCAAGCTAGCACAAATACAGACCCAGTGACTACGGCTGGAGAAAGCAGTGCCCCAGCTGAGTTAGAAAAGAAGAATAGCACGGAGCCGCAGAAGAAATTGGCAGTAGAGAAAAAGAAGACATCAAAAACAACTTCTCTGCCAACCGCGAGGGAGAAAACCGCAGAACAACCCACCCCCACAGATCCACCTCCAAAATTACTAGTGGGAATTCCAGAACACACACCTCTTGACCCTCACAAAGAAGAAACTATTGTGGAGCCAGAGGAAGAAAAAGAGAAGGGTGCAGCAGCCAACCCGTAGCCCGACAACGAACCAGAGGCAGAGCCAGAAGGACAAGGATCTCAGGTCGTATCAGATACGGGAATCAATGGAGTAGAGGTGGACCCACTAGAAGAACCAAAGGAGAAAGAACAAGGTACACCGCCACCACCTCCACAACCTACGGTGCCAAGCTCGTCAACGACATACATGGAGCATCAGCTGCACCAGCAACAACATCGTGCACTTTCCTTCGGAGGTGCATTAGGTACACGGTTTGATGCTATGTGGGAACACATGCATCAAATTAACACAATAAATAAAACCATCTCTTCTTCTTTATCTGTGCTAATCAAGCAGGTACAGGTTCTTGTCGAAAGGACAAAAGCACTCCTTGACTTCTTCTGAGAAGTTATAAGCAACCAATGGATGATGATGGGGATGATAAAGAACATGAAGGATGAGATGGAAGACCTAAAAAAAGAGAGGCATGCCATCCGAGTCTACAATGAGCACATGCGTTGGGGCTATGACGTAGCAATGGCTAACCTCCAAGAAGAGAGTCAATGCTTAGAAGAAAACCGTTGGAAGCTCGATAAGGAATGTGAAGAACTTGAGAACCGGTGGAAGAAAAGGAAGACCAAGTGCTCAGCAAGCCCATCACACTCCTCAGCCAGGCCCTCTAGCCATGATGACAACAACAATGACAATGTGGGAGGAGCAGGCACAGGAGAGGGCATGCCAAAAGAAGGAAGTGCCAACACAAAGGAGGCACCTACAGCTGAGCCAAAGAGAAATGAGCCACCACATCAGTTAAGTACCCACAATGACAAACAAACAAAGAAAAATGTGACATTAGCAAGGGGGCTCGACCTCAACTGCAATCCAGAAGAAGGTCAAGACGAAGCTGCTGAAGACGGTGGGAAACTAGCAGTGCCTCAATTCTCCCCACCTACGCATACAATGACGATAGAAGAGAATATTTCTACAGTACATCGAGAAGAAGTGGTCACCAAACTCAGTGCAGCAGGAGTGGTAGAGCTCGATAGAATGCTAGCTGAGCTGGGGGCTGGACTCAAGGAGAGCAGTGAGTTCCTCCTATTCCAACCACATCACGAGAGCAACGACTATCTCTATGATGGGAAGATGGAGGCAACCCTGGCAATGATGGCAGAATCCAAGCTGGGGCAAACTTTTGAGGAGAGCCATGTCAAAGACAACATAGCTGTTGAAGCTTCCTCAGAAGTAGATAAACTTGAAGCCACCACAAAACCATCGCACAAGGTGACCAAACAAGTGGCCAAGGCCATGCTGACAATAGATGAAGCTTTGACACCTTTGACACAGGAAACAACATCTGATGATGAGGATGGCAGGATGGCAACCTTCTTCACATATGAGCCCTCCAAGGAGCGGATTGCACCAGTTGAAGCAGAAACACTGAGAGCAGCTCCCCCTCTGCCTTGCAAGATGAAAGATATGGACATGACTGTGGTATCACGAATCACATGCAGAGACGTCCACATCTTGGCAGATGTCATCAGTGACGATCTACCTGGGTCAGACATACTATATAACAATAAGGGTAGACGTTTGTCCAGAGATCACTTCTGGGGAATATTCATGAAGAATGCATGAGTACATAAAAGACTATTCAAGGTACTCTGTGCCACCCTCCTGGAAGAATTCCTACACCCGGACAAGCCGTAGCCGGTTTTCAAGGGGACAACACATCTAGCCAGCCTCCTCTACAATGAAGACTACAAGGCAGCAGATGTAGCTAAACTGAAGGCAGCAGTCCGACGGAAGGAAACAAGACATGTAGTGGTGCCCATAAGGAATACAAAGCATTGGGCATTGATAGTCATTGATCTGTATGAGAGGAAAATGATAGTGCTCAATTGATGTGTAGTCGAACTGGACAGCACCTCACTGGTTTACAAGAGGAAGGACACCAGATACGCTTTAAAGATATTGTTGTGCCTACACCGAGCTATCAAGGATGCAGATAACAAGTTTCAATGGTCCTGGAAGCTCTTCTCAATTAATAAGAAAGTCCCCCAAAAAGAGGTCGGTTCAGGGGATTGCGCCTTCATAGTACTATGAATGATGGAGGCCATCAACAAGGGCATCCCCCTAGAGGATTTAGACAATGAAGAGATGCATGGATTGGGGGGTATGTATGATATGGAGGTCATCTATGATCGTCGGTTCTTCAATGACCCGGTGATGCCTGCAGAAGCTATACCCCGGAGGCTTCACATTGATATCCCTCTACCTGAAAAGGTCACCTGGAGGGAGCAGCTAAAGACCATGTGGGTTGATCCAACTAAACCAGCCAGAGCTACTATATGGAAAGAAGGTTGGCATGAAATCTCTGGAGAAGCTACACAACATACGTAAGACTATGAAAAAAAGCAACCTCCAGTAGCAGAAGTCCTTGAAAATCAACCTCTAAGAGAACAACCTGAGGAAGGAGAGGTTGAAGAAGAAGACCTAGACGATGATAGACCATACGGACCGCCAGGAGAAATTACACCTTCTTTCAAGAATTTTGATAGATGGACCTCCAAAAGATGCCAAAAGTTTCCACACGACCGGTATATTGTTGCACTCATGAATGCAGATATGTCATGCCCGTAAGTAGAATCTTGAAGCCAAGTTTACACACCTCCAATCCTGAATGAAAACTCACAAAACCACCTGACTTAAAGTTAGAAGCCCAAAAAGGGCAACACTGTTCTTACGACAGTTGTGGGTGAGGAGTTCAGAAGAAAGAGGAAAACACCTAAAGCCTTAAGCCTACCCGAACACATTAGCATAGGGCCAATTGAAAAATAAAGAATTGGTGTGAAAGCTACCCCTCGAAAAAGATCAGACATTAGTACGGTCATTACCTAAGGGAAGGGGGTGATAAGTTGAAAAGGAGGAGCCTTTTACAATTGAAGGTAATGGCAGGGAAATGAAGTTATGCAACTCCAGTTGAGGGGGAGGAATGAGACCTAAGGGTTTGAAAACATGCAACAACAGTCTTGATGCAAGAATGAGATATTGTAGTCGTGTTATAATGTTGTCTTCTAAGATTGTTCATTCTCTCTATGAGTTCTCAAACCTACACTTAGCCTAAGGACATGCTTGATTCTAAGTTTGGGGGAGTTGATAACACTCTATTTTACGTACTTTCTGTATATATTTTACACCACTTTTAGTATATCTTTTATTAGCTTTTCACATAATTTTTCTATCTTTTTGACTAAAGCCTCACTTACATGGTTTCAGGAACATTCACAACCCAGGTCGCGGTTCAGGGGTTGCAACCGAGGTCCACTTATATCTCATCCACGATCGCGATTCCAGAGCTCTCTAGAGATCATGATCATTAGGCGTCAAGGAAGGATCGTGGCTAGTTTATAGACCGCAATCATCGCTTAACCGCAACCTCAAGGATGGTCACGATCGAAAATGTGCCTCAAAGATAGACCAGTGGTCGTAGTGTGGATATAGACTGCAATCAAGAAGGATCGTGATCAAGAAGGACTGTGATCAAGAAGGACCGCGATCAGCTTGGAAACCACGGTCGTTGATGACTTCTTACAAACTGTGACCAAGTGGAAAGACCTCGACTTCGACTGCCCTGGAGTAATGTACAAGTAGACCACGATCACGATCGTCACCAAGCCACGACTAAGCTCAACCGCAGTGTAAGATGAATAAAGAGCATACCACGACCGCGGTCTCACCCCTCACTTAACCAAGACCGCGACTATGGTATAAGTCTAAGTCAGCGGAATGTGCCTATAAATAGCACACCCACCTATCTTGTCAAATCATCAAATCATAGACCGGATCCCGAGGACCATGAAGTGTTGCTGCGTTCTAGATTCGTCCCAGACCATCCCATCACTAGTCTTGGATCTCCAAAGGAAAAAGCTGAGGAGAGAGAAGATTGAAGACTCCTTCTTTGAGAGAAGAAGACCGTCTACGCCATCCACGTGTTAGATCTAGATCTGAAGAAGTATTGTGTTGTATCACGTCTTTTCTCTCTAGATATATCATTTCCATCTCGTTGTACTTCTCTCCTCTCTTCTTGGAACTTCATGTATCCATCTTTCTGTAACTTCGTTATGCTGTCTGCAAGCATGAGTGGCTAAATACCTTAACTCAGGTTGGGAGTAGCCACTAAGGCTCTCCCAACATATATATTGTCTCTTTCTATTGAATATACATACTTTTATCAAGATTATCTTCATGCACATGTTTTAATGCTTCACTTGTATGCTTAGCTACCATCTTGTGATGTTTGATTGTTGATATCTCGAAAGAGTAATATCGCTTTATCTTGTGTCATGGAGTAGTATGAATGCATTAGAGTGTTGCAATGCTAAGGCTTTAAAACCATATGTTCTGTTGTGAGGTTTACATGTGGTCACCTCGAGAGAGGGACTACCCTTAGACTTAGATCTATCCTCATCTTGAGAAAGAGTGAAATAGATGCTTTTGGTGGTTGCTTGTAATCTTGGTATGAGTATGCGAGAGAGAGATATGATGTTGCTTGTTGGTGAGATGATTTAGTAGGTGAACCCCAACCCGAGTTTCCTCCCATATACTTGTTTCATCTTATTTCTTTTATTTCTTTTGTTCTTGTTGTTCTTGTTTCTTTTGAACTACTTTAGTTTGTGTGCTACCATTCCTTAGGGAACACCTTTTATATACCCTCTTCAGTTGGAGTATATGAGTGTTAGACTCCTATGCTTAACATTGCCAACCTTGTCCCCGTGTTCGACCTCGATCGCTACATCAGACCCTATTTATTGTTGCAGGGGCCTAAGAGTCGGGTTATCTCTTTAAAAGTCTGACTACTCTAAATCCACTCCTCTTGGACATACGATTTAGGCCTGTCAGATAGGTAGGAGAGTAAGGAGGTACTCTCTTGGAAACTCTTCTTTTACCATGAGAGTGGAAGATATGGAGTTGAGGAGTATGTTTGTGATCCAGAACAAAAATACATACACATTGTATTTGCATTGGGAAGTGAAGTATAACATACAACTCTCCTTTAAATCAAGTGCTTAGTATGCTTAAATTTTGTCCTCTTTTCTTCATGCTATGATGTGCTAGTGAAATCCTAAGTCTAAGATTGTTTCATATCTGAAATCAAACCCCTTTTAGTAATCCTTTTATTGTTTATTTTAATTCTAAAATTTTAGTTTAATCAACCAAATCATTCTTGAAAAATATCTAGATTGTTGAAACTTATCACTGTTGCATTTAATTGGTTAGCAAGCTCCTTGTCTTCGATCTCGACTACAACTACTCCCGTATACTTGTGAGAATTGTCTAGTTGAGTAAAGGATCATTTATATGATTGAAACTCGTTAGTGTAATAGCCGAACAATGTCTTATAGCACTCATAGTTAATTACAATATCCATCCAAAGCAAAACCAAATGGATATTGGAGAGAATTCTATTGTGCTTATGTATTGTCTTCTTCAAAATGTCAAAGTCAAATGTGCCAGATATATTCTACATCATATGACCTATTTTGACATAGAGAACAATACCAACGACTCCCTCCCACCCTACCCTAACTTGATATGTAGACTGTTTTAGTATCATACTGAAAAATTTCCCTTCAAGGAACTTGGCTACAAAGCCAATAGAAAATGGGTTTGCATCAGTGACACCACTGTTAAGAAGTCTTTCCACCCCACCTCTACATATAATCCTAGTGCCTCCTCCTCTACCCAGGCTCCACCTCTTCCTAGACCTACTAGTGAATATTTTTCTATATCTAATGAAACCCTTCTAGGTTACATGATGCACCCAAATTCCTATCATATGCAGGTACAAGAGCATCTTCACCAGGATCTTGTTCAAATCATGTCCAACATGAACTTTTCTTACTCACACCCTTCTCCTCCTATCAGTCGTTTCCATCCACTGACTATGCTTCCTATGCATATGATCAGCTCTACCCAACCTACCTGAATATTGTTTCCACTCCAGGTCCTACCTCTAGTGAGGGATCTACCACTGTCTCATCTCAACATAATGCCTCTTAGCTACTTCCACTTCATGTTGGCCATGTTGTTGCCAATATATTGATTTTAATTGGGCTTCTATTCCCAACTATGATAAAGCAAAGGCATTGCTCATCTGTGGCATTTCTTGGGAAGAGAAAAACCACAAGTGGCCCAGTCCTTGCTCTTTTGTTCTTGATGAGGATATAGAGATGGTTGAAGAGGATGATGATTGTAACATCCCTGACCTGGGTTATGAGTTAACCCTAGGTGTTTTGCCTAAATATGTAATTAAATCTTTGTGATTATCTTTTGGCATGTAATTAAGTTCCTAAGGAACATACATTTTCATTTCTATCCCTTTTAAACAATGATTGTAGTATTGTTTGGTAATACAGGGACCTATGTGCAAATTACCCAGGTAAGGGGTTTAACTTGCAAATTTCACAAGTTAAGATGTTCCTCTAATAAAGAGACATCATATGAAGGAATATGATGAGGTATGATGGATTTCCCAAGTTTGGGAACCAAGGTGCAGCTTGTGGAGCAATCCTTGTGCTTAAACCCTAATTTTGGTGTAAAGTGCAATTTACCCAAAATGTGGGGTCAACTTGTGCTATACACTTTCTAGAATATATTTTATGACTCTTGACATCATTTAGAGAAGAAAGGATGAGAGGGGCACTTCTTTTAAATAATTGGATAAGAAGGATGATCTTTGTAGTGAAAACACCTAGTATGAGTAAGAAGACCCTTCATATATATATATATATATATATATATATACCTTAGTGTGCATATTGGTTTTCTTTACCCTTAGATCTTGAGTTTTGATGGGCTTTGATTAAGTTTTTATAGCTTTAACGTGCCTTAGAAATAAGGAGGGACTTGGATGAGAATTACATGCTTTAGAGGTCCTTATGGTGAAAATCAGCCTAAACTATATAAGCACCTTTCTTTCCAAACCAAGCAAACGTTTTCCTTCACTTCCTCACTTCTCATCTTTCTCAACCGACCAAGGCAAAGCTCTGGAGCTCAGGGAAACGACCAACCTGTTCTAAGGTAAGAGAACACCACCTTCTAGCTTGGATTCATGGAGGAAATCGTATTACAAGGTTGAATTGCTAGTTTTCTTACTTAGGTTCCTTGTTCTAGCCGACCATTCCCATCTTTTTCTTGAAGAATTGACCTTGGCCGATGTGTGGAGCTCAAGATTCCATTAAAGGCTTGAAGCTTGGAAGCTTGGAATCTCTAGGAACCACGTTTGAGGTGGGTTTTATAACTCTAACTCTTAGCTTTGTTATGCACATCTTTGTTCTTATTTTCTATGATTAGTCCTTCTTCTACCTCCCTTCTTCCTTGCTCTTTTGCAAGCAAAACGGTGGAGGAACCGACCTGAACAGAGGTTGAGGATGATGGGCGTGGATTCTTAGGTCACTTTATGAAACGACCTTGGACCCTTTTGGTCCAAACGGGTGCAACTCGTTTAAGGTCAAACGGGTTCAACTCGTTTGATCTCAAACGATCCTGCAAGATCATTTGGATCAAAACGACCCCAAGACCATTTCATAGGGTTGACCAAGGTATGACCGTTTGAGGGTCTGTTCATAATGTATTGAATTTCTTTCCTGCAAAGAATTATAATCTAATTCCTAACCTATTGAGAGTTGAAGGCACTTCAACACCCTAACCCTAATCGGGTTGAAATTGCTGATTTTAATTATAGATCTTGTTGAGTTTTGGGTTGGAGGATCCAAACGGGTTCAAACCCATTTGGGGTTCACCCAAACGGTCTCACACTCGTTTAGCGACACCCCAAGACCGTTTGGAGGTCTAGGGTTAAGGAAAATTGATCCATTGTAGGTCCAATTTCAATAGGTTGAAGAATTGATAAAAGTGCTGATTTTAGACCTAATTAGGGTTCAATCCTAATCAAATCAACTTAGATTTTGGTAAAACTTTGGGCAAACAGTCTCAAGACTGTTTGGAGGTCATCCAAACAATCTCAAGACCGTTTGGGCCAAGTTTGGGCCCAATTGGAGTTCAATTTATGGGTTCAATTACAATTTGTTTCACATTGTTGAGAATTGATGATTAGCCGTTTGGAAATCCTAATTGAGTTAGACTTAACCCTAATTGGCTTTCAATTAAGGGTCAAATTGGAGTCCAATTGATTGAGTCTCATCCTAATTGACTCAATCTGTAAGTGGTTAACATGGCTTTGGCCAAGTAAAGGCTTCAACATAGGAAACCCTATTCAAACATAACCTATGTGTCACCTTTTATGTTCATGCGGTTTGGACCCAAGTAAGTTCACACTCGTTTGAGTCCAAACGAGTTCACACTCGTTTAAGTCCAAACGAGTCTACACTCATTTGATCTCAAATGGGTTCACACTCATTTGATCTCAAACGGGTTCACACTCGTTTGATCTCAAATGGGTTCACACTCGTTTGATCTCAAACGGGTTCACACTCGTTTGATCTCAAACGGGTTCACACTCGTTTGATCTCAAGTGGGTTCACACCCGTTTAAGATCAAGGGGGGTCCACACTCGTTTAAGGCCCAAATGGGTTCTAGGTCGTTTGAGGTTAAATGATTTCAAGGTCATTTAAGAATCAAATGGGTTGAAGGTTGAAGATCAAACCCTAAACCAATTGGAGATTTTCAAGGTTGATTATACTTAATCACTTGAAGGTGTAAATGGTTCAATGATGATCTAATCTAAACCATAATGGTAACTTAAGATATTAAGGGACTAAGTGATTAATGATTTGACCCATGAGGATGATCAATGGGTAATTTACCAAAATGCCCCTAAGAGGTTTAATTGAGTTATACCTTGTTCTAATCAAACCTGAATCACTTGATAGTGGTGATTTGGTTTATGTAGATCAAAGGGGACTTAACCTAACCTAATCTAAGTGGTGTAGTCACCATCTACTGGTGAGATGAGAGATAAAGTACCATTTATAGTGGAAACTCAAGTAAAATACCTTCAATATACATGAATGTGCATGATTAGGGTATGATCCACTTATGAGAGATCATGGAAACCCTAATTATGGTGATTGGTGAATCTTGATCTTATCTGAGGGCTTTAATGATGATGTTTCTCATGCATGGTGATGTAATGATATTAATTCACCATGAGGTGAATAGTAAACCCTAATTCTAGGGTGATGACATATATTGTGAATAGTAAACCCTAATTGATGAAAATCAGGGAATCTAACCCTTGTAAGAATATAAGGGTACAACTCTTGATATGAACTGCTTACTATTATCAATTGAATTAACCATGCAGGTTTCTATACATGATGGTGATCATATCCAGGTAAGGATTATGATTTCAGAATTCATTGGAAGCATGTTATTAGCTTTATGAGTAATGACATATGTTGATGCCTAGTAAGTGGCATCTTATGAGAATGATAGGCTGTAAGAGCCATGAATATCATCAAGGTCATGCTTGTCAAATGACTTGTGATTGGACGATTGAGAAATGATAATTGATGTGAGTTAGACTTGATACATTTAGTATTCTACTTTCATAGCTGCTATGCTAATAATTAATGTTTGAAAACATGTATGATGCTAAAAGAATACTGAAATGTACCTAATAACCAAGTTTAATTATATCATGTAGAGCCCTGATCATAGATCCATCATTGTCAGAGTTTAAATGATGGTGAAATAGGTTTTCCTAAGGGAACTCCTGGATCACATACTTTAGAGTATGTGGGGGAATATGGATGTGTATATCCTTACATCCTAGTGTAGGAGTTGATGTTGATGTATCTTAATCCATCAACCCTTCACTATATGTTTATGCCGGGATGATGTAACACTATTCTTCCAAGGGAATATTTTATACCACATCGATGAGAGATAAACATGAAATCTTTCGATGCCGAAGAGAGTGCAGAATGCCACTGTGACTCTAATAGCGAAGTACCAGAATACCCTGGTAAGCTATATTAGCAGGGACACCAGATGTCCCACATGTTTATCCTCATTCTGACTGAGGTAGTTGAAGGTCATGAGAATCCGACTCTTTCGATGACCTAGTATGATACTGATGCGACTTACTAGTGATCGGTTGGAGCATGAGCGGTATACCTCATCTCCGCAGGGCATAATGATGTTTGTAAAACATAATCAACCGCGTAGCATAACTGCTTAGGTTGAACTACGAGGAACATTGATTGATATTACATTGCTTGTTTTTAATATCCTGTTCAAGCATTAGTATACGTGTTCTTCATATTCCTTAAATAAAGATGAGTATTTGTTATCAAGCTTGTTGTGAGTAACCTAAATTACTTGCTCATGATATTCTTTTGATTGCTTTTAACAAAGTTTCTAGCGGAGAGTTATAACTCTCGCTGGGACAATTATTTAAAATTGTCTCACCCCGTAGATTTCTACCTTTAGGTGGACGTCGAGGTCGAAGGAACCGATCTGCAGGTGGACAGCAGCAACAACAGCAATTTCAGGAGCAACAGTGACTTCAGGTGGAAATACAGTGATGTCTAGTCTTGTAGTCAGTATAGTCTTATGGCGTCTCTGTACACTCAGGTCCTAGGAGTTTGTTGATCTGAGAATTTTGAAATCTTGAGATTTTGTATCATGACGTATATAATCACTCGAGAAGTGATTTATCAGAGATGTAAACAGTTCATCTTACTTTTATAAAAGGAGTTTCAGGTTTTTGAAATCTCGTTTTCGAAAAAGTTTTAATTTCTCATGATTTTCATATTCCGCTGTTAATCGAATCACTTCCGCTATGTTTATCTTATGTTTTGGAGATCAGAGCCCACAATTAGTGGTATCAGAGCTCTAGGTTCGCTGAGTCTACAGAGACATAGGACTTAGAGTGTCAAGTCTATCCTTAGTACTTCTTTCTTATCTAATAGAGTCTTCTGCTCCTCAGGAGAAGAAGATAATTAAGGATGTCTGGACCACAGGAGGAGTATGAGGCCGAAAGTAGTTTTGTTGCACCTCGAGAAGGTGCAAGGAACCTAGAAATAGAGCAACCTGTACCTGAGACACCTGTGGAGCCACCTCAGTTTGACCCAGCTGACATGGGAAACCCACCTGTTCAAACTATGTTTGGGCAGTTTATGACTGCCATGACACATATCACCGACAGGATGCCCATGCCTGCACCTAGGGCACCTGTCCAATCTGAGGGTCAAGGTATCGGTAAAACATTCGAGCGACTTCGTCGGGTCGGAGCAACTGAATATTTTGGAACAGCTGACCCTGCTGATGCTGATCTGTGGTTAACTGAGTTGGAGAAAGCTCTCAGAATCCTTAACATCCCCGAAGGTGAGAAGATTAGACATTGTAACATCCCTGACCTGGCTTATGAGTCAACCCTAGGTGTTTTGCCTAAATATGTAATTAAATCTTTGTGATTAACTCTGGGCATGTAATTAAGTTTCTCAGAAACGTATATTTCAGTATTTGCTCCTTTTTATTTAAAGTCGTAGCATTGTTTTGATATACAGGGACTTATGTGCAATTTACCCAGTTAAAAAGGGTTAGTTTGCAATTTTGCACATGTTGAGATGTTCCTCTGATGTTGAGACATCATGAGAATCTCTTTGGCAAAGTTTGAGGGATTTCCCAAGCTAGAGCACCAAGGTGCAGCTGTGGAAGCAATCCCAGGGCTTGAAACCCTAATTTGGGGTAAAATGCAATTTACCCAAATGATGGGATGCAATTTGTAAAGAATGTCATCTAAAGTATCTTTTTAGACTCTTACCATCATTTAGAGAATAAATGATGAGGAATTCACCTCAATTGAATTATCAAGTTAAGAAATAGGCTTTGTGATTGAATAATCAGGGTATATGTGCAATATCCCTTTAAGTATGAACTTTATTATTAGATTGTTCTTCCTTGCCTTCTTTTCTATAACTTAAGTTAAGGTTTGTCCTTAGAATAAAGAGGAAGGGACGAGCAAGTAATAAAGGAAGGACTTAGTTGGAATTAAGGAAACTTATGAACTAATGTTGAAGATCCTACCCCATGTATATAAGCTCTCCTTCCCTTAGTTGCAAGGGAACTCACCCTTCGTTCCCTTACTGTTTCATTTCACCAAAGACGACCAAGGACTGCCTTGGAGCTAAGGAGGATGACCAAGGGGTGCAAGGTAGGTTTAAACCCCTCTTCTTGCCTAATTCCATGATTAAAACTCAAATTCAAGGGCATCTTCATGGCTAACTCTTGAAACCCTACCTTTCTAGCCGTCTCTTTTCATCCTTCCTTGGAGTTTTCACCTTGGCCAACCTGTAAGAACTCAAGGACGCCATTAGAGCTTGGAGCTTGAAAGCTTGGAGCTCAAGAAGCAAGCTTTAGGCGGGTTTTATAACTCTAAACCCATGCTTTACTATGTGCATCTTTATATGCGTTTTAATGATAGCTCTTAGTATTTCCCTACTTTTCCCTGCTTTTTTTGCAAGCAAACCCGTGGGATATCTGTACTGTTCTTGAGCTAGAAGATGAAGGCGTGATTTCCAAGGAAAAACCACCGCTTTTCTTTTCCTTAAACGGTCCTAACAGTTTGCTCTCTCGGACTCAAGACCGCGAGGTGAGCAAACGGTCTCGAGACCGCGACAGGGCAAACGGTCTCAAGACCGTTTGGCCCCGTTGACCGAGCGTGGACCGTATAAGAAATATGTTCCTAATTATATAGGCTAACTACCCTCAAAATTTGGGAGACTAAATCCAAAGGAATCGGGAGATATGACCTTTTTAAGTCACAACTTTAAATGAATTAATTGCTGATTTTCAAACGGTCTGAAATTGCCTTTTTGGGCAAACGATCTCGAGACCCCGAGAGCCTCGCGGTCTCAAGACCGTGAGAGGGCTCGCGGTCTCAAGACCGTGAGAGGGCTCGCGGTCTCAAGACCGTGAGGGGGCTCATGATCTCAAGACCGAGAGGAGGCTCGCGGTCTCAAGACCGCGAAGGGCCTCGCGGTCCTGAAGTCAAAGAAGGGCAAACGGTCTTCATGACCCTCGCGGTTTCAACTCAAATTGGTCTTCGCGGTCTCATCATTAACTTGAACCAATGGGAGGCTTCGCGGTCTTGAACCCTTGAAGAGGCTCACGGTCTTGAAGCCTAAGGGGGCTCACGGTCTTGGATCTAGAAAGAGGCTCGCGGTCTTGGAGGGTCAAAGTGGGCAAACGGTCAACACTTTCAACCGATCTCAATTCAATTAATGATTAATGATTGAAATTAATCAATGTGACTCAAGGTTGACCACATTCAATCATTTGATGATGTAAATGGTTCAATGTTGCTCAAATCAAACCCTAATGACAACCTAGGATATTAAGGGGTTATTTGACTAAGGTTTTGACCATAATGATGATCAATGGGGTGAATTACCAATATTCCCCTGAAGGGTCAATTAAGTTATACTTGCTCAATTCAAACCCTAATCACATGGGAATGATGTTTTTAGTCATAATGACTCTATCCAACTTGATCTAGTCTAATGTTATCATCAACCATTAGTATGATGAAAGAGAGAGTACCCTAGAGAGAGAAAGTAACTCTAATCACTTAATGGTGATGTTTTTGGCTATGTTAGCCTATGATGACTCAACCCAACCTGTTTTAGAGTGATGTTGACATCATCTAACCTTATGATGAGAGAGAAAGTACTTCTAGAGAGAGAAAGTACTTCTAGAGAGAGAAAGTACCCTTTTTAAATGGAAACTCAATTGAAGCATCCCCAATACACAAAAATGAGCATAATTAGGGTATGATCCACCTGTGTGAGATCATAGAAACCCTAATTATGATAAATGATGAACCTTTAACTAATCCAAGAGTATCAATGAAGATGTTACTCATACATGATGATGTTATGAGTTTAATTCACCTTGATGTGAATAGTAAACCCTAATTCAAGGGTGATGACATGTGATGAGATTAGTAAACCCTAATGCAAGGGTAATGGCATGCTTTTGAGTATTAAACTCTATTTGATTTGAGTTAAAGATTTAACTCTTATGACAAGAGTAGGAAGTACATTCCTTATTATTGTATTACCTTTATCAGATATATTAACCATGCAGGTTCTGATATGAAGGTAATCATATCCAGGTATGGATGTTAATGTTATATTCATTGAAGGCATGTTGTTAGCCTTATGAATAAGAAAAGTAATCTGATGCTTTGCCAGTGGCATCCTATGCTGATAATGGGTTGTGAGAGCCATGAATACCATCAAAGTCATGCCTTAGAGATGACTTGTGATGAGGATAATGAGAAATGATGATTGATATGAGTTAGGCCTGTTACATTTAGTATTCTTCTTTTATAGCTTCTATGCTACCGTTATTGTTTGAAGAACAATGTATGTTATTAAAGAATACTGAATGTACCTAACTAATCAAGTATAATGTAGAGCCCTGATCATAGATCCATCATTGTCAGAAATTAAGTGGTGGTGAAACAGGACATACTTTTGAGTATGTGGGGTACATGGATGTGTATAACCTTACATCCTAGTGTAGGAAAGTGATGTAGATGTGTAATCCATCCATCCTTCACTATAGTTCCATACCGTATCAGTGGTAGGTAAACATGAAACCTCCTGATGATGAAGAAAGCACAGATATCCGTATCAGTGGTAGGTAAATATGAAACCTCCTGATGACGAAGAGAGTACAGAACGCCACTGTGACTCTAGAATAGCGAAGGACCAGTTTACCCTGGTGAGCTATAGTAGTAGAGACACGAGATGTCCTACAAGTGATCCTCTTACTGACTGAGGAAGGTGAAGGTCATGAGAATCCGGCTCTCTTAATGACCTATGTATGATACTGATGTGACTTCTCAGCGATCAGTTGGAGTATGAGTGGTAAGCCTCATCTCCACAGGGCATAATGTTGTTTGTAAAACATAATCAACCATGTAGTATAACTTGTTAGAGATGACTCCAAGTTAGTTGATTGATGTTACATTGCAATAATGTTGATATTATCCATATCTTCTAAATTGTAGAGATCTTGTTATACCTACAACTGTTATAGAATGCTTTGAAGACTTTACTGTTTAAAATAATCTTTGATGTTATAATAAAGCTTCTAGCGAAGAGTTATAACTCTCGCTGGGACAATTATGTATAATTGTCTCACCCCGTAGGCTTCAACTTTTTAGGTGGACGTCGGAGACAAAGGAACCAGCCTACAGGTGACCAGTCTCAGCAGCAGCAGCACCAGGGGCAGCAGTAATCTCAGGTGGAGATTTGTCCTGCCATGTGGTGTAGCTAGAGTCAGTCCTATGTGTCCTCTGTACTCTCAGGTCTTGGAGTCTTATGTTATGTGATCTTGAGATTTTGTATCTTGATGTATATAATTACTCAAGAAGTAATTATCCTGAGATGTAAACAGTTACCTCTCTTTATGAAAGGAGTTTTTATGGATACAAGTTCTTATCTCAAAAAGTTTTAATTTTCCGTGATTTTTGCCTTCCGCTGATTACCGATTCGCTTCCGCTAAGTTTTAATCATGTTTATGTTATGGTTTGGAGATCAGAGCCCACATACATGCTGTCTATCTTCTCAAAGGTAGTGTTGGTCACTAGTGGACCATGGAAGAGCAGAAGAGGCCTGGAATAGAGATCTCGTGGGAAGACTTTCGTCGGGAATTTGTCTGCAGATATTTTCCAAAGACCTTCCTGGACGAGAAGATCTCTCAGTTTGAGAGACTGAGACAGGGTATGATGAACATTAGCGAGTATGAGGCTAAGTTCATGGAGTTGTTGCGATTCTGTCCGCATATGGCTACCACAGATGAAGAGAGGATTAGGAGGTTTGAGAAGGGTTTGAATGCCGACATGACTACTCCCGTGTCTGCACTAGAAAACCGGGAGAGATTCTCTACCTTTGTTGAGTAAGTCCGAAGGATAGAGAGATCCGTAGTCGAGAAAAGACAAACCCAAAAGAGATATCCACAGTTCCAGGGATCTTCATCTAGAGACTTTAAGAAGCCTAGATTCTCTGCACCTACACCTCCACCACCCAGATCGAGTTCTCAGACTCAGTGGTCCCCAAGTAGAGGTAGAGGATGAGGTTTACCACCACGAGAGACTCACAGTTCAGCATCAATATCGGTCACAGGACCGCCAAGACCACAACAACTGGAGAGAAGTTGCTATAACTGTGGGAAGGTGGGACATCTGATGAAGGACTGTAGGTCTAGGCCTGTCAGTGTGACACAACCTCTGAGGCAGGATCAACAGGGATCACAGAGAAGGCAGTCTCAAGGAGAAGCTAGAGGACGTGGGCAAGCGTCTCAGGCTGGATCGTCAGCACCAACTCAACCTCAGGCGACAGCGAGGTTCTATGCTATGAACCCACCAGAAGCAGTAGTCAATCCACGAGTTTGGCAGGTCAGATGGAACTTTTATATTCTGATATGTTTAAATCCTGTGTGGTATCTGTTTTGATTGACCCGGGTGCTACACACTCCTTTGTCACTCGAAGAGTGATTCGTAACTGCAATATGACAGTTAGAAATAGGGCAGATAGCTTGTTGCTTGAAACTCCGTTGAGAGGATCTGCTATTTTGCAAGAGGTATGCTCTCCCTGCATCCTCTTCTTTTCTGATCATCGCATTCAAGTGGATCTTATACCACTTGATATGGGATGGATACCTTGGAAAGGTATAGGGTTGTCTTGGATTGTGAATCCAAGCAGGCTGTGTTTGCTGATGAAAGCAACACATGGATCTTTCAAGGAGAGAGAAAGATTCTACCCACCTGTCTTGTGTCAGCTATGGTTGCTGATAAGTTGATGAAGCAAGGATGTTATGAATTCTTGGCCCATGTGGTAGATACTACCATGGAGAGTCCTAATCCTGCCGAAGTTCCTATAGTCAGGGAATTTGAAGATGTATTTCCTGAAGAACTTCTAGGTGTGCCACCGCCTCGGGAAATTGATTTTGAAATCAATTTAGTCCCAAGTACGAAACCCATAGCCCAGACACCGTATAGGATGGCGCCTGCCGAAATGGCAGAACTCAAGAAACAACTTCAGGAGTTGCTTGGGAAGGGTTTTATCCGACTGAGTACTTCACCTTGGGGTGCTCCGGTTTTGTTTGTTAAAAAGAAAGATGGATCAATGCGATTATGCATCGATTATAGACAATTAAATAAAGTAACAATAAAGAATAAGTACCCTTTGCCGAGGATTGATGATCTCTTTGACCAGTTGTGTGGTGCAACCATCTTTTCAAAGATAAACTTGAGGTCTGGATATCATCAACTTCGTATTAAGGACAGTGACATACCCAAGTCTGCTTTCAGGACAAGGTATGGTCACTATGAGTTCACAGTTATGTCGTTCGGACTAACTAATGCACCAGCTGCATTTATGGAACTCATGAATAGAATTTTCCGACCTTTCCTCGATTAGTGTGTTGTTGTCTTTATAGATGACATCCTGATCTATAGTAGAGATACTCAGCAGCATGAACATCATCTTCATCAGGCTCTAACTTTGCTAAGACAACATAAGCTATACGCTAAGTTTAGCAAGTGTGAGTTCTGGATGACGGAGGTATCTTTTCTTGGACATGTGATATCTGCCTCGGGAATTCGTGTTGACCCTAAAAAGGTAGAATCTGTTCTACAGTGGGAACAACTGAAAACACCGACGGAGGTTCGTAGTTTCTTAGGGTTGGCTGGCTATTATCGAAGGTTCATTAAGAACTTCAGTTCTATAGCCTTACCTTTGACTAGGTTAACCCGGAAGGATATTCCTTTTGTCTGGAGTGATAAGTGCCAGCAATCTTTTCAGTTGCTGAAGGAGAGGTTGACAAGTGCACCTGTGCTTGTGCTACCTGAGCAAGGCAAAGGATACATAATTTTCTGTGATGCCTCTAAGAATGGATTCGGGTGTGTGTTGATGCAGGATAAACAAGTGATTTCTTTTGCTTCCCGACAGCTTAAGAAATACGAAGAGAAATATCCGACACACGATCTGGAGTTAGCTGTTGTGGTTCATGCCTTGAAGATCTGGAGACATTATCCCTTCGGAGAGACATTTCATATTTTCACAGATCACAAGAACCTTAAGTATATCTTTTCTCAGCATGAACTTAACATGAGGCAACGTCGCTGGATGGAGTTAATCAAGGACTACGATTGTACAATAGATTACCATCCAGGAAAGGCCAATGTAGTTGCAGATGCCTTGAGTAGGAAATCAGCAACATCATCCTCTGATAGGACACAATTAAACTCTTTAGTATGCCCTAGGAGAGATATGCTTATCTCCTTAAGGCAAGACAATGTACAGATGAAGGTGTCATGGATTGCCGGGTTGTTGGCTGAGATGCATATCAAACCCACCCTAAGAGAGCAGATTAAGGAGGCACAGCAAGTTGATGTTGCAGCTCAGCAGATCAGATCTGAGTATGGTGATGAGAAGCAAGAAGGTTTTCATGAATCAGATGATCAAATGGCATGCTATCATGGGAGGATGATAGTACCAGATGTAGATAACCTGAGGAAGTTAGTCCTGGAGGAAGCTCATTCTTCAATGTATGATATGCATCCAGGAAGCACCAAGATGTATCGAAACTTGAAAGATATGTATTGGTGGCCTGGGATGAAGAAGGACGTAGCTGAGTTTTTTCTGAGGTGTCCAGTGTGTCAGCAAGTTAAAGCTGAACACCAGAAGCCTGCAGGAACAATGCAACCTTTACCCATACCACAGTGGAAGTGGGATCATGTAACCATGGACTTTGTTGTTGGTCTACCTAGAACAAACAAAGGACATGATTCCATTTGGGTAATTGTTGATAGGTTGACTAAGACAGCGCATTTCTTACCTGTCAAAACAACCTATTCTGCTGAAAGGTTATCCCAGTTATATGTTCAAGAGATGGTGCATTTTCACGGAGTTCCTGTCACCATAGTTTCCAACAGAGGTCCTCAGTTCACAAGTCGTTTTTGGGAACAGCTACATAGAGCACTAGGCACCCAGTTAAGGTTTAGTACAGCCTTTCATCCACAGACTGATGGACAGTCTGAAAGGACTATATAGACCTTAGAAGATCTGCTGAGAGCATGTGCTCTCCAGTTTACCGGAAGTTGGGATCTACACCTAAGACTAATAGAGTTTGCCTATAACAATAGCTATCAACATAGTATTGATATGGCACCCTATGAAGCTTTGTATGGTAGACATTGTAGATCACCCTTGTGTTGGTATGAGACTGGTGAACATCAGTTGTTGGGTCCTGATCTTGTACAGCAAACCACAGAGAAGATTAAAGTAATACAACAACATATTAAGACTGCACAGGATAGGCAGAAATCTTACGCCGACAGACGTCGTAGACCTCTAGAGTTCCAGGTTGGAGACCGAGTGTACCTCAAGGTCTCGCCTTGGAAAAGAGTCCTTCATTTTGGAAGGAAAGGGAAGTTAGCTCCCAGATATATAGGGCCCTATCCAATCATTAAACGGGTTGGAAAGGTAGCCTATAAACTAGAGATACCTCAAGAGTTGCAGAAGTTACACCCTGTGTTTCACATTTCTATGCTGAGGAAATGTCATCCTGACACTGAGTCAGTTCTACAACCTATGGAAGTAGAATTGAATGAAGATGTAACCTATGAGGAAGGACCAGTATCAATCCTTGATAATAGAATTAAAAAGCTAAAGAAGAAAGATATAAGCCTTGTGAAAGTTCTCTGGAATCACCGTGGTGTCGAAGAAGCCACTTGGGAACTAGAGGATGAGATGAGAAGGAAATACCCTGCTCTTTTCTCCTAGTATGCTTTATCGATTTCGGGGACGAAATCCTTGTAAGGGGTGGATAATTTGTAACATCCAAGACATGGGTTATGAGTAAACCCTAGGTGTTTTGCCTAAATATGTACTTAAATCTTTGTGATTATCTTTTGGCATGTAACTAAGTTCCTAAGGAACATACATTTTCATTTCTGTCCCTTTTAAACAATGATTGTAGTATTGTTTGGTAATACAGGGACCTATGTGCAAATTACCCAGGTAAGGGGTTTAACTTGCAAATTTCACAAGTTAAGATGTTCCTCTAATAAAGAGACATCATATGAAGGAATATGATGAGGTATGATGGATTTCCCAAGTTTGGGCACCAAGGTGCAGCTTGTGGAGCAATCCTTGTGCTTAAACCCTAATTTTGGTGTAAAGTGCAATTTACCCAAAATGTGGGGTCAACTTGTGCTATACACTTTCTATAATATCTTTTATGACTCTTGACATCATTTAGAGAAGAAAGGATGAGAGGGGCACTTCTTTTAAATAATTGGATAAGAAGGATGATCTTTGTAGTGAAAACACCTAGTATGAGTAAGAAGACCCTTCATATATATATATATATATATATATATATACCTTAGTGTGCATATTGGTTTTCTTTACCCTTAGATCTTGAGTTTTGATGGGCTTTGATTAAGTTTTTATAGCTTGAACGTGCCTTATAAATAAGGAGGGACTTGGATGAGAATTACATGCTTTAGAGGTCCTTATGGTGAAAATCAGCCTAAACTATATAAGCACCTTTCTTTCCAAACCAAGCAAACGTTTTCCTTCACTTCCTCACTTCTCATCTTTCTCAACCGACCAAGGCAAAGATCTGGAGCTCAGGGAAACGACCAACCTGTTCTAAGGTAAGAGAACACCACCTTCTAGCTTGGATTCATGGAGGAAATCGTATTACAAGGTTGAATTGCTAGTTTTCTTACTTAGGTTCCTTGTTCTAGCCGACCATCCCCATCTTTTTCTTGAAGAATTGACCTTGGCCGACATGTGGAGCTCAATACGCCATTAAAGGCTTGAAGCTTGGAATCTTGGAAGCTCTAGGAACCACGTTTGAGGCGGGTTTTATAACTCTAACTCTTAGCTTTGTTATGCACATCTTTGTTCTTGTTTTCTATGATTAGTCCTTCTTCTACCTCCCTTCTTCCTTGCTCTTTTGCAAGAAAAACGGTGGAGGAACTGACCTGAATAGAGGTTGAGGATGATGGGCGTGGATTCCTAGGTCACTTTATGAAACGACCTTGGACCCTTTTGGTCCAAACGGGTGCAACTCGTTTAAGGTCAAACGGGTTCAACTCGTTTGATCTCAAACGATCCTGCAAGATCGTTTGGATCAAAACGACCCCAAGACCGTTTCATAGGGTTGACCAAGGTATGACCATTTTAGGGTCTGTTCATAATGTATTGAGTTTCTTTCCTGCAAAGAATTATAATCTAATTCCTAACCTATTGAGAGTTGAAGGCACTTCAACACCCTAACCCTAATCGGGTTGAAATTGCTGATTTTAATTATAGATCTTGTTGAGTTTTGGGTTGGAGGATCCAAACGGGTTCAAACCCGTTTGGGGTTCACCCAAACGGTCTCACACTCGTTTAGTGACACCCCAAGACCGTTTGGAGGTCTAGGGTTAAGGAAAATTGATCCACTGTAGGTCCAATTTCAATAGGTTGAAGAATTGATAAAAGTGCTAATTTTAGACCTAATTAGGGTTCAATCCTAATCAAATCAACTTAGATTTTGGTCAAACTTTGGGAAAACGGTCTCAAGACCATTTGGAGGTCATCCAAACGATCTCAAGACCGTTTGGGCCAAGTTTGGGCCCAATTGGAGTTCAATTGATGGGTTCAATTACAATTTGTTTCACATTGTTGAGAATTGATGATTAGCCGTTTGGAAACCTATTTGAGTTAGACTTAACCCTAATTGGCTTTCAATTAAGGGTCAAATTGGAGTCCAATTGATTGAGGCTCATCCTAATTTACTCAATCTGTAAGTGGTTAACATGGCTTTGGCCAAGTAAAGGCTTCAACATAGGAAACCCTATTCAAACATAACCTATGTGTCACCTTTTATGTTCATGCGGTTTGGACCCAAGTAAGTTCACACTCGTTTGAGTCCAAACGAGTTCACACTCATTTGATCTCAAACAGGTTCACACTCATTTGATCTCAAACGGGTTCACACTCGTTTGATCTCAAACGGGTTCACACTCATTTGATCTCAAACGGGTTCACACTCGTTTGATCTCAAGTGGGTTCACACCCGTTTCAGATCAAGGGGGGTCCACACTCGTTTAAGGCCCAAATGGGTTATAGGTCATTTGAGGTTAAACGAGTTCAAGGTCATTTAAGAATCAAATGGGTTGAAGGTTGAAGATCAAACCCTAAACCAATTGGAGATTTTCAAGGTTGATTATACTTAATCACTTGAAGGTGTAAATGGTTCAATGATGATCTAATCTAAACCATAATGGTAACTGAAGATATTAAGGGACTAAGTGATTAATGATTTGACCCATGAGGATGATCAATGGGTAATTTACTAAAATGCCCCTGAGAGGTTTAATTGAGTTATACCTTGTTCTAATCAAACCTGAATCACTTGATAGTGGTGATTTGGTTTATGTAGATCAAAGGGGACTTAACCTAACCTAATCTAAGTGGTGTAGTCACCATCTACTAGTGAGAGGAGAGAGAAAGTACCATTTATAGTGGAAACTCAAGTAAAATACCTTCAATATACATGAATGTGCATGATTAGGGTATGATCCACTTATGAGAGATCATGGAAACCCTAATTATGGTGATTGGTGAATCTTGATCTTATCTGAGGGCTTTAATGATGATGTTTCTCATGCATGGTGATGTAATGAGATTAATTCACCATGAGGTGAATAGTAAACCCTAATTCTAGGGTGATGACATATATTGTGAATAGTAAACCCTAATTGATGAAAATCAGGGAATCTAACCCTTGTAAGAATATAAGGGTACAACTCTTGATATGAACTGCTTACTATTATCAATTGAATTAACCATGCAGGTTTCTATACATGATGGTGACCATATCCAGGTAAGGATTATGATTTCAGAATTCATTGGAAGCATGTTATTAGCTTTATGAGTAATGACATATGTTGATGCCTAGTAAGTGGCATCTTATGAGAATGATAGGCTGTAAGAGCCATGAATATCATCAAGGTCATGCTTGTCAAATGACTTGTGATTGGACGATTGAGAAATGATAATTGATGTGAGTTAGACTTGATACATTTAGTATTCTACTTTCATAGCTCATATGCTAATAATTAATGTTTGAAAACATGTATGATGCTAAAAGAATACTGAAATGTACCTAATAACCAAGTTTGATTATATCATGTAGAGCCCTGATCATAGATCCATCATTGTCAGAGTTTAAATGATGGTGAAACATGTTTTCCTAAGGGAACTCCTGGATCACATACTTTAGAGTATGTGGGGGAATATGGATGTGTATATCCTTACATCCTAGTGTAGGAGTTGATGTTGATGTATCTTAATCCATCAACCATTCACTATATGTTTATGCCGAGATGATGTAACACTATTCTTCCAAGGGAATCTTTTATACCGCATCGATGAGAGATAAACATGAAATCTTTCGATGGCGAAGAGAGTGCAGAATGCCACTGTGACTCTAATAGCGAAGTACCAGAATACCCTGGTAAGCTATATTAGCAGGGACACCAGATGTCCCGCATGTTTATCCTCATTCTGACTGAGGTAGTTGAAGGTCATGAGAATTCGGCTCTTTCGATGACCTAGTATGATACCGATGCGACTTACTAGTGATCGGTTGGAGCATGAGCGGTATACCTCATCTCCACAGGGCATAATGATGTTTGTAAAACATAATCAACCGCGTAGCATAACTGCTTAGGTTGAACTATGAGGAACATTGATTGATATTACATTGCTTGTTTTTAATATCCTGTTCAAGCATTAGTATACGTGTTCTTCATATTCCTTAAATTAGGGTTGTCAATGGGGAGGGTATTATCCGTTTACCCTTACCCATACCCTGGAGGGTAAGGGTAAGGGTAAAGATTTTTATTACCCTTTATCCGTTTACCCGTTCCCCATTTCCCCGCTATACTATAAGGGGAGGGTAAGGTATAGACATTATCCATACCCTTTTACCCTTTTACCCGCACATGATATAAAGGTTACACAAATATAAATATTTAAAAGGGGTTTGTATGTAAATGTTTAACCCTAATACTTTATTCTATCATTGGAAAATGACTTGGTGTTGTGCTTGTAATACTTTCTTGTTGAGAGAAAAAATATATATATCTTGCGGAAAATGAGGTGTTGGTGAAACACTTATTTGTTATGCATACCTATGCAAATGAAAAATAATAATTTATGCATAAAAGTTTGTTATTGTGTGAATTGACTTAACTTTACACGGAGAAACATATGATTTTGAATTGGATATAATGTTTGATATGTTGTTATCAATAAATTAGTTATAAAATTATTAAAAATCAACACACAATGTGTATAAAATTCTTCTTTGTCAAAATTACCCGCTTACCCTTTACCCTCCCCGTTTACCCTGTGGAGAAGAGGGTAAGGGTAAGGGGAGGGTAAGGGGATTGCTGAGAAGGATAATTACCCTTACCCTTACCCGCTATCCAAAGAGGGTAAGGGTAAGGGTAAGACCTTACCCTCCCCATACCCTCCCCATTGACAGCCCTACCTTAAATAAAGATGAGTATTTGTTATCAAGCTTGCTGTGAGTAACCTATATTCCTTGCTCATGATATTCTTTTGATTGCTTTTAACAAAGTTTCTGGCGGAGAGTTATAACTCTCGCTGGGACAATTATTTAAAATTGTCTCACCCCGTAGATTTCTACCTTTAGGTGGACGTCGAGGTCGAAGGAACCGATCTGTAGGTGGACAGCAGCAACAGCAGCAATTTCAGGAGCAACAGTGACTTCAGGTGGAAATACAGTGTTGTCTAGTCTTGTAGTCAGTATAGTCTTATGTCGTCTCTGTACACTCAGTACCTAGGAGTTTGTTGATCTGAGAATTTTGAAATCTTGAGATTTTGTATCATGACGTATATAATCACTCGAGAAGTGATTTATCAGAGATGTAAACAGTTCATCTTACTTTTATAAAAGGAGTTTCAGGTTTTTGAAATCTCGTTTTCGAAAAAGTTTTAATTTCTCGTGATTTTCGTATTCAGTTGTTAATCGAATCGCTTCCGCTATGTTTATCTTATGTTTTGGAGATCAGAGCCCACAATGATGATGAGAGTGATGGTGATGAGGATAATGGATCTGATGGTGATGATGATGGTGATGGTAATGATGATGGTGATGAGGACATCATCACTACCATTGTTGCACCTTCTGAGTCAGTCAGTGATGAGGACTACCAGCCTAACGAGGAGTTTGACATAGATGAGCTTGATGTTTAGTTCCTAGTCTACAAATTGATCATATATATGCCTTTTCATATGCTTTCATGTATTGAACATTGGACACGTTATCCGAGGACTACCTTTTTATATCTCTTCACTTTTTCATTATTTGTAGTTTTCATCTTGTGATGACTTACCTTTGTTGTAATCTTATCGTCGGTACCTTAACTCTATACTCTGCCATATCTCATGAGTTATTGGTGTGTGCCTCCGTAGTTTAATTATGACTTTAGTATATTTGTTCTCTCTCTGACTTGTGTGTGGTGTTTGCAAATGGTGGTTGTTTGTGGTGTTTGTGCATTTGGATTAGACTTGTTTTAGCTCTTCTACCCCCTCCCTTTTTGTTATGACAAAGGGGGAGAAATAAGTTTAGCAAATATTGAATTTGATCATTTTCTAGTTAATTTTCTAGAATATCTTGTGAATGTGAAAGTAGACTCAAACAATACATATATGTTATGGTTATGATTTTTGAAGGCACTAACCATATAAGTAAAGGTAAGCATGAATTTCGGGGGGGGGGGGAATTGCTATGGTACATTCATGTATGCCCATATAATTGACAAGGTACAAAGTTTAATACCAAGTTCTTTTCAATATGTTAAGGAACAGTTTGTCATCTTCAAAAAGGGGGAGAATATTGACCTAACAATTATACATTATCCATATTTTGATGACAACTTAATCATTCCATTCATATGTATCTAATATGTCTATTTGAGATTGATTTCATGTATTAGGTATGTGAAAAAAAATGAATTCAACCAAGCCCTAGCTTGACCCAAAAAAAACAAATTCAATGCAAGTGCACTTTTATGGAATATGATTTAAACTACGTAGAACATTTTTGTGAATCACTTGTATTGATTCTATGGCATGTAACTAAGGTGAGAAAAATATAAAATACACTTAAATCGAATATTTAATTACTTTATGGCACTTTCTAAAATTCATCACATGCACTTTTATCGAGCGAGTTTCACTCACATGAAACTCGACCGAAAACCCTATGTGGGTCTTGGTAACTGCCAGGCTCGGCCAAGTTTCCCCAGGACAAACTTGACCGACACCCCTACACAAGCAAATCAATTTTAAGTCATCGACTAAGTTTCATGCAAGTTAAAATCGGCCGACAACTCAAATTTCTTTGTCGCATAGTGCCATTGGTCAAGTTGTCTTTACTGAAACTCGACTGAAAACACTGCACATAATGTGTAGAAAAAGTATTTCTAACCATTGGAGTGTAGTTAAACTCAGAAAACTATCTGTTGGAATATTCCCAACAACTAGAATTTGTTGGAGTGTAGTAAACTAAAAAACTATCCATTGAAACACACCAAACAACTAGAATTCGCTCCTAAGTGCATCTACTAGCTAGTAGACACCCCAACTATAGATAGGTGCCCTTTGACTTCATTACATGTTTTCTTCTTATGCTCCTAGATATATTTGAGTGGTTTTGTCTACTAAGAGCCCCTTTCTCTCTCAAGATTGTTGTCTATCTACATAAATCTGAGTGAGACAAGTTTATTGTGAGAGAACTACTTCATTATACACCTTGTGAAGCTCTCAACTTCCTTTTCCCAATCAATTTCTCTCAATGCTATGTTGGTGAAAGATTCTCCTTGGTGAAGGTGAAGTTGAAAACTAAAGATCCAAATGAAAGAGTGGATAATTCTTTCAAGGCAGAAGACTTGTTGTAAGAGTAGATCTCCTTGGTGAAGGCGGCTAGCTCGTTGCAAAAGTGGATAAGCCCTTGTGAAGGCTGAAGACTCTTTCTCTAGGATGGGTAAGTCCTTGTAAGGTTATTGGATCCCTTATCCTCAAAGGTAAGGCTAGGTATCCTTGTTCTTGAAAATAAAGGTCGTATTATATCTCTTATAATGGAATATAAGAAGTGTGCAATGGTTGTAAATCCTAGAGATTGACCCCTCTAGGTAGTGCATGTACATCTCCTAGTTTGGATTATGGAACCACTATACATATCTTGTGTTTTTTTGCTTGTTCAATCTCTCACATCATTGTTATGTATGCTTAGTTTAACTCAAATTTCATATACATTATCTCTTGATACATTTTGAAGGTCTAATAAATATATTGTTGGCTAAATCTGACATTATCAAACCCTTTGTTTTGATGATGACAAACATTTCATTCTTGTGGATCTAACTTGTTATTTGAGTGTTTTAGGGATAAACAAATAAGGAAGTGGATAGTTGAAGATCTATACAAATTGGAAGATCAACACGCTTAGATTACTTTTATTTTCATGGTTGTACTCAATGTAAAAACTTGTACAAGTATATAATGTACAAGTACTTAGACATCATGTAAATCAAGTGTTAGATCTTCCCTATCCACTCACAACACTTAGAAAGATCCTCCCTTAAGATATAAGCACAATTACACATTGATACACACACTTAGTACATGGATCAACACATTAGAACAGGGACATTCTCAGTCGACAAATTCCTTGACCGAGACACTCTCGGTCGACAATATTCTCGACCGAGAATAGTCCTTCTAACAAATTCTATAGACGTTAGACTGAGTTGAAAAGTGTTTGGTAGTTGGAAATGAATGGTGCAATACACTCATTCCATACCTTCCCTCGGTCGACAAATTCCTCGACCGAGAGACTCTCGGTCGACAAACTTCTCGATCGAGAAAAGTTTTGGACTGCACTTTTCAGCATTAAACAACTAGTCATTGCAATGTAATTAGTGGACACCTAATGTCTAGTTGATCACCAAGAACACCCTAGAAAGTGTCTAGAACGTCCCTAAGCACTAGTAGGCCATTCCTATAAATAGGACATGCCTTAGGACACCCAAAGCATCACTTGTGCATATAATTACACTTGAGATTCATTCTTAGTGAGCAACAAGCTGAGCTACACTTGCAAACTGTTTCTTTGAGCTCTACATTAGTGTCTTATAGCCTAGTATCTCCTAGCCACCACACTATCACATTCATCCACAGTGGATAGGAGATCAATACGCTTGATATAGGATCAAAGCGTTGTACTCATTGGTAACACATTTTCTTTCTTCCAATCGTGTTCCTTTGTTATTATATTTTGTTCTCCTTGACTACTCCTAGGTTGGAGGTTGTTGGAGCTACTTCTTGGTGGAGAAGGCTGCTTCAAGGGGTGGAGCTACTTCAGGGAGGTGAAGGCTGCTTTGTGGACTTGAAATTACTTCAGAAGGTTGCCTCAAGGATTGAAGCTACTTTGGGTGAAGGCTACTTCAAGGGTGAGCTTGGAGTTACTTCAGAAGGCTGCTTCTAGGAGGATTGAGGCTACTTCAGGTGAAGGCTACTTCAAGGGTGTAGAGGAAGGTGATTGTATTTTATGTAACATCCTTGCGAGGTAATAAAATTAATCACTTTCAAAATCCCGATTGGAAACAATCGGGTAGTGGACTGACTACCTTAGATTTCTAAGGTAGTCGTGATCAATTTTATTAGAAGGGAGTGCTACTACAGGAGAGAGGGAAGTCATGATCAATCACTTAACCTGGAGGATCTCATTCCAGTTTGACTTCTATGCCTAAAAGAAAGGTGTTATTATCGATACCACTCTACATCCTTGTGTCTTCCTTGTTTCCTCCTACTTCTTGTCCAGATATTTAGTTGTTTTTAATTAACTTTAAAAACTCCAAAAAGCTCTATTCACCCCCTCTAGATCTTTCAATTGGTATCATAGCAGGTCTTCAAGGAGCCCTAACAGGTCTTGAAGCATGGGGGATGGTGTGCTCAACCACCTGAACTTGGAGGGAACCGACGTAGCTCGTCCACCACCGTTCGATACAAACAACTACAACTATTGGAAGAGAAGGATGCAATTCTATTTTCAAGGCATCAGTTGGGAACTTTGGAAAATGGTGTCCACTCCATACATGCTTCCTAAAATCGAGTATGTTACATGGGATGCCAATACGGTAAAGCAAGCTCAACTTAATGCCAAGGTTGTAAGTATTTTATATTGTTCTATATCGGTAAGTGAATTCAATAGAATTTCTTCATGTGAAACTACATATGACATATGGCATAGACTTTCTATTACACATGAAGGAACTGTACAAGTTAAAAATTCTAAGATTAGCATGCTTAAACAAAAGTTTGAACAATTTTGTATGGAACTAAATGAATCTATTAGTGAAATGTATGCAAGATTTTCTACTATTATTAATGGTTTGAGTGCACTAGGAAAATTCATAAGTGAAGAAGATCAAGTATCTAATATTCTTAGGTGTTTGCCACCAAAGTAAAAACCAAAGGTGACGACTATTAAAGAAGAAAATGATCTCACAAGATTGAGGATGGAATAACTCATTGGCAACTTGGAGACTCATGAGGTCACCCTTGAAGAAGAAGAAAGATTGGCGGCTGAACACAAGAAGGAGAAAAGAAAGGACATTGCATTCAAGGCATCAACCAAAATTAGTCATGACACGAGTGAAGAAGATAGTGAAGAAGAAACTCTCATTGTAAATGGTAAGCAGTATAGAAGATTTAAAACTAACAAAACTTCTAGTGTTTCTTCTTCCTCTAGGTGCTTTGAATGCGGAAAAAGGGGACATTTAAAAGGTGATTGTCCTAAACTCAAGAAAGGAAAGAAATCATCTCACAAGAAGAAGGAAAAAGCCTACAAAGCTGCATGGGATGACTCAAGTGATGATAGTGAGGATGGAGAAGAAGAGGTGGAGTGCCTTATTGCTACAACAAATGAAGAAGAATAGGTAAGTCTTTTTTATTTATCTAAAGAAGAGTTAGTTGATAGCATCAATGAATTTCATGATAAATAAATTGATTGTAAAAAGAAACTAAAAAGAGTTACTAAAACTAATGAGGAATTGTATGCTCAACTAAATGATCTTGCTTCTGAAAAAGAAAGTATTATTTCTGAAAATTCTACCTTGAAATCATCCCTTAATGACTGCAATATGAACCTGCTTACTCTAGAAACAAACTATGGTTTTGTTTCTCAAGAAAAGGTTGAACTAGTTGAAAATTTGAATGATCTTCAAACTCAACCAATATTTGTTGGGTTTTGTGGAAAAAACATGCGTGGCGGAAGGAATAAAAATTCCACTCAACCTGTAATAGGATCTCGTCGATAACAACGTATTTGGAAGGAGTGTTTGCGGGATATACCTTATCGCGGAGTGAGTCCGGTGATGTCTCGTTGTACAATGGTGTGCAACAATGCTGTCATACACGAACGGAACTTCTCTCCCATTTACTCTCACAGGAAGATCCGGTGGCGCTCCTTTCGTGCGGTGATGTACGCTGCTCGTAACGTGCACGGATGGTCATTGACATCCTCTGAACGCAGGCATCTCAGCGTCTGTGTCTCTACTTCGTCCATGTGGATGGACTAGAACTCCACGTCGTGCTTCCTAAGTTGGCAGGAAGGAGTCGTGTCTATGCGGCGATGTGCTAGCGACGTGTTGCTCTCCTTTCTCTCCTAAGGACGGTGACGGATAGGGTTTACGTACGTGAGCGTAAACTGAAAAGCCTCTTTCGATATCTTATATAGATATCGACCGTCAAGCTCCTTTAAATAGGAGACGAAGGGAAGTAGGGTTTTCTAAACCCATCGGTAAATAGAAACATTGCGTTAATTAAAATGCTCGTGGATTAATTAGAATATTCTAGAATTCATTCATTAACCAAATAATCACATTAATTGATTAATTAATATTTGACTCCATGCAATCGCTTGGGATGGCTCTATGGGCATATATGCCAACAGACTCTCACTTGCACTTAGAGCCAATCACTCCAATATTATTCTAATCGATTACATAAACATTTTAGTAATCAATGTGATTCGGAGCAATTCCAATCAAATCCACAATTATACTCCTATTCGAACACATCCTATGTGTGTGACCCGGTAGGCTCCTAATTACGTTGGCAGTGATATCCATATTCATATTATGATTTCACAAGCAATGATTGGTATCTAGCAAGACTTCATTGCCACCCTAGTAATTGGATAAGTTGGAGAACAACTTGATCTATCATTCATGACTGGTCTTACAATGATTGTATAGTTCCTTTATCGCTGATATCCGAATTGAACTCGAGTCATAGAATTGTTATCATCTTCAACGTTCAATCCATGTTCCTTGAACTAGAGCAGATTGTCTGAGATATATGTAAGCTCAATATCACATATTGACTCACATCAACATGGCCATGCATTTCTCAATCTCACTTCTCAAGTGGTCGGAATAGAAAACTCCCGTAGGAAGGATAAATTCCATCTACATCACTCACAGTCATCCCCATGTGTCACAGTGCACCCAAGCACCATCTTTATGGAAATCCTTATTCAGGACCACTATGGATGATGTCAAAGTACACCGAATGACATGTGATAAGTGTAGTGACTTCAGGTCTAAGAACCACAATCACCACCATCATTATGAGATGTGACTCTAACTACCAATCATGGTATCCATGTGTCACTCTCAAGGTGGGTCTATCTGATACAATGTTCTCTAACAAGTATCTATGTATTTGGTTTGATATCTCCATATCATGGATAATGAGACTCTTCCATCAACCAACATACATTCCAATCTTATGTGTTATTGATGTCTATGGATATTTCCACAAAAACAATCGATTAGGGACAAAACAAGAATACATACTCTTAGCATACATATGATCTCACTGTTCAGGTCATCAACCCGAAGACATATGTCATTGAGTATATTATTCTATAGACATCTATAAGTTTTATGGTCATCTCACAATATAAAACATATACATATAGATTGGAAACTTGCCTTTATTGATATGATCAATGTAGTATTACACATCGTTTACATAGTATCCCATTACAATCATCAAATGATAGTCTCTATGGGCATACATACCAACATATTCCCACTTGCACTTATACCCAATCACTCATGAATCTCAATCCAAGTGATCAAACATGTTCGTCATGTTTCTGCTGTGAAAGTACTTTTGTGAGCGGGTCAGCCACATTGCTTTCTGTAGGTACTCTACAAATCTTCACATCTCCTCATTATACGATCTCTCGTATGAGATGGAACCACCATAGAATATGTTTGGGGCGTTGGTGCGATCTTGGTTCTTTAGCCTGTGCAATTGCTCCGTTGTTGTCACAAAACAACTCAATTGCATCACCAGCGCTTGGAACCACTCCAAGTTCAGAAATGAACTTCTTGATCCACACAGCTTCCTTTACAGCATTAGATGCGGCAATATATTTGGCCTCTGTTGTAGAATCTACAACAGTCTCTAGCTTGGAACTCTTCCAGCTCACAGCTCTGTTGTTCATGCAAAATACAAATCCAGATTGCGATCTGTAGTCATCTTTGTCAGTCTGGAAGCTAGCATCGGTGTAACCCTTTACCACGAGCTCTTCCTCACCGCTGTATACCAAGAATTGATCCTTAGTCCTTCTCAAGTACTTTAGGATGTTCTTTATGGTTGTCCAGTGACATTCACTTGGATCTGATTAATACCGACTCGTCATGCTCAAAGCATACGACACATCAGGACGAGTACATAACATCGCGTACATGATAGATCCAATTGCTGATGCATATGGAATCTTACTCATGCGTGCCCGCTCATCACATGAACTAGGACATTGGGATATAGAGATCGTAACACCATGGGACATGGGCAAGTTACCTCTCTTAGAACCCTCCATGCTAAACCTATTTAGCACCTTGTCAATGTATGTGCTCTGGCTTAGGCCTAGAAGCCTTCTAGATCTATCTCTATAGATCCTGATGCCTAGTATATAGGATGCTTCGCCTAAATCCTTCATAGAGAAGGTCTTACCTAGCCAACCTTTTACTGACTGAAGACTAGAGATGTCATTTCCCATCAATAGTATGTCATCCACATATAATATGAGAAATACGACTGTGCTCCCACTAACCCTTTTGTAAACACAAGGTTCATGTTCATTTTGACTAAAGCCAAACTTTTTGACTACTTCGCCAAAATGTAGATTCCAGCTCTGAGATGCTTGCTTCAATCCATAGATTGACCTTTGTAGCTTACAGACTTTATTGGCTTCCTTTGGATCAATAAAACCCTC
Organism: Alisma plantago-aquatica; assembly: GCA_963693085.1. Classification (NCBI taxonomy): domain Eukaryota; kingdom Viridiplantae; phylum Streptophyta; class Magnoliopsida; order Alismatales; family Alismataceae; genus Alisma; species Alisma plantago-aquatica. The sequence goes on from OY856411.1 coordinate 27,145,803, forward strand.
AGGTTGTGTCATGTACACATCCTCGAGTAAATTCCCATTAAGGAATGCTGTTTTAACATCCATCTGCCAAATCTCATAGTCATGATAAGTTGCAATGGCAAGCATGATCCTGATGGATTTAACCATGGCAACTGGTGAGAAGGTCTCGTCATAATCAACATTGTGAATTTGATGGAATCCTTTCGCAACCAATCTACCTTTATAGGTTTTAACATTTCCATCCATGTCAGTCTTCTTCTTGAAGACCCACCTACACCCTATGGGTTTTACCCCTTCGGGTGGATCCACCAAGGTCCATACCTTGTTGGTGTACATGGATTCCATCTCAGATCTCATGGCTTCGAGCCATTTCTCATATTCTGGTCCCATAGTAGCTTCTAGATAGGAAGTTGTCTCATCTGCTATGACCAATTTGTCACTGTCTTGAGTCATGAGAAATCCAAATCTATCAGGCTCAAGTCGTGTCCTACTAGACCTACGAGGTTCCTATGTTACATTTGGAACTTGAAATTCCACAATAATTTGTAAGTCTTCATGTTCCTTATGTACCTCCTCAGGTTCTTTGCTTTCTTGTTGGTCTCAAACTTCTTCGAGCTCTACATTCCTCCCACTAATTCCTTTGGAAATAAATACCTTTTCAAGAAATACAACAGTCCTAGCAACAAACACTTTGTTGTCAGTTGGTGTGTAGAAGTAGTATCCTCCAGTTTCCTTGGGGTATCCAACAAAATAGCATTTTTCTGATTTGGGTCCAATCTTTTCAGAAAATTGTTTCCTAACATAAGCTTCACATCCCCAAATCTTTAACATAGACAAATTGGGATGATTCCCATTCCATATCTCATATGACGTCTTTTGAACCGATTTGGAAGGTACACGGTTAAGTATAAACGCTGCAGTTTCAAGAGCATATCCCCAGAACGATATTGGAAGTTCGGTTGAACTCATCATTGATCGTACCATGTCTAATAATGTACGATTCCTTCTTTCTGATACACCATTATGTTGTGATGTACCATGTGGAGTCCATTGTGATACAATACCATGGTCTCTCAGAAGGTCCTCAAACTCTTGGCTTAAGTATTCGCCACCTCAATCTGAACGGAGTGCTTTAATACTCTTACCAAGTTGCTTCTCTACTTCATTCATGAAAGTCTTGAACATTTCAAGATTTTTTGACTTGTGTTTCATAAGATATACATAGCCATACCTACTGAGGTCATTAGTGAAGGTAATGAAGTATTGATAGCCTCCTCTAGCATTTGATCTAAAAGGTCCACATATATCAGTATGTATGAGCCCTAGTAAATCATCGGCTCTCTCACTGTGTCCAGTGAAAGGAGTCTTGGTCATCTTCCCTAATAAACATGCCTCACATGTCTCAAATGATTCAAAATCAAAAGAGTCTAGATATGCACTTCTTGTTTATGTGCCCAAGACGACAATGCCATAAGTATGTTTTGTTTGAGTTGTCAAGTTTTAACCTTTTAGTATTTATGTTGTATATGCCAGTCTCAAGTTCTAACAAGTAGATACCATAAGACATAGGGGCATTGCCATAAAAGATCTCATCTTTAGAAATAGAAATAATTCCATTCTTAATGTGAAATTCAAATCCACTCTTATCCATACAAGATACATCAATAATATTTCTATTAATGGTAGGTACATAATAGCAATTCTCTAATTCTATTACAAAGCCCATAGGCAAAGATAAACTAATAACTCCAACTACGATGGCAACAACTCTTGCTCCATTAGCGACCCGCAACTCGACTTGGCCCTTTTGTAAAGGCTTACTTCTTATCAGATCCTGCATATTAGAACATATGTGAGATCCACACCCGGTATCCAGTACCCATGATGAAGAAGTATTTAAGTCTATCTCAATAACGTATATACCTGAAGTGGAGATCTCTATCCCCTACTTCTTCTTCCTCAGTTCCTCCAGGTAGAGAGGACAGTTTCTTTTCCAATGTCCAGCCTGCTGACAATGGTGACAACTGCCTTCTTTGGAGATCCCACCTTTAACTTTGAGCACGGATGACTTGGGCTTCTGCCCGGCTTTAGAACCTTTCTTAGCCTTGCCTTTGCCTTTTGACTTTCCCTTTGCCTTGTTGATCATCATCACATACTTGGGCTTGTCTTTCTTCATCTGTGCTTCAGCTGTCCTCAACATGCCCAACAATTCTAACAATGGCTTGTCAAGATTGTTCATGTTGTAGTTCATGACAAAATGATTATATGATTCAGGCAACGATTGTAGAATCATATCAGTGGCCAACTCTTGACCTAGGGGAAATCCCATCTTGGATAGGCTTTCCACGTATCCAATCAAAGTGAGTATATGGGTGCCAACTGAGTCTCCCTCTTTCATCTTGCTCCTGAACAATGCCTTGGAGACATCATATCTCTCCTGTCTTGCTTGATGTTGATACATGTTCTTGAGATGTGTTACCATCTCCATGACATTCATGTTCTCATGCTGCTCTTGCAACTCATAGTTCATTGAGCACAACATCAGGCATTTGACATCCATGACATCATCAAGGTGCTTCTTGTAAGCATCCTTTTTAGCCTTGGGCGCATTTGCGGCGGGTTCCGCTGGCTCTGGTGTTTCAAGGACATAGAGCTTACGCTCATGTGTGTGAACAATTCTCAACATTCTAAACTAGTTTTGAAAGTTGGTTCCGATAAGTTTGTCCTTCTCAAGGACCGATCGCAACAAGAAAGTGTGACTGTTGTTTGTCATTTGATTGCTACAAAAGAAAAATTTGCATTTAGTCCAAAACATTTTGACTTGTAAAGATTTGATAAATGAGATTCATTAGGCCCTTTAATTAATTATGCTCCCACTATTTTATTCAAATTGATATCCCTCACTATCAACTCAGAAGATTGCAACGTACAACCTTCTAGTGAGCCAAGATCCAAAATAATTGGATCAATGCCCAGCCAACGCCGACGTCAAAGACGAAATACTAAGATAGGCAACTTTTGCCAATTGCATCATATGCAACTCTTGGATATATGATCATGCACAACTCCTTGCCATGATGCATCTGTGTGCCTCTAGGTACTTGATCCTATCAAGGTTCCCTAGTTAAGTCCAACCCATAAGCCAACACGGTGAGTGTGCACCCTACGGAGGCAGACCCACACACCCACCATCACACTTCCACAAGACAGACAATGTACCACGCGGAGGCATGCCCACACATAGTCGATCAAGCTTTTCATGTGTGTTGCTTTATTGAAGGCAATTAAAACTTAATATTATTAATTGATGGTTTTTATAAATACATTTACATATCCAAACACCACATACTTATAGTACGTATCATATACTACTATATCCATAACCACAAACGATAGACATGCAATCATAAACACAAATACATTGGTTATGACCATACTATTGTAATCCTTTGGAGCAACAAAGGATTACGGTCCACCTATGGTCTTATACATCTCATGCAACACCTGTGAATCAACCTGTAAGCCTGTAAGGATCAGAATTACAATGAACAACTTCATGGATGCTCCGTGAGGTTGGAACTTCAAGTTGCTTCTTGGAATTAGATCTTCTTGTTGCTTCTTCATGGATGCTCCTTGGAGTTGGATCTTTAGGTTACTTCTTGGAATTATATTTCATGGTGCTTCTCCATAGATGCTCCTTAGAGTTGGATCTTCAAGTGGCCTCCTTACATCAAGTTTACAAAAACTAAAACTAATCCTATCTCAATTATATCATATGAGTACAAATATAAAGGGAAAGAATTAATTACACTTTGAAATAAGAGATGAGGCTCGGCATGAAAGTTGAATACTTTATACAAATGATCCATATGCAACCATTATACATCCATAGCATTCACAAACAAACATATCCCCAAGATTGACATCCACATTCATTCACAACATTCACAAAAGGGGATACTAGGCCATAACCGTGCATGCATTTACCACATAAAACAAAATTTTAATGGCGACGTGTATGATATCATAAGTATATCTTCATATACGTATATACATATTAAAATTGCAGTACTTTTAATGCGGGACATTCCCCATCAAATAATTTTTTTTTACTCCCACACAGACAATGCGGGGTACACAAGGGCAGCGCCCCTGGGCAGGGGTCGAGGGGAGGCCACCCCTCGCGGGGTCTCAGGGGCAAAGCCCCTGAAAGGTCTATGGAATTTTACTTCCGTGCACTTAGGAAAATCAATATTTTTCATAGTCAACCCCGTCCGAAACGTCAAAAATAGAAGCCTGCGGCATATGTGAAATTAGGTTTAGATTTGCACATTAGCAGTTTTAATTCGCATCGTATGCAACGTAAAAAAATAGTATACAGTGATTCGATCATATCGAAATGAATCCAAATACATTGTAGATCGACGCTGCTCTGATACCACTATTGGATTTTGTAGAGAAAACATGTGCGGCGGAAGCAACAAAAATTCCACTCAACCCGAAACAGGATCTCGTCGACAACAACGTATTTGGAAGGAGTGTTTGAGGGATATACCTTGTCACGGAGCAAGTCCGGCGATGTCCCATTATACAATGGTGTGCAACGACACTGACCTACACAGATGGAACTTCTCTCCCGTTCGCTGTCGCAGGAAGACCCGGCGGCGCTCCTTTCGTTTGGTGATATACACTGCTCGTAACACGTACAGATGGTCGTTGACGTCCTCCGAACACAGGCATCTCAGCGTCTGCATCTCTACTTCATCCACGCGGATGGGCTGGAACTCCACGTCACGCTTCCTAAGACGGCAGGAAGGAGTCATGTCTATGTGGCGACATGCTAGCGGTGTGTTGCTCTTCTTTCTCTCATAAGGACAGTGATGGCTAGGGTTTATGTACCTGAGCGTAAACTGAAAAGCCTCTTTCGATATCTTATATAGATATCGGCCGTCAAGCTCCTTTAAATAGGAGACGAAGGAAAGTAGTGTTTCCTAAACCCATCGGTAAACAGAAACACTACATTAATTAAAACACTCATAGATTAATTAGAATATTCTGGAATTCATTAATTAACCAAATAATCACATTAATTGATTAATTAATATCTGACTCCATGCAATCGCTTGGGATGGCTCTATGGGCATATATGCCAATAATATTGTGCACTCATTTAGATTATGGTGTTGTTATCAAAGAAAGAGATAGTTTGTTATCTATTCTAGAGCAAGTAAAGTTAGATGTTAAACGGAGAATAGATGAAATTGTTAAGTTACAAAAGGAAATTAGTAGCTTGAAAAATAATGGTATTCTTGACAAGATCTTAAAAGATTCTTTTGGTCAGATTGGAAGGAGAGGACTAGGTTATAAGCCCAAAGGTAAATCCTATCAAAAACCTAGAGTGAGAAGAACACAAGTGCCCAAGACTAAAGTTTTGTATGTGCCTAAAGACAATCTAGCTAAGAAGAGAAATGGAATTGATTCTATATGTTGTCATTACTGTTTACGTCTTGGACATTATTCATTTTCTTGCCCATACAAGAAAAAGGATGTTGATCTAGTTTGGGTTCCTAAACTTAGAGATTTGAATATGATTAGTTGAGATTTGACCTAAAATGTTACTTTGATATTCAAAATGTCTTATCTCAACTAAACTGAGCTTTAATTTGCATATTTATGTAATTATATTGGAAATACCTTATGTTTTACTTGCAAATAATTACTGAAAACACAGCAGAAACAATCTCGGTCGACAATAAGTTTGACCGAGACATTCTTCCATTGAGAAAATTGTCGATCGAAGTAGTTTCTGTCTCAAACCTGCATTTTCTGGAGAAATAGTAAAATTATCGATTGAGAAAGTTGTCAACCGAGAACATACCGGTCGATAAAATAGTCGACCGAGTAAGTTACTGTCTTAAGACTATAAAAACCAGAGAAACATCTCGTCGACAAGTACTTCGACCGAATATCACTCAGTCGAGAACTTTGTCGACCGAGGGAAACTCTGACACAATTGTTCAATAAAAATAAGATACTTCAATTACAACTAATTTAAGTTTGGAATGAACCTTATATATTACATTGCTTTAAATATTTGAATGAACCTAATAAAAAAGAAGAGTATATGGGCATAAAAACTTTATACTTTGCGTAATTATAAGAAAAGATTGGTATTAATAGATAATCTATTAGAAAGTTTGAAAATTTAAGGTTTCTAACAAGATATCATTTCAAAATTTTGCTTACATGAATTAAGTTCTTAAAGGCAAAATTAAGTCATAAAAAGGTCTTATCTTAGACTATTCAACATTCATACAATTACATATGAGCAAAATTAAGAATAAATAATGATCATACACAACAAGATCAACTGGGCTTTTGGACAACCTATGAAAATGCTCATAGAAATGCCTCTCGATTGAGAAAGAATTCAACCGAGGGGTGCCAAGGTCAAAGTCAAGGATGACTTAAAATAAGTCTGACAAAATGCTTATTTGTAAATCATTCATCTGCACTTAACCTTAGTATATTTGCTCATCGTGTTAAAAACAAATTGATTCATTACTTTACATATTCAATTGAACTTCAAAGCTAGTTATGACCTTAATATCCTTAAAGTAATCGTGGAACCTACAAAATTCTTGAATATGATGTATATCTTACTCTTAATTGAATTCTCTAAACAAATTAGGGCTTAACATCCCTTGTATTTGGTTAAGAGATATATTTATTGATTCCACTATGAGCTTAAAAGAATCTCATATCATTTCAGGGCTTAACATCCCTTGTAAATGGTTGAGAAATAAAGTCATTGATCCTACTATGAGCCTAAAAGGAATCTCATATCATTTCAGGGCTTAACATCCCTTATAAATGATTGAGAAACTATTAAAATATATTCATGAGTCTAAAGGATTCTCATGTCATTTCCGGGCTTAACATCCCTTGCAAATGATTGAGAAATAAATCATGATTTCTGAATTATGGCTGAATTTGACATTTTTGTTATAGTATACAATTAAGGGGGAGCATCCCATTCAGGGGGACCAAATTGGTTATATGGCTATCTTTTTGAAATGACAAAGGGGGAGAAAGAATATAAATCAAATAAATGAGTTTCATAATCTCTTGGCTTCACATAAATTATTGCTATATTCCTTAAAAGAGTTCTATACCTTATTGAATAAACAAGAGAATACTTACATAAGGTAAACATCAGGTATGAAACTCATGCTATTTAAATTTCCTTGATTTATATTTTAGAAATGTTTGTCATCTTCAAAAAGGGGGAGATTGTTGTTTAAATTTGACATTATCAAACCCTTTGTTTTGATGATGACAACCATTTCATTCTTATGGATCTAACTTGTTATTTGAGTGTTATAGGGATAAACAAATAAGGAAGTGGATAGTTGAAGATCTATACAAATTGGAAGATCAACAAACTTAGATTGCTTTTATTTTCATGGTTGTACTCAATGTAAAAACTTGTACAAGTATATAATGTCCAAGTACTTCGACATCATGTAAATCAAGCGTTAGATCTTCCCTATCCACTCACAACACTTAGAAAGATCCTCCCTTAATATATAAGCACAATTACACATTGATACACACACTTAGTACATGGCTCAACACATTGGAATAGGGACATTCTCGGTCGACAAATTCCTCGATTGAGACACTCTCAGTCGACAATATTCTCGATCGAGAATAGTCCTTCTAACCAATTATATAGAGGTTAGACTGAGTTGAAAAGTGGTTGGTAGTTGGAAATGAACGTTGCAGTACATTCATTCCAGACCTTCCCTCAGTCGACAAATTCCTCGACCGAGAGACTCTCGATCGAGAAAGGTTTTGGACTGCACTTTTCAGCATTAAACAACTAGCCATTGCAATGTAATTAGTGGACCCCTAACGACTAGTTGAGCACTAAGAAAACCCTAGAAAGTGTCTAGAATGTCCCTAAGCACTAGTAGGACATGCCTTAGGACACACAAAGCATCACTTGTGCATACAATTACACTTGAGATTCATTCTTAGTGAGCAACAAGCTGAGCTACACTTGCAATCTATTTCTTTAATCTCTACATTAGTATCCTATAGCCTAGTATCTCCTAGACACCACACTATCAAGTTCATCCACAGTGGATAGGAGATCAATACGCTTGATATAGGATCAAAGTGTTGTACTCATTGGTAACAAATTTTCTTTCTTCCAATCTTGTTCCTTTGTTATTGTATTTTTTTCTCCTTGACTACTCCTAGGTTGGAGGGTGTTGAAAGGAGGTTCTTGGAGCTACTTCTTGGTGGAGAAGGCTGCTTCAAGGGGCAGAGCTACTTCAGGGAGGTGAAGCCTGCTCCGTGGACTTGAATTTACTTCAGAAGGCTGGCTCAAGGATTGAAGCTACTTCGGGTGAAGGCTACTTCAAGGGTGAGCTTGGAGTTACTTCAGAAGGCTGCTTCTAGGAGGATTGAGGATACTTCAGGTGAAGGCTACTTCAACGGTGTAGAGGAAGGTAATTGTATTTTATGTAACATCCTTACGAGGTAATAAAATTAATCACTTTCAAAATCCTAGTTGGAAATAATCAGGTAGTGGACTGACTACCTTAGATTTCTATGGTAGTCATGATCAATTTTATTAGAAGGGAGTGCTACTACAGAAGAGAGGGAAGTCATGATCAATCACTTAACCTAGAGGATCTCATTCCAGTTTGACTTCTATGCCTAAAAGAAAGGCGCTATTATCGATACCACTCTACATCCTTGTATCTTCCTTATTTCCTCCTACTTCTTGTCCAAGTATTTAATTGTTTTTAATTAACTTTAAAAACTCCAAAAAGTTCTATTCACCCCCCTCTAGATCTTTCAATTCGTACCAGAGTAGGTCTTCAAGGAGCCTTAACAAGTCTTGAAGCATGGGGGATGGTGTGCTCAACCACCTGAACTTGGAGGGAACCTACGTAGCTCATCCACCACCATTCGATGAAAACAACTACAACTATTGGAAGAGAAGGATGCAATTCTATTTTCAAGGCATCAATTGGGAACTTTGGAGAATGGTGTCCACTCCATACATGCTTCCTAAAACTGAGTATGTTACATGGGATGCCAATACGCTAAAGCAAGCTCAACTTAATGCCAAGGCTGTAAGTATTTTATATTGTTCTATATCGGTAAGTGAATTCAATAGAATTTCTTCATGTGAAACTGCATATGACATATGTCATAGAGTTTCTATTACACATGAAGGAACCGTACAAGTTAAAAAATCTAAGATTGGTATGCTTAAACAAAAGTTTGAACAATTTTGTATGGAACCAAATGAATCTATTAGTGAAATGTATGAAGATTTTCTACTATTATTAATGGTTTGAGTGCATTAGGAAAATTCATAAGTGAAGAAGATCAAGTATCCAAGATTCTTAGGTGTTTGCCACCAAAGTACAAACCAAAGGTGACAGCTATTGAAGAAGCAAATGATCTCATAAGATTGAGGATGGAACAACTCATTGGCAACTTGGAGACTCATGAGGTCACCCTTGAAGAAGAAGAAAGATTGGCAGCTGAACACAAGAAGGAGAAAAGAAAGGACATTGCATTCAAGGCATCAACCAAAATTAGTCATAACACAAGTGAAGAAGATAGTGAAGAAGAAACTCTCATTATAAATGGTAAGCAGTATAGAAGATTTAAAACTAACAAAACTTTTAGTGTTTCTTCTTCCTCTAGGTGCTTTGAATGCGGAAAAAGGGGACATTTAAAAGGTGATTGTCCTAAACTCAAGAAAGGAAAGAAATCATCTCACAAGAAGAAGGAAAAAGCCTACAAAGTTGCATGGGATGACTCAAGTGATGATAGTGAGGATGGAGAAGAAGAGGTGGAGTGCCTTATTGCTACAACAAATGAAGAAGAAGAGGTAAGTCTTTTTTATTTATCTAAAGAAGAGTTAGTTGATAGCATTAATGAATTGCATGATAAATATATTGATTGTAAAAAGAAACTAAAAAGAGTTACTAAAACTAATGAGGAATTGTATGCTCAACTAAATGATCTTGCTTTTGAAAAAGAAAGTATTTTATCTGAAAATTCTACCTTGAAATCATCCCTTAATGACTGCAATATGAAGCTACTTACTCTAGAAACAAACTATGGTTTTCTTTCTCGAGAAAAGGTTGAACTACTTGTAAAATTGAATGATCTTCAAACTCAACCTATATTGTACACTCATTTAGATTATGATGTTGTTATCAAAGAAAGATATAGTTTGTTATCTAATCTAGAGCAAGCAAAGTTAGATGTTAAATGGAGAATGGATGAAATTGTTAAGCTACAAAAGGAAATTAGTATCTTGAAAAATAATGGTATTCTTGACAAGATCCTAAAAGATTCTTTTGGTCAGATTGGAAGGAGAGGGCTAGGTTATAATACCAAAGGTAAATCCAATCAAAAACTTAGAGTGAGAAGAACACAAGTTCCCAAGACTAAAGTTATGTATGTGCCTAAAGACAATATAGCTAAGAATAGAAATGAAATTGATTCTATATGTTGTCATTATTGTTTACGTTTTGGACATTATTCATTTTCTTGCCCATACAAGAAAAAGGATGTTGATCTAGTTTGGGTTCCTAAAACTTAGAGATTTGAATATGATTAGTTGAGATTTGACCTAAAACGTCACTTTGATATTCAAAATGTCTTATCTCAACTAAACTGAGCTTTAATTTGCATATTTATGTAATTATATTGGAAATACCTTATGTTTTACTTGCAAATAATTACTAAAAACACAACAGAAACAATCTCGATCGACAACAAGTTCGACCGAGACATTCTTCCGTCGAGAAAATTGTCGACCGAAGTAGTTTCTGTCTCAAACCTGCATTTTCTAGAGAAATAGTAAAATTATCGATCGAGAAAGTTGTCAACCGAGAACATACCAATTGATAAATAGTTGAATGAGTAAGTTACTGTCTTAAGACTACAAAAACCTGAGAAACATCCGGCTGACAAGTACTTTGACCGAATATCGCTCGGTCGAGAACTTTGTTGACCAAGGGAAACTCTAACAGAATTGTTCAATAAAAACAAGATACTTCAATTACAACTAATTTAAGTTTGGAATGAACCTTATATATCACATTGCTTTAAATATTTGAATGAACCTAATAAAAAAGAAGAGTATATGGGCATCAAAACTTTATACTTTGCATAATTATAAGAAAAGATTGGTATTAATAGATAATATATTAGAAAGTTTGAAAATTTAAGGTTTCTAACAAGATATCTTTTCAAAATTTTGCTTACATGAATTAAGTTCTTAAAGGCAAACTTAAGTCATAAAAAGGTCTTATCTTAGACTATTCAACATTCATACAATTACATATGAGAAAAATTAAGAATTAATAATGATCATACATAACAAGATCAAGTGGCCTTTTGGACAACCTATGAAAATGCACACATAAATGCCACTCAATTGAGAAAGAATTCAACCGAGGGGCGCCAAGGTCGAAGTCAAGGATGACCTAAAATAAGCCTGACAAAATGCTTATTTGTAAATCGTTCATCTACACTTAACCTTAGTATATTTGCTCATCATCTTAAAAACAAATTGATTCATTACTTTACTTATTCATTTGAACTTCAAAGCTAGTTATGACCTTAGTTTCCTTAAAGTAATCGTGGAACCTACAACATTCTTGAATATGATGTATATCTTACTCTTAATTGAATTCTATAAACAAATTAGGGCTTAACATCCCTTATATTTGGTTAAGAGATATATTTATTGATTCCACTATGAGCTTAAAAGAATCTCATATCATTTCAGGGCTTAACATCCCTTGTAAATAGTTGAGAAATAAAGTCATTGATCCTACTATGAGCCTAAAAGGAATCTCATATCATTTCAGGGCTTAACATCCCTTGTAAATGATTGAGAAACTATTAAAATATATTCATGAGTCTAAAGGATTCTCATGTCATTTCAGGGCTTAACATCCCTTGCAAATGATTGAGAAATAAATCATGATTTCTGAATTATGGCTAAATTTGACATTTTTGTTATAGTATACAATTAAGGGAGAGTATCCCATTCAGGGGGAGCAAATTGGTTATATGGCTATCTTTTTGAAATGACAAAGGGGGAGAAAGAATATAAATCAAATAAATGAGTTTCATAATCTCTTGGCTTCACATAAATTATTACTATATTCCTTAAAAGAGTTCTATACCTCTTTGAATAAATAAGAGAATACTTACATAAGGTAAACATCAAGTATGAAACTCATGCTATTTAAATTCCCTTGATTTATATTTTAGAAATGTTTGTCATCTTCAAAAAGGGGGAGATTGTTGGTTAAATTTGACATTATCAAACCCTTTGTTTTGATGATGACAAACATTTCATTCTTGTGGATCTAACTTGTTATTTGAGTGTTTCAGAGATAAACAAATAAGGAAGTGGATAGTTGAAGATCTATACAAATTGGAAGATCAACACACTTAGATTGCTTTTATTTTCATGGTTGTACTCAATGTAAAAACTTGTACAAGTATATAATGTACAAGTACTTAGACATCATATAAATCAAGCGTTAGATCTTCCCTATCCACTCACAACACTTAGAAAGATCCTCCCTTAATATATAAGCACAATTATACATTGATACACACACTTAGTACATGGCTCAACACATTGGAACATGGACATTCTCGGTCGACAAATTCCTCGACCGAGACACTCTCGGTCGACAATATTCTCGATCGAGAATAGTCCTTCTAGCAAATTCTATAGACGTTAGACTGAGTTGAAAAGTGGTTGGTAGTTGGAAATGAACGTTGTAATACACTCATTGCAGACCTTCGCTTTATCGACAAATTCCTCGACCGAGAGACTCTCGGTCGATAAACTTCTCGAACGAGAAAGGTTCTGGATTGCACTTTTCAGCATTAAATAACTAGCCGTTGCAATATAATTAGTGGACACCTAACGACTAGTTGAGCACTAAGAATACCTTAGAAAGTGTCTAGAACGTCCCTAAGCACTAGTAGGCCATTTCTATAAATAGGACATGCCTTAGGACACCCAAAACATCACTTTTGCATACAATTACACTTGAGATTCATTCTTAGTGAGCAACAAGCTGAGCTACACTTGCAATCTATTTCTTTGAACTCTACATTAGTGTCCTATAGCCTAGTATCCCCTAGCCACCACATTATCACGTTCATCCACAGTGGATAGGAGATCAATACACTTGATATAGGATCAAAGTGTTGTACTGATTGGTAACAAATTTTCTTTCTTCCAATCTTGTTCCTTTATTATTGTATTTTGTTCTCCTTGACTACTCCTGGGTTGGAGGCTGTTGAAAGGAGGTTCTTGGAGCTACTTCTTGGTGGATAAGGCTGCTTCAAGGGGTGGAGCTACTTTAGGGAGGTGAAGGCTGCTCCGTGGACTTGAAGTTACTTCAGAAGGCCGCCTCAAGGATTGAAGCTACTTCGGGTGAAGGCTACTTCAAGGGTGAGCTTGGAGTTACTTCAGAAGGCTGCTTCTAGGAGGATTGAGGCTACTTCAGGTGTGAAGGCTACTTCAAGGGTGTAGAAGAAGAGGTGATTGTATTTTATGTAACATCCTTGTGAGGTAATAAAATTAATCACTTTCAAAATCCCGGTTGGAAACAATCGGGTAGTGGACTGACTACCTTAGATTTCTAAGGTAAGAATCACTCTACATCCTTGTGTCTTCCTTGTTTCCTCCTACTTCTTGTCCAAGTATTTAATTATTTTTAATTAACTTTAAAAACTCCAAAAATCTCTATTCACTCCATCTAGATCTTATATATATATATATATATATATATATATATATATATATATATATATATATATATATGCCCATTGATCTTACAGACACTTGTCTTTCCCTGATGTGGGATTGAGAAGTTTATTCCAAAATTGGGCATTACCCTTGATTTAAAGCATGTCAATCATTAAATAAGTGTCAACACTAATCATAAAATATACTTTAAAATCTCAAATACACACTGCAAGCAAAAAAAATAATTTTTAATCTTATTGACAATGTACAAGTAAAGCACCACGTGAAATATATTTATTAGGTGTACAATTTGAAAAAGGATTTTCCCTTGACATGAAATGGTAGATTGTATCTTACCATTATAAGGGAACTATCACAAGAAGTTCTAAAACAAGGATATATAATTCAGAGATTGATCGGGGTTCCAAATATGGCTTAAGATATTCTCACTCTTCTATTCAAATTCAATCACAATAGTCTCAAATCATTTATTCACACATATTGTGTCTTATTTTGCTCGATTTAAAACTATATATATATATATATATATATATATATATATATATATATAAAACAGATTGCATTCAGAATGGATCTTGCATTAAGATCAAAAATTTTATAGTCATTCAAATAGAATTGGATCAGAACTAGACTATATCCTGATTGACGCCATAATTTTGACCGCTACCAAATAAAATTGGAGAAGAATCAGACTGCATGCAGACTGAACCCTGTAATTGTAGCTGTTACCTGCACACAATTTGACAAGAACAATTGGATTCCTAGACAAAATTTCAGCTAAATTCGGACTGATTGGTCTTAATCCTTTGATCAACTAAATGCATCACTCAAAATCCTAATCCTGTGCCACACGGGACTGCCTTAATACCATGTTCACAATTTACCTTTGGGAGAGCATATTATTCCTTACAATAAAATGTAATCGCAAGTAGGCGACTGTCGTGTCCGTCGACTCCGTCGCTGCAATATCCACCCAACTACCCAGTTGACTACTCTTCTCTGGTTCGAGTCTTCTAAATTGATGTCACTATCAGTTTGCTTCAACGAATCAACGCCCTGCTTAATTTAATTTTTAACAAATATTAGTCGACCAAAAAGAGACGACGGAAAGACTTTATGCCAAATTGCCAAGCGTGTTATACGCATCGTGGGCCGCTGTGACGGGTCTCTGAAATGGACGCGGTTTTGGTTCGGTTCGCCGTCTCTTCTCCTTCACGCTTGTTTCGGCAGTTGGTTTGAAACTCCGCTGAGTCTTCAACTCGCCGTGACGCACAAATCACAATTCCAAGCACACCCGGACCCGGGGGTTGCCTGCTTCTTCCACTCCTTACTACCGTGCTTCGGAGAAAGCCCCGCCGGCCCCGAGTTGCCACCACACAGGACGGATCTCCGCATCAGACTGCCGTCTGGAGTTGGGAACCGCAGCCCGCTTCGGCAGCTGATCGTAGGGGTAGGCTCCTGCCATGTCTGTATTGCTTGTACGATCTTGTCTAATTACCTTAGCCGCAGCTTTGACCTTTTCCCGACCTGGTTAGCTCCAGCTAATACCCGCCAGGACCATCAGACACCACAGAGAAATCCTCCGCCTCTATCTATTCCCGGAGGCCGGCGTCCTCCTCTCAATCCTCTCGCTCCTGATTGCTCCTCCCGTCTTTTGGCTCACTGCTGGAGCGGTGACGGAACTTGTTGGAACCGCTTATTGCGGGTCTTCCGGCGTGTTGTAACTGTTGTTGTAATCTGCCCCAAACTTAGTGAGCGCTTGGAGGTAAAAAGGTGGGGTACCTTGCTATGAGATATAGACGAGTCGATATATCACAGGAGATGTGCGCACACCTGAATATTTCTGCACGGGGGGAGGAATTTGTCTCTTCGTCAGTCCTGCTTTCGGTTAGTAGCCAACACACAACATTGAAGGACTCAATACCACTAGTTTAGACGCTGAACATAGGTCAAACTAGATAGGAGGGCCAATTTTTTCTGTATGTGTGTTTTCATGGGCGGCGTTGGGTATGTTTTTCCGAGGAGAAATCTTTTCCCATCTTACTGACGCGGGCAGGATGCCATCCTGCAAGAGGGGTAGGGTGCAAAAGGCTCCATTGTGGACGTTATTTCAGAGGGGTGGAGATTATCCCTCATCCGGGTCAAATTTTTTGTTTGTTCTTCGTCAGCACATTTACTACGGTTGCACTCTCTTGTATGATCTTTTTTAAAGATATAAACACAATTAGAAAAAACTCAGTGAAAATTAGGCTGAGAGGAGTACGCTTGGTTAAGAATTGAGGATTAATCAAAAGAGTCAGCTCCTTGAGATATGTCCAGGGACTACTAACTAGGCACTGTGGACGGAATATGGCCGGTTGAATTTTTGTTGTTGTTGTTGTGTATTCCAGTTGTCCCCACAAAGTTCATTAGTCACTTCCTTATGTCTATGGCTATGTTTGGTACATGGATCAGTAAGGGGGAATGATTGAAAAACTACTAGCAAGTTGATGCGAAAGAGAAATATCTTTTTAAAAGATATATAAGAAAATATTGCATTGTTATTGTCCCCATAGAAGGGGATGGCAAAGGTGTCTCTCCATCAATTAATTGGTCACACTAAACAAAAATATTTCTACGAACATCTGTTTCTCTGCACATTTTTTTCCTCTGGCAATTACCTGTGAGAAATATAACTTTCTCAATGAAAAATTGTTTTCCGCAAGTTAATATTTAATTCATGGTTATAAGAACCGAACCGACCGGCCGGTTGAACCAGTCACTCTACCGGGTCGGTCCCCTCCCAAAGCCAGAAATGAAGTCTAACCGGCATCAAACCGGTAAATCGACCCGTCCCCTTGAACCGGTGAACCGGTTCGGTTTTAGCCTAACCGGCCGGTTCTCTCACTTAGCAAGTAAATGTATTGTTGTTGCTATTTTTTGTTAATTAATATAGAATAGTATATAAATGTTGGTATAAATGTCCAGGAATAGAATAATATATATTATTTGGTCTGTTTATCAAGTAATTATGAGCAGTTGTGCTATTATTCATGTTTCATAACTTTTTTTGATCAGATGTTTCATAACTTTTGCAGGAATATTTTTTAATGAGTATCAAAGACATTTATATATTTTTAAACTATTAGTGACGTCATGCTGACGTCACCGGTTGAACTGGTCAGACCACTAGTTGAACCAATGAACTGGAAACTAGAGGCCTCACTGGTTCGCCGACTGGTTCGAGTTTGACAACCTTGATATTTATCTTTCTTACTACCTTTTAATTTAAAATTTTTTGTTAGCAATTTTATTTCCTTCTGTTCAGCAATTTTTTCCCATCTAAGATTATTTCCCTCCATTTAAAGAATTTCTCGCTACAAATTTATTTCTATCTAAGAATAAGTCCTTGTCAAGAATTATATTTCTTCATGCATACGATTCTCACCAAATGAAGACTCCAAAGAAATCACCTTGTTGAGTTTCGTTTTTTTCTCTAACCAGAAATTACATGCCAGATGATTTTGTTTCTGGGTGTAAAACTGTGTCTTCCTCTTTTTGTACAGTGTCTGTACAAATGTCAGTGTCTATACGACAGTTTACTGACAAATAACAAAGCACTGTCTATACACAACAGTGTCTAAACATCTATAAGGCTCAGAAAAAAACTATTTCCAATTCTTTAGAACACGAGTTGAAATATAATAAAAGCTTAGATAGAGACTAAAAAAAAATGCAACTTCAAAATCCAGAGTCAGATAGCATTGCAGATCTCGTCTTCAGCACCATCAGGTATGAATCAGTCACTTGTAACTTCTGAACCCAGACCCAAACAACTTTCAGCTCCCAACAGATGAAGTGATCGCAGCAAAGGTGTCATCGACTCATCCTTGTCACAGATCTTGGAGACACTCCAGAAGCCAAGATCAGTTATAAGAATTAACAAATCCTCAATGCAAGAAACCCTATGACTTAAGAGAATCCCAAGCATAACCACAACAGTCCAGAAAACTAGAACCAGTGCAACAAGAGCCAGCAGGCAGCAGCCCACTTGGCTAAATCGGCCAAACAGAAAGCATGCCAATTCAGATGAGCAGCAACGAAGAGATGCACATCTTCAGAACACCAGGGAACCAGGAATCAAAAATCAACAGGGAAAAGAAGATCCCTTCTTTAATCAGCTTAGAAGAATAAGAAGCTCAATCTTAGCACTAAATTCGAAGATCACTGATCCCTCACATTAGAATGAAGGCTAATAGTATCACTTTGAAACAAAACCAGTTTCAAAGATCACTAAGCACTCCATTAGGATGAAGACTATTGATATCAATTTTAATAAGATTCGAAAGAATTTTGCTAGGTTTTTCAACTTCATCGTCGTAAATTCTTTCATTTCTCTCTCTCCAAATCCAGTGAAGAATACAAAGAGAGGGGAGATGTGTCAGACCGTTATTTAAGTTAGGCAGATTATCACAAGATCTGGAAGGAAAGTTACAATATTCTTTGCACTTTTCCAAGTACTCTTTGTTGAAGAACTAGTAAACATAATATGGTTTACTCTTCATGGCTGTTTTTGCATAGAAAACAATAAGAGGGGGTCTGAATACCTATTCTTCTGATGTGATCAGTAGTAAGGAGCCTGCCATGGTAAGTTTTCCAACCGTGAATCTGAAACCTTCTAGGATACGGATGACCCCATAACCATTTGAATAAAGGAGACAGATGGCATTGATCCTTGATCTCGAACCAAACATCTTTGATCATAATCTGAGTTTTTTCTTGGAAGAACAGACTGTCACAGCCAACTTAGGTTTGAGAATGCTGGCAAGAAGTTCAATGAGCTTTCTATGGAGTCTAGTCTCCAGCTCTCCGCGACCTTCCAGTTATTGCCATTGATCAGATAGTTAAGCTTACAATTGGATTTGATGCCAAGCTTGATGATGCTTTCTTTGCCAAGGACATCCACTAAGGAATTAGAACTAGGAAGCTAGGGGTCATTCCAAATGGAGAGGTTGGAGCCTTCTCCTACAACAATTCTTAGGGGGGAACTTGGACCCAAACTCTAATAGGATGTAGGGTTTAGGCTCTAACACCAATTGATGGCAACCTACACAATTAAAACTAACTAACAAACTAGAAATTAAAATATATAATTTAATCTCAACCGTAGAGGATGTACAACCTATATGTTTGGCACACAAAACAAGTCATCCTAGGATGGTAGCCAATATGAAACTAAAACCCACTGACTTAACCTAATGAACGGCCAACATAAATAAATAAATAAAAACTAAAAAAATTGTCCTGATGCTAAAATCTAAAAAGTAGTTCAAGGGCCTGTGCACTGGCGTCTGCGTACGTAGGTATGTAGAGGTGGTACTTGTCCTGCATGAACGATGTTATTAGAATGGTGTTAAGCTAGACCAGCTAAAATATTCCTTATGTTCTATGGTTATAATTTTTAATTCTCACTTACTGTGGTGATATCTTGACATGTAAACAAGTTGAAAATGCAGTGCTTCCAATAGATATATCAATGTTGTCCTGCATGAACGATGTTATTAGAATGGGCCATCCTGCTCTCAATATATTCATGTGTTACTTTGTAGTATTTGTTTCAGCACCAATTGTGTTTGCATATTATAGTTGTACACAAAACAATTTTGTCTTACACATTGAGCTAGTAGCCTTTTGCACAGCTAATGAATGTAAAGAGAATTGTAGACTATATGGCCAAATAAATCTGAAGAAAATTGCAGTCCATATAGCCAAATGTGGGTTGGTTCCGTTCAGCACTTAATTGAAAAATTAGATTTACCTACAAGTGAAATCAAGCATAAGATACTTTGTGTAATCTCACAAAAATAGTAAGTTTGAATGTTATAAAGGCTGGACTAACTCAATTTCTTTTGGTTTATTTCGGTGATACATTCAATGTTTTGTGATGGTGAAAAGATTTTTTATTTTTCACAATCTACAGTCAATGCCTTTCTTTGCAGTTACATAATGGTCTCCTAATGCAATGTCTACATTTCTTCTCTAACGAAATTGGCATCTCCAAACTGCAGGCATAGAGATCTCCCAAGATGAGTTGGAAATTCCCAACTGGCTTCCTGGGGTAAGTATCGTACTTCATTGCCAACAGCTTGTCATCCAACATATTTTGTCATCCAACGTATTATTATTTTGCCAAAAGCTTGTTGTCCAATGTGTTAGTCTAGAAGTTATTATGCTTAAACAAAAATGATCAATGCTAGTCACCACCCAGCTCATCCTATTGGATTGACACTTTAACTGTATCATGAGATTGGGGAAAAAATGTTGGGCGTCCACCACTGACTTGTAATTTGTTATTTTTATGCCATTTTAACCAATCATATGAGAAGAAAAATTACTTTTCATTTTAAAGTTCTTCTCAATTCTGTCGATACGTTAGATTGGTTTTTGCTATATAATCTGCAACAGTAATTTATGGAGGTCAATGCAGCATTGCAACCGAAGTGGCTTGATATTTGAAACATGACTTAAACTCACACCTGTAACACACCGTGCAACCCCGTAAAACAATTACTTGTTACATCCTGAGCATGATATCCGTTCTATTTAGCAATACGACTCTTCACGAAGATTGGTCATTCTAACTGTACAGAAGGCCAAGTCTACGCTAGTGCCTGGTTAATTGAATTTGGCAAGCTTAGTCTTCATAGAATTAGTAAGCGTGGCAACTAGCTCCAATCAAATGACATAAATGAACATTGCTGTGTTTACTGAACTTTGATAAACTTGTTAAGCTTTTTTTGTACATAAATTAAACACCATGGAGCTCATGCGAGGATGAGCACATCCAGTGAGACTGAATCTGTAAGTTTCTCTTTCTTGTCTCTAGATCTAGTTTGCAATATATTCATTCAATAAACAATGCTCTGTTTATTGAATTTACATAAATCTCTTTAACTTTTTACGTACATGTATCAAAAACCTCTGAGTTCATGCGAGGAACATATCCAGTGAGACTGAATCTGTCGGCTTCTCTTTCCTTCCTCTATATCTTGTTGGAACCATTCACATTGAAACCAGCAAACTCTAACCTCCATTGCAGTGCACAGGGAGAAAATCTGGTAATTTTGTTAACTCACAAGCTACAAGTACACTAGTGAAAGAAAAGAAAGAGGAAAAGTGGGGAGAAGTGAGGGGTGTGTTGAGGAGGAAGGCAATTATCAACCCATGGTGGTTAGTTTTTGGGTCATGGAAGTGCTTTTGTCTAGACTCCATGAATATTTTTTTTTGGCTTTTTGGTGTTTTACCATGCACCACCCTGCCATGGAACAGAACCCTAGAGTTGAGAAGGGTGAGGAGGCAGATGACAGAGGAGGATGTTGTCTTTGTACTCCTGTGCATAGTTGACTGTTGGACCTTCTCCATTAGTGAGTGTACAACATCAGAGAAAGGACGGGCTTTTGGGTGTATGAATGACAGGGAGACGTGGAGGGGAGAGTGATCAATCAAGAGAAAGTAAACAAGCATTGATGGTGTTGACTACTACCTGATGGGAGTCAGGGTTTTCGTTGGGGCTAATTTCTTATATCCCGTACAAGGATATATGTTTTGCAAGGATATATGTTTTGCAGGGATATCCTGTAAACTTGACGAGTAAACTATCAATGGTATGAGTAAATGCTTATCTAACCTGTACTAGGCATATCTTGTAAACTCAACGAGCAAACTATGAATGGTGTGAGTAAATGCTTATCTAATATGTGCCTACTACTATAACATGTATTATAGTGGGTAAATTGGAAATTGGGAATCAAGAAAGATTGCTTGAGAAGTGACTATATCAGGAACAATTTGGGGGTGGTGAGTGTTGAGGACAAGTTGTGTGAGGGTCGCCTGAGATGGTAGGACATGTGCAAAACAAACTTACTAACACGCCTATTCAAAGCAATGTTATTAAATCGAGCATTGTTAAAAGAAGAAGATACATATCCAAATTAACTTGGGAAGAGCTTATAGGGAGAGATTTTGAATCTTTACATCTTGATCAGAATATGACCCATAAAAGAGCTGATTGGGAAAGAAGAATCAATGTAGCTGACCCCTACATGGTTGGGATTGAGGCTTAGATGACGACGGCGATCGAGTCTTATACCCACGGTGTGTATATACTCTTATCCATTTATATATCCATCTGGTGTGCCCCTTGATATCGTGTGGTTGGCGGCGGCAAGGTGGATCATTAGCAATTATGATGGTTCATGATCACCATTTTGAAAAGTGTTCTAGGCAGCCGCTTAAGCTCCCGAAGGCCTGAGCCTCTTTATCTAGCTCATGGCTTTGAAACCCAACCTGGCTGGTAGAACTTGTTGATGTCTAGTGGGACGGTTGGGGGTAAAAATTGTTTTTGGCCAAGACCCGACTTTGACTCATTGACCTAGATCGTTCAATCACTGACCCAGTGACATATCCCTTGGGTCCGAGACCCGGGTTTTTTTCTTATTTTATGTTTTCCTTCCTAAATGATCACGTGAATATTTATAATCCCCTTTTGCTTAACCCATGATGATAGACATATTATTATATTTACTTAACTAACTATTTGTAACTTGTTTTGAGCATTGCAATGACTGTTATTTTGCTTGTTTACAAAAGGATGCTTGATTTTGTATGTTTGATGTTTCGTAATTCATGATCACATTCTTACATTCCTTGATATAGTAGATTATATACATATACAATTATACATACATTTACACACTATAAATGTATATACATGTACATTTGATATTTATGTATATGCATACATAGCTACATAGATGCATGTTTATATATAATTATATTACATATATGTTGTCATGCACGTCACTAGATTCATCAGGTTAACCTAGGAGTTGAACCAACGGCCCATGACCCAAAAACTTTGTTGGTTCAACCTCCGAGTCGGGTTTGGAAACCTTGATTTTGGCCTATAGGTGGCAATTAGGCACCCCTAATTCCCTAAATTAGACGCCTGCTTTCTGCCCGCTTTTCTCATATACAAGGCCGCCGCCTAAGGGCAACTTCTAAATGTCTGCATGAGGTCGCCTAAAGTAAGCAGCTAGGCCCAAGCTATTTCTTGTACAACTCTAATTCATACTTCCATTTCTACTTCTGTATATTTCAATGTATTAGAAAGCGGGAAGTGTGCGGACGGCACCCTGTAACCGATTAAGCGGTAGGCGGGCGATTAAGCGGGCGATTTTTGAAAAAGCGGGTGTCTAAATTTTATATATTTTTATACAAAATTACATGTATGTGTATATAAAACATATATTTATAAGGAACTTCTATACATATCTAATCAGCAAATCAGTAATTAACTAAGTATTCATCAATACTTACTATTAATCAGCATCTCTAATCACTAAAATCAGCAAGCAGATCAGTAATTGTATATAACAAACTATGAATTATTGAATTAAAGTAATCACTAAAGTAATACTAACCAGCAGTACCAATCATTAATCACTGAAAGCAGTAAGGAAATCAGTAAAACTAATCATGCATTACTAGTATAATAGAGCAATAGGATATTTACTTAGATGCATTACAGCAGTACCCAATTATTACAGCTTACACACAAAGTATGCATTCTAAATTAGGACTAGCTATATCATAGAACATTTAATGTATACAAGTTTTGTATATTATAGTCAATACTACTTGGCTATGTAATTAATTAATGTTAGATGCTTACATTAGGATTTTTAAACAAAAGCGGGAATAAAGCGGGCAAAAAGCGGGAAAAAGCGGGAAAAAGCGGGTGAGGCGGGCAAAAAGCGGGCGATTTTGTTCAAAATGATTAAGCGGGCGATTAATGGCAAAATTAAGCGGCTAGGGGTCATGGGCGCTTAAGCGGCCCGCCTGGCCGTTTTTTATTTCACTGGTATATTTATACTAGGTATAGTATGTAATACTAAGCATAAAATATGTTATGTACTGTATTATATGTAATACTCATGTATAATTATAGAACTACTGTCTGTATGATATGTACTACTACTATGTCATATGTTACACATGATATGTATAATATCGTATGAAACATCAAAAGACCTTTTTTTTTTTGGTCGGCCAAAAAACGTGTTACTATAAAACCAAAACTTTAGGTACAAAGTGCCTCAGAAATAACTAGATCTATGTGTCTCCACGCAGGAAGAACACATCAGATCTGAACGAAAAAAGGAATACCCCAAGTATCCAAAACCTAAGATCAGAATAAAAGACTAATAAGAGAAAAACAGCTTCAGTTGAAACGAGAAGGTGACACACAGAATCATTGAGCACACCCACAAAAGTATCTATGATGACACCTCTCTTCTCTACTGCAGACCATTCGCCATGATTAGACTTAGACCTGCATCATAGGACAGTTAATAACTGGGAACACAAAGAAACCAATGAGAAATGCACAATCTGCCACATCCAAGCATTCTCCCTGGAGCACGCATGATCTGCCACACCAAGCTAAGCTCCTACAAACTGAAGGACTAAGCCTCCAAGCCAGATAACAAGTCCTGATAGGGGAAAAACCTCATTTGGCACACCTAGCATCTGTGTAGCCAATCATCATCCAACCAATACCACTTCGATCAAAGCACCCACAAAAATGTGTTACATGAGAGGAATCCAACCAACCACAAAGAAACTATGTGAGCCAGGAAAAATGGACATCCCAGCCAGGACAAATCCTCAGCTCAGATACCTACACACAAGAACAACCAGCAGAGAAACCTTAGATGGACTCAGACAAGCCTAGCATGGGAATCTCTTCAGTACCAGTCCTCTTATGTTTTTTCTTCTTTTTCTTTGATCTTGACTCCTTGTTCACACTAAAATCGTCAATTAGCTCCTGATCAAACTCATAAGAGTAAACCGAGGACCCTTCATCAGAATTACAAGTGAGCCTCTGATGGAATTCCATAGAAATCCCAGTATCTTGTGCGAGTTGCTTCAAACAGGGAGGAGTAGCAACTGGTTTGGAGGATGTAATCTCCCATTCCAAATTCAGAGCACCCACAACCTCAGTTGGAGAGCAGCTCCTCATATCAAGTTCCGACTGAACTCCAAGAAGATTAACTTCCGCCCTTTGCTCTGCTTCTGAACTAGGCCCAGAAACTTCACCACAATTGGGAATCTTCTCCTCGGCAAACTGTCGAACACCTACACGCCTTCTGTTCTTCCCCGCTCTCAATTGCATCTGACTCTGCATCGGCTTGCTCCCTGTGACCTTGGGGCAAGAGGGCAGTCGATGACCAAATTGAGAACAACCCGAACATACCTGAGGTTTCGCCACATAGCCAACCTTCAAGTTCCTGGGACTCCCGTCTATATTGACCATCACTGACCTCGGGAAGACAGAGCCAGCTGCAACCTCCACACACGCCGTGGCTTCACTCAAACAGTGAACGGAGAGGCTGGAGTCTTCAACATCGAGGGGCTTCCCAATAAGGCTAGCGACACCGCTGATCCTTCTCGATGTCCAATGCAACCCTAGATTTTCGAGTTTGATCCATACAGGGAGCTTCGGGAATGAGAGAGGCTGGAGAGGGGAACCAGGTTCCCATGCCTGGACAATGGTCAGAGAACCGTCCATCATCCATGGCGCCTCGCTTAGTATTCTCCCTCTTTCCTTCGCCGTGGGCAGCTTCACGATGAATCCCTCAGTTTCCTCCGCGATGATGTCGAAGACATCACTTGGCCTCCACTGACGGCGAATCCATCCATGTAGCTAGCTTCGAAAGGGCTTTCTCCCCGTGAATCTTATCGAGACATACTCCTGCCAAGATGGAAGTGGCTCGTCCTCACTCGAAATAGAGAAGCACTTCACCCCATCGACGATATCTGGTTCGATGTAGTTGACGTAGGTGATGTCCTCGCAGGGCAACCCTGATCTACTAGCAGAAAGCCAGTCGCTCACGTTGTTTCCTACAGAGGGATCCCAGTCTCATCAGGCGGCCGAGTTGGAGAGGAAGGTGGAGCTGCGGGCTTGGTTGAGGAAGACGACGCCTCTGAGCTGCCTCCAAACTGGGTCGACTGGACTCTCTTCGCTCCCTCAGCTACACTTAGCTATCAGGAGGAGCCGAATCAAGCTCTGGAGATGGAATCCTCGCCCCATTGATGGCGCCGCCCCTAGGGTTATCCCATCTCCCGCGACCTCGACCTCCTCTTCCGCCCCTCCGCGACATCGTCCCCCGCTGCAGGAATTTAATGTTTGACCCGAAACATCAAAAGTCTTACTAGTATACTATTTTATATCACTGCATTTCTACCGTGACATATCTACAATTCTTCTTTATAATATTCTACATGCATTGTGAATCAACTTTATAATATTGAAATGCATACTGTCATACATATGTATTTTCTACATTTTTACTAAGTATTGCCAATATTTTTTACATTCGTACTTCAAGTCTGTAAGATTACTAGTATTGCTGTATTATCTGTACTGGTATTGTAATATGATTGTCATAACATGCAATATATTGAATTACCTATGGATAATTATTTAATATTACCTACTGTTATATTATTGTACGCTGAGTTTATATGCATATTGCTACTTATTTACAAAAGTAGTTATTCACTATTGTATAGAACTTAAAATTACAATAGTACAATGAATCAACTTTATAATATTGAAATGCATACTGTCATACATATGTATTTTCTACATTTTTACTAAGTATTGCCAATATTTTTTACATTCGTACTTCAAGTCTGTAAGATTACTAGTATTGCTGTATTATCTGTACTGGTATTGTAATATGATTGTCATAACATGCAATATATTGAATTACCTATGGATAATTATTTAATATTACCTACTGTTATATTATTGTACGCTGAGTTTATATGCATATTGCTACTTATTTACAAAAGTAGTTATTCACTATTGTATAGAACTTAAAATTACAATAGTACAATGGTTTAGATATGTATATAAGTTCAAAAACATGTGAATATTATGTATGATGAAGTATAAAATTTATATAGACTTAAGCATCCAGTTTTTGAAAAGCACCTGCATAAGTACCCATCTGACGCTTTAGCAACTACAAAGTCTTGTTTGTTGGTCTCCCACTTCACGTGTTCTAAATTTATAATATTATATATAGAGGATGCATAACAAATTCCAATTAACTATTTTGACAATGCTTTTAATGTATCATAGAAATGTTTTAGAAAGCAGGAAGCGAGAGGAGGTCAAACATGACCTTGTGGCCACTTAGCGCCTGGCGTCGCTTTTTGGAAAACTGATGGTCAGATTTTTATATATTTTTCATATAATTAAGTCAATACAATGTAAGTGTCAGAACATGTTAGATGATAGATAGATGACAGTGTACTATTTGTACTATCCTAGGAAGCATGGACACAGACACGGACACGGGAGACAACATGGACACGGACACGGGGCACGGGACATGACGATTTTCGAAAATATAGGACACGGACACGTCGTTGGACACGACATGCACACATATACATATACAAATGCATATCTGTATAAATGTACGTATATACACACATATATATCGATATACATATATATACATGTACAGAAATATACATATACATACATATAACATGGAGTTAAAACATAATATCCATCTATCCACATCTGTAAAGCAGCTGATAACATGAGATTCAAAGAAATAAACTTAAAAGAAATATAAAATCAAACCAAAAATTCACTTACGATATGCATGCAAACTTTATGTGTTAGAGAGTCTGTTTATTATTGTTATTATTGTCTTTGTAATATGGGCCCAAGTATGTCTTGGCCCATTAGGGTTAGGTTGTGTCTGCTCCTATGTATAGGAGAACATGGAAGCGTACATGACACAACCTAACCCTAATGGGCCAAGACATACTTGGGCCCATATTACAAAGACAATAATAACAATAATAAACAGACTCTCTAACAATAAGAAACCACTAGTATGTTTCCATTATGAAATTATAAATGGCCAGCGAAAAATAATTAATGTAGAATACTTTTGCAATATGAAATCAAGTAGTTATGAATGAAGAATGATGAATTACAATGAATTTGTATGTCAAATTTCCTAGAACATTCTTTGTAAGAATGATGAACTATATATCTGTAAGTATGATTTATAATAGATAAATATATAATAACAATTATGAGAAGGATGGGGAGGAGATATAATGGTAGTGTGCTGGAATAAGAGGGAGAGAGGTGTATATAAATTTATATTTCTTTTATATAGGGAATTGGTTTGGGCCTGCCATGTCCACGACGTGTCCAAGTTGACCATGCCGTGTCCAAACCGTGTCCATGCTTTTAAAAAAAATTGGACACTTCTGAGCCGTGTCCACCGCGTGTCCATGCCGTGTCGTGTCTGACACGTGTCCAGGACGGCCACCACTACCCTAGGGAAGTGTCCGTACTTCCTAGGCACTATCCAATGTATATCACATTCTCAACATATAAGTACATAATTTATGTCGTTACATGTATATGTATAGCTTATAAATCTACAACAATATGGTGTTTGCACTACATATCAGATTGTATTACATATCATATATGAAAATGTTACTTTGCATAAGTTGTTTTTAACATTAAGTTTGTATAATATACTGTGTCACTGTATGTATTATACATATATATTATAGCCTAAGCACTAAATTCTACATGTAAAGTATCGTATACAACTAAATTTATAGTATTACAAAAAGCGGCCTAAGCATTCAACTAAGCGAGCCGAGCAATGAAAAGCGGGCGCTTAATTGCATCTGCCTAGCTGGGTTCCTGAGGCTTAAATTAAGTGCCCACAAGCCTTAGACGCTCAAGCGGTCGCATCGACCACTTTTAAAGTAGTAACCCATAGTCTTTTTTCCTATTTTTTTAAAGAAAATCACATATATACTAAAAAATCCTATTAAATATATCCCCCACCAAGTTGAGTCGTCCTCTAGGAATGATAAAAATGAGATAGCATAGGCGTCGCCATTGATGGCGTAGGATGATTTATAAGACGATTTCATATTAGAAATTGAGTGTAGATCGCTAGTTTGTTGAGATAGATTCTAAAAGTGCTCCTTTGAGCCCTTTGACCACCCAAAATTAGTTTACCAAACAATTGCTTTTGATTCCCTCTCGTGAAACAAGTAAAGAAACTTACATTGTTCTACTCATATGTCATAAATGAAGTCTTGCATACTCACTTAAGCCATTTATCTTGATGTTGTGCACTTATTACACATTTTTCCTGAATTATATCCTGATCTGATATTACCCTGATTCCTGAACATACTAAATAAATCTAAATATTAACAACCTAGAGATTTCGTTTGTAGTCGAGCTCTTGTTTCAATTATTACCTGCAAAACACTTTTATTTGATTGAAACAAAGTTATTTTTTTATCTTTGTTAAGTTTTGGTTTACTTCTACTCTCTCTTCTGCCTTTGTAATTCACAAAGAATTATGGCCGTGTTGATGAATCAGAATGAGAGCACCAATGGGATAAATTTTAGCACCATTATGTGTTACTTTGGGTGATTGACCATACAGAGGACTTTCTTGTTCTTTGTTTTAAGGAGCCCTTAGATTCATTGATACTTGGAGAGCTTGATTACTATAAAATCGTGGTATCGTACTCTACACTCAAACACATCTTCAATAGAAATATGCATACCTACTTGAATTCCCAATGCTATCTCTCTGTTATAAAAACATACTACATCATCATCTTTGTTATCGAAAAACACTACACCAAAAAATATTATGGCGGGGGGGGGTGGGGGGGGGTGGGGGGGGGTGGGTGGGGGGGTCGAGGGGTAGCAATTATATGTTAGTGAATGAAGACATGACATATATTTGTTATATAGATAGTGAAACTCTTCTCATTGATGGCATCTTGATAAGATACTCCTCTTGTCTATGGTAGTGATTGTGTAACCTTCCCTAGTTGCTTCTACTTTCGGTGTCTCCACCTTCAGGCTTCAATCCTTTCCTATTCTCTCAACTTGTATTTAAATTTTCCTCGTTCCTTAACTATCCTCCATCCTTGAAATCTTATCTAGGTTGAGCGGCTTACTCAAATCCTGTCCCAGTTCACTATTGATGTATTAAAAGATGCTTGAAAAACATGAAAGCCCATCCCACTCTTTGAGTTCAAAACTTGTATCCAATTCATTATGTTTGTAATGTAGTTCTTATTGCTTTCTTCTTATCCTGTGGTTTGGGAAACCACTCTCCTCTTTAAACCTATCTTGGACCTATTCTCTCACAGTCAACCTAAGATTATCATACATGTCCACATATTCTGCACTATATCCAAACAATACATTCAGAAATGAGACGAGAAACCGAGCACTTACCCAAAGATAAAAGAGAAACCAAGCGCAAATTAAACTTATCAATCAAACAATTTTAGCATTCAATAACTAAATCAAAAAACCAAACAAATCGTTCATGGCATGGGAGCCCAAAGGACCTCCCCCCTAATCTAGACAAGACCGCAGCCTGCCACAAACAAGCAAACTAGGGTAATTGATAGACATGCTATGCTCATTGTAACATAAATTAATTAGAAACAAAAATAAAATAGAGGGAGAAGAGATGAAGGCTAGCAGGGGAGGCGTAGCTCTCTCCGAAAATGCCCCAAAGTTAGCTCCTTCCTCCCAAGCTCGGTGGTATAGGATGATCTCCTTCCTCCCTTCAAAGCAGTTGGGACCAAGACAACACCAACTTGAGGTGGTTTTCTGGGAAAGATGGGGATGGAAGTTTATGAAGGAAAAGTGGATGAAATGGAGGTGGAAGCAAAAATGAGTATTAAGGCTTGGTTGGAGTCGGGTGGAGGTGTGGATTCGTGGAAGATAGGTGGATGGTCTTTAGATAGCACCAAATGGTGATAGGAAGTAGCAGATGATTAGTGGGAAATGAAGGCAGAAAGAAATAAATGGTGGATGAAGGTAAAAGTCTCGTCCTTGTAGTAAAATGGGGTGGGGTATAAGAATCTAGTTTGGGAGAGTTTGCAAAAACTGGTGGTAAGTCATATTGGACTTGCTGCTAGTTTTGGTCAATGTTTGTAGGTGCAGTTGTATTAAGGCAGCTCGACTCCAATAGTCCAATGTTGCTGAATGCATATCTTTCATGTTTGACCTCCCAGTTAGTGATTTCATTGCCTGGCTTCTTCCTTAGAGAGTCCAGTATTTAATTGTAGCCAAAGGAAGATTCGTACAACATATTGACCCTTGAGCTTTCCAATCCTACCGAATACCGTGTCTTTCCTTGAAGGACATTTTTGATGGCTTGATCTCCTTGGACCTGCTAGAGTTTTGAGTGAACTCAAGTGCTTGATAGATTTGTTAATGTAACAGTTAGCAAGACCCAAATGGATTTAACTTGACGGTAGACGAGTTTGTCTGGACTTTGAAGCTGCTGGCACTCGAGTTTGAAGTGTGCTCAGGTGCCACTTGAGTTACATGAGAGAGAGGAGCTGCTTCTGCGTACTCTATTTCCGGCTATACAAGTGGAGCCTGGTCTGGGTTCAACTATTCATATACTTCTTCTGCCTTTAATGTAAGTATGTTATTGAACCTGAGTGTCCGTATCGGGGTTGCAGGCAACTCAAGTGGTGGGTTACTCGGGCTCAGTTGTTAGTAATGTCTGAAGATACAACCCAAACGGCCTTAATGAGAACTGTGTTGCTGCAAGCTTAAAGAAGCTTGAACTGCTAGGGTTCATGATGAACTTGATTAGACACACCAGTAATGGAGGTGACAACAGTTGTATACGAGGCTTTAGCGCTTGGCAAGACTACTAAAGTGAATCTCAGTCAACATATATTGATTTCTCTCTATTATTGCCCTGAAATGAGCAAATGCCCAACATTCGATCTTTGATTCAGTAAATTACACAAAATCAGCTATGATGGACACAATCAACTCGAAAACAACTGAAAAGAGAAAT
This sequence comes from Alisma plantago-aquatica, assembly GCA_963693085.1. Taxonomy (NCBI): domain Eukaryota; kingdom Viridiplantae; phylum Streptophyta; class Magnoliopsida; order Alismatales; family Alismataceae; genus Alisma; species Alisma plantago-aquatica. The sequence goes on from OY856411.1 coordinate 27,177,597, forward strand.
TCAACGTAGAGTGAGTGCCCAAAAACGGGTGTTCTCAGTCTCATTTTTCTGTCTTCAACTCACTTTACCACGCCCGTCATCCTCCTGTACCTTGTCTTTGCTTTCCACTCCTATAATTTTCTCCTCTTCCAATGTAAACCATCCCACTTCTTTGTCTGGCTTCTCTTTCTGTCTTCCCCCTCTCCCATCTCCCGACTCCGTCTTATTTGGTTAAAGTTCTTGATCTTGTATCTTTTAATTATTATCAACAATTCTTGCATCTTTAGAGATTTTTTTTGCGAAAAAAATTCATGTCAACATTAGGGCTGAGCATCGGTCCAAAACCGGACCGGACCGCGGACCGAATTTCAACAAATATATGGACTGTAGACCAGACCGTTTTGAGGTAGGACCGGACCGGGATTGGACCGTTTTGTGCTAGGACCGGACCGTTTGGACCGTAATCAGTCTTTTTTACATGTTTTGCAACTTTTTTAATTGTACAAAGTTGATAATCTTAGTCACTTCTAACAATTATATAACTTTAGTATCAAATATTTATACTAGTAGTGCTTATATACGTACTTTATTTGTAGTTATTATAGAATACACCTTTAAATATACATGAATTTTGTGTAAAAGTCAGTCTGCGGTCCGGACCGGACCGGACCGAAGACCGAACTCATCGAAATTCCCGGACCGCGGACCGGACTGAACTCAAAATGAACTAGACCGGACCGGACCGGACCGGACCGGACCGGACCGAATTGAGCAGTCCGGTCCGGTTTTGCGGTATGGACCATTATATGCTCACCCCTAGTCAACATTACAAGTAGACCGCCTTCATGTAAAGGCACGAGCTATGAATTGGGCTGCCATAGACAAGCTTGAGGTAGATAGGTAAGAATCAAATCTTTGACTCTTTATTGACCAGGCTGTGTACCCACACATTTGTAAAAACACTTTTTTCTAATTAGTAGCTGATCAATCTTTACTCTAGGGGTGGCAATCAGGTCCGGGTTGAGCATGTCCTATTTCGGGTCAGCCCAAAAATGCTCGACCCAAAAATAATTTCAGGTCACACATGCTCGACCTAAAACTGAAATTTCTTATTTGCGGGTCCTACCTGATAGACCCGAAAATACCATGTTAATTCTAAACCCGAAAAACCCAACAATATAAACCCAAAAACTCGAAATACAAACCCGAAAAACCCGAAATACAAACCCGCTAAACTTGAAATTACTGGAATATTTCTTGGCAAAATATTGTTTTGTAAACAAACACTTGTATAAACTATTGTAAATCAAAAGATACCAGTCATATTTATCCCTAAAAAATTAAGATATGTTTGTACATATTAAAATTTATATCCCCACATCATCTAAAAAATGTTAAAATAATATTAGATATAATTTCGGGTCGATCGGGTTTTGCGGGTCGACAATTGTAAACACGGACCCGAGTTGCAAATAAATTCAGGTATTTCGGGTTCAGGTCATTTCAAGTCGGGTCCAAAAAATCAAGACCCAGACCTGTTTTAGTTGGGTCGGGTCGGGTCGAGCGGGTTGGATCCTATTTTACCAGAACTACTTTACTCCAATTTTCACGACATCTTTACTGCCATGAACCTGACTGTTAAAACCTATAAAGGGTCACAACAACTAATGAGCTACAAAATTCACAACCATCTTTTGAGTTAATTGCATAATGCGGTCTCACACATCCTACCTATTTGCTTTCATTAGAGGGTGCAAAATATGCCATTGTTATAAACACATTTTTTTCTCCTTGACACTGATAACATGACTTTACACCAGGTTTGGCGAAAAACTTTGAATGTCCTCCCTGAACTGATCGATCCCATCCCACCCATTAATTTGGTATTACCATTCCTTGACTGGGTGATGGTTTCTGGTGTAGTTAGGTGGGCATCGAAACCAGTACCACTTTACAGCTTTCGTCACTTCCGCACTTACAACAGTAACTGCCTTCACTCATCTACCAGAATCTAAGGGTCCTACATCTCCTGCCATAGATAAGAGTTACGCGGTCGATGTTGCTCACTACAGCGACAGTTAGGGAGCACTGAGCAACCGTTGTTGCAATGGCTGCTTCCGTCTGTTTCGTCAATGGCTCGGTGATGGCGAGTGGGAGGTTTCCCTCGAGTTTGGAGGAGTCTGTGAGGCCAGTGCCAAGGGCGAGTGCGGTGATGTAGTGGGTGGATGGGTAGGATGAGTTCGCAGAACAGGTGACACCAACGAAGTTTGTGTAGGGGGAGTTGGGTGCTGACGAGTTGGAGAAGAATACTGAGCCATACTGCCATCGATGAGGTTAGACTTGATGGCCTAGAGCGCGGCAGTGCCATGCTGCCGTTGTGGTAGCAACATTGTGTGGATTGAAGTTGGTATCCAACATATAAGAAGGGAGGTGATGGAGGCCATGAATATAAGCATAGCTTAAAATTTTGACGAAATGGTCGAAATTTCCCCTTATTTGCATAGATGGAAACCCACTGACCATCGATTTTTTTTCTTCTTTTTAATGTATCATGTACCACCTAGAGCATATTTTTTTGCACAATTTTATTTCTTTAAGTCTATATATTGTCCTTCCAATGACTTGATTCATTGATTTCATCATTGAAAATTGACATCAAAATTCCCATCGAAACAAGTTGGGGTCCTTCACTCAGAATGAGGAAACCCCACCCCTTATGTATTCAATATGAAATATTATTGCCTATTTGAGTAGATCTACACTAGTAGACCATTCTGGTAAAATTTCATGAATTAACTTATTAGTATTGCAATTGAAATGTCAGGAATGCATTTATGAAATTTTTTGTCGAAATTTCGGTAAATTTATGTTTCTGTGGCCATCGAAGGCGAAACAACATTGAAATCAGACATTTTCTTCCTTGAATGGAGGGCACCCGACTGGCAAGGAGGCACCGCGAAGGCGATGGGAGCAGGGCATCCGAATGACGGGGATGGAGGTGGCGGCGATAAGTGCATGACATCCAACTTAGAGGGGACGGAGGCCGGTGGCGGTGGTGATGAGTGCATAGCTCAGAGGGGACGGATGCCGATGGTGGTGGGGTATAGTCCGCTTTTGTTGTCGTGTGTGTGATGTATTTGGCGAAGTGATGGGTGGACGGTTTTCCATGGTCACCCTATCACCAGCGGGTAGAAAACCATGGGGAAGTGGAGTGGGCACCCACATCATTTATGTTTTCAGCGGTGTTGTTTGTATGGGGCGATTGACATGAAAATTGCTCCATTGCCATCCCTATTTAGGGGTGTAAACGGTGCTGGTACGATGCAAGTCAACCATATCTATACCCATACACATTCAATTTTGCGGGTTTGGGTTCGGTTCTAGACTCACATAATAAAAATCTAAACTCACACTGCACCGGTACTCACAGTACTCAAAGGGGTATGCAGTGTGGGTATGAGTAAGTAGTTCTATATCAAACCTCATATTGTTGTTTATGTAAGAAAAATTACAACATGTTTTGTATATGTATTAGTCAATAAGATATTGCTATGTATAAGATATTATTAACATCACATAATTATATCAAATAATGCAATACTTTGTGTATTGAAGATACATTGAGTTAATTGTTTACATATTTGTAGTTATCGTCGTAGTGTTTCAGTTATATAGCGTATGATATTACTATTATAATTACTTTTTGAAGAACACTCAGAGACAACTATAATGGGGAATATTATAATTACGTTCAACCGATTCACTTCGTGACATATCTGTCCCAAGCTTTTACAATATCCTGACCTCAAGTGACTCAACTGAAATATCCTGGCCTCAAGTGACTCAACTGGGACCGTGCCAATACATGGGCTCACTTGATCATCATATATGCATGTGGCTTTGGTGCCACATTAGCATGTGAGCCCACACCAGCTTTCTGGTCAACACGTGCCCTGGCACTAGTATCCATAATAGCATGTGGTGGGCTTACATATTGTCCGCTTAAGGGTGTTAAGGAGCTGGGATAAATTTGATGACAGGATCCTCAAAAGCATAAAAATTATTTGGAACAAATTTGATGCGCCTGACAAAGATTGGACCTGCTATGTACTTTTACTCATTATTTTTTCTAGATATCTGGTTTTCTATTGCCGTTTGGAAGCATTAGGGTCCTTTATAACTCCAAAAGTTTAAACATGAGTTCCTCATCTCCTAAACCAACTTGGGTACTGAAGCATATCCAAAATGTCTGTCCAAAAATTCGATTTGATTCTTACAACTTAGGGGTCAATTTTTGTTCAAGAAAAACTTAATGATAATTGGTCGCTGATCTGGTGGGTGGTAATATCACTAGCAAGGCAAGACTTCTAAAGATGTATATCATGTATTATCTTATCTGGGCATACATTCGAATTTTTGTTGCTCTTCAGTGGTGAAAACTGCTTGTTGCAACATAACCCCAGTGCCTCCTTAGATCACAAGATACCATGCAATCCGAGTGACCGTAAGACTGAGAAGTCATGTTTATGGATCCTTACAGAGCTGCCACCTGTGGTACAAGAGGAAGGACACAAGCGACCTGTAACCAATGCATCTACCATCTCTCAAGTTTCTGCTGTTGTTGCTACCTATGTTGCTTTTGCCGGTGACCGTGTGCAGTCTACACATCAAGGGGGATATCACAACCATGATATTCATTGCACAAAATAGAGTTTAAATAAACCATCACAGGATCAAAATTACAATTTCTCATTCTCAAATCTTAACAAAGTTTACATGTACATAATTATGGTAAAAGGAAAAAGATCTATAAACTGGGTATGGTTGGCACCCCACCAATGCTCTTCTCCTTGAAGGTCCTTGAGCTAGGTTTTCCTCCTTAGATGGACTTCCCTCCTTAGCTAGCTTCCAACCTGCGGGCATCACGCCCCCAGCCATGCATCAAACAAATGGTAAGTGGATTGAACATGTTATAATATAAAGAAAACTTGAAAACTGAAAATGAACATTTAACATTAAACATTTGAACATTGAAAAGACATGCATTTTCTTTTAGATCAATTTCGTTTATCTTAACCTATATAAGTGTCCTCTGGTTTGCACAAATGTGCCTCTTCTCTTATGCACCGAAGTGCCTCTTAGGTTGCACCGAGGTGCCTCTTCTCTTATGCACCGAAGTACCTCTTCTCTTATGAGGAACTTATATAAGTTTCATTTTATCATTCTCTTTCTCTTAATGCTCTTATCTTTACTTTAAACTTTATTGGTAACAATTATCATTAAAGTTCATGAAGGTGATAGCATACATCATAAGCAACTCAAAACATATTAATCTTACTGACTTTAACAATTAGGAACAGTAAATAACATAAACATGTCATTCATTGAAATTCATACATGCATATTAATTCAAAATAGAATAACTATATGTTCAATTGCATGGACCACTTACCTTTTCACTTGGAGAGTATCTTCTCTCTCTTCCTAGGTTGAGTAAAACCCTAATCACGTCCTGGGTCAGAGGAAATCCTAATTATCCTGTTTGCAACATATCTCACATTATTATACATTTTATTCACCAAATAAAACCCTAATTTCCACTTCCTATAAAACCAACGTTTGGTGATTCATAAACAGACTATAAAACCTCGATATTCGGATTCCTCGTGAAAAACCATTTTCAAAATATATTTTTGCTTATTTTTCTGAGCATCGAGCGATTTACTATGAATTAATGAAAATGGACCAATCATAATTTAGAAAAATGCCACATGGGCAGGCTTTTTATCCACTGGGATCTTGGGCCTGGTTGATGTGGGCCAATCACGGGCGGCCACACCAGCAAAGGGATCTCGCCCCAAAGAGTCTTCGGTCAAACGAGGCAGGGCGATTGAAATCCCCAAAATGCCCTCACAGAACAAATCGTGTGGTTAACCACGCGGGGTACTTTGGTCATTCGATGACCAAGCATGTTCCCTCATCCATGGCGTCGGGCGCAGACCGCTGGAGATCAGTTCTCCGATTAGAGCTCACGGAGGGCAATCCATTTCGAGAACCCACGAATATGGGTGGCTTCCCGGATCCAAGCTGAGGCCAACGAGCCAAGCCTTGGGGTTCGGTGGCCACAAGAGCTTGAGGTCAGACTCCGTTCATTGCCAAGCACGATCGACGAAGTCGGCACTTGGGGGACTCGTGAACCAGCCAAAATCAAGCAACGAAAAAAGGTCGCACTTGACCTTCGTGGACAAGCAAGGCGTAAAGAGTAGGGGGTGAGGGACGAGGGCCTCACGGTTCCTGGGGGCCGTCGGGAAGCAAGAAACAGAGGAAGACAAATCGAGGGGTGGGACCATTGCGAGAGGCCAGAACACAACCATTGGACTTGGAAAAACGATCGCGGCGATCAAGTGGTGGTCGAGGCATGTTTCCCTTGGCCGAAATGGCCCGGAGGTGCCATGGCGTCAAAACGTCGGCGAGCACTCCTACTGGTCCTATAGGACACGACGTTCAGGGGATTTTCGCGGCAAAATAAAAACGCGAGGGCAAAGAACAGAGCTCGAGGATGCTCACCGCACGCGTGATTGAACCGAGGTGACTAGAGGAGGCCGGGCGAACTCAAGGTCACCGGAGATGGAGGCGGAGGTGGTCGGGGAGTTCGGAAGTGTTGGAGACTCAATTGGACGTATAGGAGGACCAAGAAGGGTCCGTCGGTGCTAAAGAAGGCTTGAACCAACAACGGGGAGGGCTAGGGTGGCGGCTGCTACAATCGGCGGAGAGAAGCACGCAAGCCCTAATGGGCGTTTTAAGTACAATGCCCAAGAGCACGCGATCAAGGGCTCGTTGGGTGCGCGCGAGAGAGAGGAAACCAACACATCAAAAATTTCTTGAAACAGATCATTGAGGGAGAAATCAATCGAGGAAGGGAAGGCGTCGAACTGGTTTCTGACCAGCGGAAAAATCAGGGAAGAAGACGGGTTTTCGATCGTCGGATCTGGTGTCAAATAAATTAGGGCCGTCCGATCGCGCCCAAGAAGGAAAAATGAGAAAAGAAAGTGCGTGTCAGGGATTAAATATCGGAACCATAGGGAAATCGAGTGCATTGAAAGCAAATCTAATCAAATTTTATACAAAACTTTCCTATTTTAATTGGAGGGTCAAACAAAGTCCAAATGAGTCCAAATTTGGAACACTAACTAATTAAAGAGTCTAGAATAATCCTAGCCAATTAGATTTAGGTTTTCTCAACGTTTGGTCCACATTTCCTATTTTTGTTTCTTAGCTCAATTTAAGTGTACAAACTAATTAAATAAAAGAGGGGGAACTTTCCTTTGTGGATTTTACTCCAAAAATTCGAGATAATCACTATTTGTCTATTCCCAAGTCATGGCACACTTAGTTATTGCCTTTTTATGCACTTTCCTTAGATGAGAGAGAAAACAAGGGGAAAATCACTTCCCTCCTATATATTTATAAAATAAAAAGGGAGATTGGCTTGAAGGTTCCAAGAGAGTATATTCCTTTCATATTTTCGAGCTAAATGGATAAGGGGCACACTATGATGACTTTTTGGCAAATTTGAGAACAGGAGAGAGAAAATGAACATTAGAGGCTTTATTTTGGAATCTATAAAAAGGAAAAACACATTAATGTCCAAGTAGTCTAAATTTCGAATTGTTGCTTCTTTTCTTCCTCTTTCTCTTTCTCTTCCATTACTTTTAGATTTATTTGATAAAAGAAAAGGGAAGCATATTACCAAGATTACATAATTTTTTGCAACACATTAATATAAAGGAAAAACTTGTTTTGAGTTCTTTTATTATTTCTCTTTGCATTGAAATCCTAGAAATAAAACTATTTTGGAAATTTTGCCTTAAGGTCCTTAACAAAATATCATTTAAAGAAAACTACATAAAAGGTTTTATTTTTCTCCTGAAATGAGGGATGTTACATTTCTACCCACCTTAATTAAATTTCGTCCTCGAAATTTCGTTAGGCCACCCACCTTAGGAATTTTCATATCTTTAACATAAAAACACCGGTATACTATTATTACCATGTAACACCATAGTTCCAAACATTGCATGAAAAAAAGTTTTGAAAGAAAATACTATGCTACTAAACTCTACTCAGTCTTATCATCCTCACTCTCATCTACCATAGCAAAAACTCTAGCATGCCTCTTCTTCTTAGGTGCTTGGTTGACATTAGGCTCCTTCTTTTGAACTTTGGGGCAGTTAGGTCTAATGAGGCCTATCTCGCCACATGCATAACAAACACCTGTCCCAAACCTGCATTCACCTAGGTGATACTTGGAACATTTTGCACATTGGGTCTTTGCATGCTGGTTTGGAACAGCTTCAGCCGGTGCCTTCCTTTTCTTGTCATTGTGGTGGTTGGAGTTGTGGTTGTTGTGGTGGCTCTCCTTCTTCCATGCTCTCCCTGGATGATCCTCTAACTCTAGGGCAGCATCTAGGGCACTCTGGAGTGTACGGTGCCCACGTCCTGACAAGGCAAAGCTAAGATCTGGCTTGAAACCTCGAATGAACTTCTTTGTTTTGTGACGTTCATCATAGTCGTAACCGTACTTCTGTAGGATCCGAAATTTCATCGCATATTGGGTGATCGTCATGTCACCATGTTGACGTAGGTTGTGAAATTCTTCCTCCTTCTCGATCATGGTCTCAGATATGTAGTGGTCTTTGAAGGCCTCAGAAAATTCATCCCATGTGAATGGAGGAGCATCAGCTTCATGAGAACCTAGTAGGTTCTCCCACCATATCCTAGTAGCACCCTTCAACATGTGTCCCAAAACGGACTTTGGAGTGGTTGGGACAGTCTAAGTCACGGAAGCAATGTTCCATGTGCTGCATCCAACTCTCAGCTTTTCCCACCACGTCCACCTCTTCCTCTCCAACGAAGGAGTCAAGCTTGATCTTCAAAAAGTCGACTAGGAAAAGCTCGGGGTTGACCCTAGGGTTGCCCACTTGACCTTCTCCTCTCCCCATGGCAGTGGCTAGAGCTCTAACAAGGACATCAAAGGACACCATGGGGGTTTCTTGATGTGGAGATTGTCGATGTTCTCCCATGCTAACAGATTCACCTTCATCCCCACCCATGGCTACCTTTTCGTTCTCACCTTTCTTCTTAGGAGCCATCACAGTGAAAAAGACATAAACTACATGAGATTATGAGAAAAGTCTGGTGGCCAACCATATTTTGGCTCTGATACCATTATTGTAACACCCCACTGATACCATTCATAACAGAAGCACATATACACAGTCACATCAAGGGGGATGTCACAACCATGATATTCATTGCACAAAACAGAGTTTAAATAAACCATCACAGGATCAAAATTACAATTTCTCATTCTCAAATCTTAACAAAGTTTACATGTACATAATTATGGTAAAAGGAAAAAGATCTATAAACTGGGTATGGTTGGCACCCCACCAATGCTCTTCTCCTTGAAGGTCCTTGAGCTAGGGTTTCCTCCTTAGATGGACTTCCCTCCTTAGCTAGCTTCCAACCTGCGGGCATCACGCCCCCAGCCATGCATCAAACAAATGGTAAGTAGATTGAACATGTTATAATATAAAGAAAACTTAAAAACTAAAAATGAACATTTAACATTAAACATTTGAACATTGAAAAGACATGCATTTTCTTTTAGATCAATTTCGTTTATCTTAACCTATATAAGTGTCCTCGGGTTTGCACAAATGTGTCTCTTCTCTTATGCACCGAAATGCCTCTTAGGTTGCACCGAGGTGCCTCTTCTCTTATGCACCGAAGTGCCTCTTCTCTTATGAGGAACTTATATAAGTTTCATTTTATCATTCTCTTTCTCTTAATGCTCTTATCTTTACTTTAAACTTTATTGGTAACAATTATCATTAAAGTTCGTGAAGGTGATAGCATACATCATAAGCAACTCAAAACATATTAATCTTACTGACTTTAACAATTAGGAACAGTAAATAACATAAACATGTCATTCATTGAAATTCATACATGCATATTAATTCAAAACAGAATAACTATATGTTCAATTGCATGGACCACTTACCTTTTCACTTGGAGAGTATCTTCTCTCTCTTCCTAGGTTGAGTAAAACCCTAATCATGTCCTGGGTCAGAGGAAATCCTAATTATCTTGTTTGCAACATATCTCGCATTATTATACATTTTATTCACCAAATAAAACCCTAATTTCCACTTCCTATAAAACCAACGTTTGGTGATTCATAAATAGACTATAAAACCTCGATATTCGGATTCCTCGTGAAAAACCATTTTCAAAATATATTTTTGCTCATTTTTCTGAGCATCGAGCGATTTACTATGAATTAATGAAAATGGACCAATAAGAATTTAGAAAATGCCACATGGGTAGGCTTTTTATCCACTAGGATCCTGTGCCTGGCTGATGTGGGCCAATCACGGGCGGCCACACCAGCAAGGGGATCTCGCCCTAGAGAGTCTTCGGTCAAACGAGGAAGGGCGATTAAAATCTCCAAAATGCCCTCACAGAACAAATCTTGTGGTTAACCATGCGGGGTACTTTGGTCATTCGATGACCAAGTATGTTCCCCTCATCCATGGCGTCGGGCGCAGACCGCTGGAAATCAGTTCTCCGATCAGAGCTCACAGAGGGCGATCCATTTCGAGAACCCACGAATATGGGTGGCTTCCCGGATCCAAGCCGAGGCCAGCGAGCCAAGCCTTGGGGTCCGGTGGCCACAGGAGCTCGAGGTCAGACTCTGTTCATTGCCAAGCACGATCGGCGAAGTCGGCACCTGGGGGACTCGTGAACTAGCCAAAACCAAGCAACGAAAAAAGGTCGCACTTGACCTTCGTGGACAAGCAAGGCGTAAAGAGTAGGGGTGAGGGACGAGGGCCTCACGGTTCCTGGGGGCCGTCGGGAAGCAAGAAACAAAGGAAGACAAATCAATGTTTTAAAAAACGTTAAGTGGTAATCGTGCAGACAACACCTTGTAACTGGTTAAGCGCTAAGCGGGCGATAAAACGGGCGATTTTTGAAAAAACGGGTTTTACTTTCCTACATAAATTTATATAAAGTTACACATATATGTATATAAATATATATATTCAGGAACTTTTATACATATGTAAACACACAATAAAGAGATATAGAACACACAATCAGTTTATAACACAACTATAAAACAATGATTGACCAATATAAATCAATTACATAAATTTTCAACATGAAGAAATAAATGAAAGTTAGTATTTGTACCTGTAGATGGAGCATTTTCAGCATCAAAAAAAGTTGATCCAGTTGAAGAAACGCCACAACAACATGAAAATAAGGAAACAACAAACAGTTAATAGTAATACAATGCCATTGTTTATTAATTCATTAAAATTTTATAGGCATAATGCACGCAACATAGTTAAAATTCATGCGTATATAAATAGCTAGATGTAATAACTAAATATAAAACAAGTAGGCAATGGTAATATGATAGAAGGATGTGTCCATAGATGCATAACATCAGTGGTCAATCTAATGTTGAAGACATCAAAAGTGTATGATCATGCTCAACTAACCCAAAAACATCGAAAGTGTATCCCCAATTTCTATCCAAAAAAAAAAAACATCAAAATGTGTCCAGTGTCCACTATCCAACTATCCAAAAAACATCAAACATCCCTAGTGGTCTCCTTCCTCCATCTCTTCTGCACTTGAGTAGTCCTCATAGATAGAAGCTTGACCAGTAGCATCCCTTGTGAAGTCATCTCCCCCCTCAATCTCTGGATCAGAATCTTCTTGGTAAGCACGTCTTTTTGTCCTATCTCTTTGTGGGTCAAAAGGAGGGATGGGTTGAGCAGTAGGTGTGGGCTGAGCAGGAGGGGTAGGCTGAGCAGGAGTGGCTGTGGGGTGTTTCTTCTAATTCTGGTATAGACTCTCTCTGCAACCCCCGATGCTTCTGCTACTTGACCCCATGTAACTCCAACACCTGGATAGATCTCATCCTCTTCTGCATTGAGATCAGCAAACCAGTCTTTTGCCTTCTCTCTATAGTCGGACAATAAGGGATCCTTCAAAGCTAAATGCTTCTCCTTCTTTTCTTTTAGCTTTGCATTGAATTGGACATACACTAAGTCATTCAACCGCTGCACATCAAGTCTGTTCCTCTTCTTGGTGTGTATCTGTCAAAAACTAATATAAAATTAAAAAATTAGATGTACTAATGCATTAGTTTAGAGAAGATTAATTTATTAAATACTTTTACTTATTTACCATCTCAAACGTGCTCCAGTTTCTTTCACACCCTGAAGACGTGCATGTCAAATTTAGGATCCTGAGGGCCATTCTTTGCAAATGTGGAGTATCATACCCATGATTTGTCCACCACTCCACTGTTTCAAGAACCAAGAAACTATTAAGAAACTAAACATTGGAGATTAATCACATAAACTGATAAATTATAAAAGTTTGTGGCACATACCTGGATCCAAATCAGGATCTGATCTTTGCCTTATGGCGCTTGGTTTCCCAAAGGCCCCCATAGCAGCCCTATAGGTCGGCAACTCCTGTTGTAGAACAATTTTATCCTGAATTGTGGACTCTGGGAAAAATGTGTCTATGCATTCCATTAGGTCCCCCATGACACCTTCTCTGGTGTCTATCTTAGTATCAGACCAGAAGTAGTAGGGATTCAAGTAGTAAGCTGTAAGGAATAAGGATATAATATTAGACATTAAAACATAAAAAAGATTAAAAATCACAAGCAATCAATTCTAACTTGTGTTCATTTACCTGCCACATGTAAAGGTCTGTGCAACCTTTATCCCATTTCTCATCAACAATGTCTATGACTTTCTTCAGGATTACAGGTTCCTCAGCCAAGTTCTCAGATAACTCCTTCTTGGCTTTAAGCATTGCGGCAAACATAAAACCCATAGCAGGTTTTTTCTCGCTATCAACAAGCCGTAATACATTCACTAACGGCCTAAAAGTCTTCAAAGCAAACATCACTCCAGCCCATAACTGTGGTGATGTCACCATAATGGCAAATCTCTCCCCCTCTGCTGTACCAGAGTATCTGCATGCTTCCCACTCAGAAGAACAAAACATCGACCTCAAGTCATTTCTTTTATCAGCCAAACTCTTCAAACTCAAATAAGCAGTTGCAAAGCGTGTTACACCAGGCCTAACCAGGTCTCCCTTTGTGTACTTCCTCATCAAACTCAAGGTATTGTGATGGCTATAGATAAAGATGCTGAGCTTTCTGCACTTTTGGACTGCATTCTTCACCCTAGGCAGTTTTCCAATACTCTCCAACATTAGATCTACACAATGCGCTGCACAAGGAGTCCAAAAAATTGCAGGTCTTTTATCCTTTAAAAGTCTACCAGCTGCAATATTAGAGGGGGCATTGTCAGTGACAACCTGAACAACATTTTCTTCTCCAACTTCAACAATGCAACTATCCACCAAGTTGGATATGAATTCAGCATTGTGTATATTGACGGATGCATCAATGGCTCTCAAGAAGCAGGTGCCCCTTTTGCAATTCACACATAGGTTCATTATGCTTCTTCCTCGTCTATCCGTCCATGCATCAGTCATGATTGAACATCCAGACTTCCTCCATTCTTCCCTATGTGTCTCCAATGAGGTCCTAGTAAGTTCCACTTCGTTCTTCAGAAGAGGCTCACGCAACTCATGGACTGATGGGCCCTGCAACCCAGGACCAAACTGACCAACTGCCTCCAGCATGACATTGAAACTTCTCAATGTCACTATGTTCATGGGTAGACCTGCAATGTTCATAGTAATTCATATAAGTAAATATATCACCAATTCACCATAAAGACATTGAAACTTTTCAATGTCATTAAACATGCCTCACATAAAGATTAGTTACTCACCAGCCTGATAAAACCAACGTGCAATGAACTGGATAGTTTTTCTTTCTTTCTTCCTTCTTCAACTTGTTGTTGATATTCTCCTGCTTTGACAAAATCCGTTCATTAACAATAACCTCAGGATCCCTCCTACAAAATGCATCAATCTGACCCACCACCTTGGGTTTCTTTGCATTGGAACCGATCACCACAACTTCTTCATTGTCAGAGCGTTCCCTAATAAGTACCTCCTCCCTGGCTTCAACTAACTCTCATTTTTTTTTGCCTTCTTCGCTGCAACTTTATCTAGATATTCATTTATCTCCCTCTTCACTTCTGGTGGTACCATATCACATGTTTCTACATCTCCCCTCCTACAAGCAAGATGGTTTTTAAATCTGAAAATGCCTCCTGTGTTGATGTGTTTGCAGTATATACATCGCAGCCGATCTTTTCGAGATGGATCAGGGCATTCACAATACTTCCAGCCTGGGTCACTTGACCTAGCATTGGGGACATTTGGTGGATTTTCAGGGACTGGAGCAGGCTGACCAGCACTTAGATCATCTTCCATCTAGCAAAGTAACACAAATAATAAGTATTAACTATTAATAGATCATGCAACAAGAATTTTACATCACATATTCACATGTTACGTAGATCAACAGTAAACAACAGTAAACTAGATCACATTTGGGCTATTAGTCATACATCACAGCAGTTTATACATTCAAAGTATGCATTCTAACGTACATTACATTTATAATTATACTCTACAGTAGTTGGATCATCAAAATCAGCAATAGTTTAGTACTTAGTTATTAAATACAATAGATGTAGAAGTAAACAAAAACAATGCCATGGACGATTTTTATACAATAAAGAGCATAAGTCAGTTTTTATATGTTTTTATACAGAAAAAAGTCACACACAAAAATATTGACATAATATATTAGTATACATAGCCATATCTAATCAGAGATTTAACTATATTGACATTATATCTCGTTTTACAGACTTTTGCATACATGAAGACAGTTACAAAGGTTGATTAGGAGCAAAAGGAGTAAAGAAAAAGAGATGTGAGAGCTTACCTTTGAGTATATGCAGCAGGAGAACCGTCCCTTGACGTTTGCAAGCAGCAGGCGGTCTTGCTCTGGTGTCTAGAGCCTTGTCCAAGGAGAGCCGACGCAGCAGGCCGGCGACAGTTAGCTTCGGAGGCAATCAGAGGAAAGGAGGAACTCTGGCAACCTCCTTGCACTAGCAGGTCGTCGGAGGATGTAGGAGGGATCGCCGGAGGAGAGGAGGAAAGTCGGGAGAGGAGTCGGGGAGAAGAAACGTCGGGGGAGAACAGGCGCAGAACTGCTTTGTCGTGCGAAAGAAGCCTCGCACGCGACTGTTCGTTGGTTAGACACGGGGGTTTGAACGGGGTTTTGGGTTATTCTATTAGTGGGCCAACAAATTCTGGGCCTTATTGGGGCCCAAAAGGGCGATTTTACAAAAAAACAGATTTAAACGACCGATTTTTTTACCAACTAAGCGGCCGATTAATCGGAAAAATCGGGAAAAAACGGGCGTTTAATTTAAAACCAACTAACCAGCGATTTGGGCAGTTTTTAGACGTTTGGAGGTCTGAACCGGTTAAGCGGCCGCACAAGACGTTTTTCATTTCATTGAGACAAATCGAGGGGTGGGACCATTGCGAGAGGCCAGAACACAACCATTGGAGTTGGAAAAACGATCACGGCGATCAAGTGGTGGTCGAGGCATGTTTCCCTTGGCCGGAATGGCCCGGAGGCGCCATGGCGTCAAAACGTCGGCGAGCATTCCTACTGGTCCTATAGGACATGACATTCAGGGGATTCTCGCGGCAAACTATAAGCACGAGGGCAAAGAACAGAGCTCGACGATGCTCACCGCACGTGTGATTGAACCGAGGTGACTGGAGGAGGTCGGGCGAACTCAAGGTCACCGGAGATGGAGGCGGAGGTGGTTGGGGAGTTCGGGAGTGTTGGAGACTCAATTGGACATATAGGAGGACCAAGAAGGGTCCGTCGGTGCTAAAGAAGGCTTGAACAAGCAGCGGGGAGGGCTAAGGTGGCGGTTGCTACAATCGACGAAGAGAAGCACGCAAGCCCTGATGGGCGTTTTTAAGTACAATGCCCGAGAGCACGCGATCAAGGGCTCGTTGGGTGCGCGCGCGAGAGAGGAAGCCAACACATCAAAAATTTCTCGAAACAGATCATTGAGGAGGGAGAAATCAATCGAGGAAGGGAAGGCGTCGAACTGGTTTCAGACCAGCGGAAAAATCGGGGAAGAAGACGAGTTTTCGACCGTCGGATCTGGTGTCAAATAAATTAGGGCCGTTCGATCGCGCCCAAGAAGGAAAAATGAGAAAAGAAAGCACGTGTCAGGGATTAAATATCGGAACCATAGGGAAATCGAGTGCATTGAAAGCAAATCTAATCAAATTTTATACAAAACTTTCCTATTTTAATTGGAGGGTCAAACAAAGTCCAAATGAGTCCAAATTTGGACCACTGACTAATTAAAGGGTCTAGAATAATCCTAGCCAATTAGATTTATGTTTTCTCAACGTTTGGTCCACATTTTCTATTTTTGTTTCTTATCTTAATTTAAGTGTACAAACTAATTAAATAAAAGAGGGGGAACTTTCCTTTGTGGATTTTACTCCAAAAATTCAAGATAATCACTATTTGTCTATTCCCAAGTCATGGCACACTTAGTTATTGCCTTTTTATGCTCTTTCCTTGGATGAGAGAGAAAACAAGGGGAAAATCACTTCCCTCCTATATATTTATAAAATAAAAAGGGAGATTGGCATGAAGGTGCCAAGAGAGTATATTCCTTTCATATTTTCGAGCTAAATGGATAAGGGGCACACTATGATGACTTTTTGGCAAATTTGATAACAGGAGAGAGAAAATGAACATTAAAGGCTTTATTTTGGAATCTATAAAAAGGAAAAACACATTAATGTCCAAGTAGTCTAAATTTCGAATTGTTGCTTCTTTTCTTCCTCTTTCTCTTTCTCTTCCATTACTTTTAGATTTATTTGATAAAAGAAAAGGGAAGCATATTACCAAGATTATATAATTATTTGCAACACATTAATATAAAGGAAAAACTTATTTTGAGTCCTTTTATTATTTCTCTTTGCATTGAAATCCTAGAAGTAAAACTATTTTGGAAATTTTGCCTTAAGGTCCTTAACAAAATATCATTTAAAGAAAACTATATAAAAGGTTTTATTTTACTCCTGAAATGAGGGATGTTACAGGGATAGATGGTGACAATAAAGGGCAGTCTGCTAGTCTCTAAAGAGGGTGGAAATGAATTGCGAGTTATGATATAGTTCGATTTATCTGTTCTTTATCGTTACAAACAGTTATGTTTTTTCACATGCGATTATCTATTTGTTTTGGTCAATTTTCTCATTTTGCAACGAGACCTCAAATATTGACAAATAAGTTGTTTGCTTTGCTCACTACTTCATGAATCCGGTGCTGTCTGTTGACATGCAAGAAAGAAAGAACATGAATATAACTGTGGTTTTACCTGTGCATCAATTTTGAGAAGAATTAAGGTAGGTTAAAGGAACAACTTCTGACATATGATATACTTTCAGTGGTAACCACGAACAGACACAACAGCAACAAATTCCAACGGACCCATGGTATACTTCGTCTGTGGTTGGCTCTTCACCAAATTCTTCTCGCCCAGCCACTCCGTACACAGGTCCTGATCAGCCGATATCTTCATCTCGCACAATGCCTTCACCTGCTGAGGCTGCAGGAGTAATTGCTCGACTAAAAGATAAGAGGTCTGTCAAATTTTAAATATTCTTTTAAAATATCTTATGTATTTGCATGGATGAATCTCTGTTTCATCACTGTACCCTTTTACTTGGAAATATGTTTTCATTTTCATCAGGTTATTTTACTGAATTCTATCCCACAGTTTTACATCATTCTTAAGCTGGCAGAAGCGATGTTGTAATACTGGATCAAATTAGTTCATGCACAGTGAAGCAAATTAACTTTTAGAGTAACTAATTAGTTGTGAACTCTATAACTGTTTTTTAATGATTCAATTTACCAGTTATTGATGTATCTTCTAGTATACAACTGCATATAAAAAGAATGGTATGTTTTGTAGTGTTGATGAATTAAGAAAGCTCCTGCAAGATCCAGATGCATATAAGGCATTTTTTGAATCACTGGATCAAGTTAAGTATCAGAAAAATGTAAGTCTGTTTTGCTCATTGAATTGTCTCCTTGCTTTTTACCAGTGTTCTTTATTTTTATTGTTGGATTTTGCCTTTGCTAAGATACCATACCATACATCAAATAAGAATCTTGTTTTGTTTGAATCAATATTTCAGGATTGTTAGACGTAGTTGCTTTGATTTCTGAAATTTCATGCTCATTTGTTTATTCTTTGATTAGATAGAATGTCTGCAAAAAAGAAGCAAACTCTAGCTATTTGGTAATGAAAGCATACAATGAAAATGGAAGTTCAGTTCGTAAACAGTTCGAATGCTCTTTTTGGACAGAAAGGTATAATATACTAAACTGTGAAATGCAGAAGGGTACCGTCCTGAAGATCTATTGCGGGAAACACCTTAGATCCTTAAGGTTGTGGGTGCACAGAACAGTTCTGAAGACCTATTGGAGACCTCCCCTTAGATCCTCTAGCACCACAGGTGTGAAGAACAAAGGCAAACGAGTAAAAGAACATAAGCAAGTAGCTAGAAAAGCCACCTCTAATATAACAATGGACACAACTCAAATTTAATGACATTCATTACTATTGAGTTGCATGTCCTGCTTAGTATTTTATTCTTAAAGAGACTGCAAAACCAGGTGGGGGCCCCATTAGTATATGCTGAGTACCGACGAGTATCCTGAATTAAGCCTCACATACTGTGCTCATTAGTCAACATACTAACAATATAACTCCTAAAGATGCATTTTATCCACACAATCAAAACTCATCTAACTTTTTACTTTGGTTGGATGGAATTAGTAGGTACTATTATTGACAATTCACTTTTGCAGTAATGTAGCTTCATAGTTTGTGGTGTGTGGGGCTTCAAATGGTTTTGGATTGCAACTTTAATGTGCTCCCTGTGGTGCGTGGGGCTTCAAATGGTTTTGGATTGCAACTTTAATGTGCTCCCAGCCTGAGGTATCGTTCTCTAGGTTCATTTATAGATCTACAGATTTGGAGGTCTTGTCAAGTTGTCAGACTCAGGACTCAGGTCATTTATGGCCTTGTAAAATTTTTGGGGACTTCACGTTGGGAGGGATCTCAGAGGATATTACATGTAAAAGACATCATGGAGATGACTGGCCTGCATAGTATTGGGATATTGTAAAAAGGGTGCGAGAAGTGATTCTAGGATGATGGCTGGCCAGGGTTTCTCTAATTAGTTTGGTTTCCAGAACTTCACTATCAAGGGCCTGCCATCAAAGAACATATTGCTAAACACGTCAATGACAAATGTCTAAGAAAACACTTGAATTTTGAAGGCAAAATGAGCGATTCAAGTCCAGTAATTTCACCTCTCCCCTTATAGTTCTTAGTAGTCAAAACTTAGAGATCTTTATGGGAGGGGCTGATTCTATGCTTCGGAGACACGGCTAATTCTATGCTTTGGAGACAAGGTATCAAAGGAAGGCTCTCTACATCTCCCTATTATTTAGGAGTTCTTTGAAACATAATGGCGGTAGAAAGCGTAGGTGGAAAATTGTGTGAAAACCTCATAGACTACAATATAATTTACATTTCACTGTTTCATTTGCGGCTTCCCCCTGGGTGGTGGCTATGCAAGCTCCCCTATGGGAAGGCCCAAAATCCGGCCTTCACATGGATCCTGCAACCATGTGGAAGCTTGAAAGTCAAGGGACCTTGAGGAGCGAGATTTTGGTTATCTGGTGCAGCAGGGAACCAATCCTCATGCTCCATCTCAGGGTTGAACTTGTGACCCTGGTCATAGGAGTGGGCTTTTCAACCACGACATGAGTCCCAAATAGTCTTGTTTTTTCATATTTAGTTGCATGGCTTTGCATTTCTATCTAATTTTACTGAACTTAAATTTATATTTACTGTTGAGGACAATAATGTTTAATTTAAGTCTTCTGTTACTTTATCTTTTCCCCTTCATTTTTAAATCAGTAGTAGGCTACTAGGCTGTTATCTATCTATTGTTATCAATTTACATTTCCATAACCATCAAGATCCTAACTTCACCTTCAATCAGTTAAGGGATGACCTTCGAAAGGAGACACAGCAACTTGCGAGTATGGTATTTTGCAACTTCTGTTTTTGTTTCATACCAATATTGGGGTATGCATCACAATATCCTGACGATTGCAGGGGAAAATCTGGATAAGGAGCCCCGGATAATGGAACTTCGTAATCAAGTATAGTAACGTTACGATTTCTTAAAGCTTATGAAAGGTCTTAAAAGCAGTGTAACTTATACATTATGATCGTATGCAGTGTACCATCATTCGCACTACGGAGTTGGCTGCTGCCCAGGAGAAATTATTTGAGTTGGAGAAACAAAAGGAGGAGACCTTAAATTTCTTTTCACTGGCATCTATGCTGAAAAAACTGCAAGGTAAACTGTTTCTTAAACTTTTGTATTCGGAGTGTTTTGTTCTTTTATTATCCATTCCTGCACTGGACATACATATTTCACCTAGGAAGGTGCACAATTCCACGCCCACTCCATTTTAAATGCTGCAGCCTGATTGAAAATCTTGTGTGCAGATGCCATTGATAAAGCGGATGAGGAATCTGAAGCGCTGCACAAGCAGCTTCTTGAGAGTGAAATTGATCTGGCTACTTTTGTTCAAAGATACAAGAAGATCCGTCAAGTTTATCATCGGCGACAACTTATTCTTCTTGCTGCCAAGACCTCGATGTGAAAGACTGACTTCGTCTCTACATTTGTATCACAAAGTTAATTTTTTCTTATCACAAAGTCCCTCTTACACTTGTGATTAAGGGAATAATTCACTATGTATCTGGATTGTGGTGTCTTGTACCGGATTTTGGAAAATTATTTGTAGAGTGCTACTTGTATATATCGATACACTTATGATAACAAAAATAATTCACGGTACACTATTTCTTTCATCTCCTTTTGATACTATCCAAACATGAAGCTGGGGTTTTGTTCAAAGGGAGGCCTGGCTTTTGCAATGCCACGGTAGAGAAAATTAGGCCTGTGAACGGATTGAATTCGAAGAGGATAAATATCTCAAATCTGAATTCTAAATTTTTAGTCCAATTCGATATTCAATGATATTCCAACAGATTTCAGACCAGCGAACAGAATTCGAATCCAATTTTTGATAGTTTGAATACGGATAATACCTGAATCCGAAAATTTATTTATAGTTGTGTTGTTGAGATTGAATATTTTATGTCATAGCATCTTGTTTACTTTCAGTCATTTTTTGCTGTCCGGGCTTTTCTTTTCAGTCATCTTCTTACAGTCTGGGTTTGGTACCGCTTGGTACCGATCGGAATTGTAAACCTGAATCCATTACAATGCGAACGCAGTGCATAACTGATAAAACTAATATAAATATATTTAATTGCTACAGATTTTCATGGGGTTTAGCCGTTTACACAGTCGAATAAATACAAACAAGCTGAACGGAGTACAGTTTTCAACGTGATTACGTAATTTTGTAATTCAAAATACAAATTGTTCTTGCACAAACAGTAGAAAGTATAGCTAATTTTTTTCCTTCTGCTATTAAACTAGTATACATTTCGTCCATTAGATCCCTATAAATCTCTTCAAATCCATTTGAGAATATTTAAAGTAGCTTAAACGTCATTAAATAGCGAAAGATGAAATCAAATCTAAAAAACTAGGTACAATGGACATACAAAGGCCTCTGGTACCATGGGTCGGAACAATAGTAGATGTACACCATATAATAAACCTGTAGTCAACAGAGCAAATGCACTCTAAGGTTTATATAACGATTATTGTTTGTCTGATCTAAAAACTAGGATCACCGTCAGCAAAGTTTAAACAAAATCAGTTTAAAAGCAAGACTTGTGCTAATAAGATAAAAATATCAAGTGCGGACGTACAAACATTGTGTTTTGCTCTTGTAGCATAAGAACAGATCTTTTGTCCTCTTTGAGAACAAGGAAACACGAAAGACGAACTGGAAATGGGGTGCGGAGAGTGGGCACTCAGGGAGGTCAAAAGTGTGCGAGTGTAATGTGTGCTGGTCAGGGGCCGCTCAAAATCTTATATCCCCAGGGACAATGTCTCATTTGATCCCAACCATTCAACAGTAAAAACCTACCCCCTTTAAAAAATTATATGGTCGTATTTACGGTGGTGATGAAGGGTGATACACCGGAGACATTGAACGGGGACAAATGATTTGAACCCGGCAGGGGCAGATTCAGAAAATGTGAGTACGGGGATTGAGTTGGAAAGACTTAACCTTAATTATAATACATGGGTTGAGTGGAATGAGTTTATAAAAATACATCTTGAATGAGATCAAATTTGGACAACTTGTCTAGAAACAACAACCTTATGACGATCCATCAATCCATTTTACTTGAAATTGTATTAAAAACATTATATATATATATAAGATATGGCCTAGTTATATAAATATATAAATATATATATATATATATATATATATATATATATATATATATATATATATATATATATATATATATATATATATATATATATATATATAGAAATGATCCAGTGAGAAACATATCTGGTGAGAGCATGAGAGGCATTTGAATAACTCTCCACATAGATCAATTTTTCATAATCCAATCGTTCAGATTACAAGTATACCTTAATATCTACCTTCCTATAAAATATTATCACCATCTAATTTGTAGATCATTCACAACAACTAAATATTTTTTGGCACTCTATATTGAATTTTAGGCTGACCGTTGGATGTAAAAAGTGTATATTGTACATATGGACATGTAAACAATGTCTGATTGCAATGATTTTTTGCGACAAGGTAAATGAAATGATGCTTTTTCCATCTATACGGTTGGATTTTAAAAGTTAGTTACTAATTTTTAGTTATTCAAATACCTCTCATGCTCTCATCGTAGGATGTTTCTCACTGGATCACTACCACACACACACACACACACACACACACACACACACACACACACACACACACACACACACATATATATATATATATATATATATATATATATATATATATATATATATAGGGTAGCGATCCAGTGAGAAACATCCTACAGTGAGAGCATGGGAGGCATTTGAATAACTACAAATTTAGATTTGTTTTTTAAAATCCAACCGTATAGATGAAAAAGCATCATTTCATTTACCTTCTTACAAAAATCATTGAAATCAGACATTGTTTGCATGTCCATATGTACAATATACACTTTTTACATCCAACGGTCTGCCTGAAATTCAATATAGTGCGTCGAAAAGTATTTTGTTTTTGTGAATGATCTACAAATCGGATGGTGATAAAATTTTGTAGAAAGGTAAACATTAAGGTATACTTGTAATCTATACGGATGGATTATGAACAATTGGTCTATGTGAAAAGTTATTCAAATGCCTCTCATGCTCTCACCAAGATTTGTTTCTCACTGGATCGTTGTCATATATATATGTATATATATGTGTATATATATATATATGTATATATATATATATATATATATATATATATATATATATATATATATATATATATATATATATATATAGTCAGGCTAGAATACACTCGAGTGTACGGATCGCACGAATACACTCAAGTGTGTTTGCATATCAAGACTATTTTTTGCAAAATGTAAACCATTGATCTTCACCGTCATACTATAACTAGGCTACATACAAATTTTGAACCCATTTGGATGCGTATAAGTCACTCATCCAAGGGCAACAAAATCAACGCGCGAAACTAATTTGAAATACATATTTTTTGCGGTCTTCATAACATGAGCTATACATATCCAAATGTGCTCAAATTTTGTGTATGAGTCGTTCACGAGATGTTTAAGAAGATCCACAGATTAGATTTTCAAAAAAAATATTGCATCATGGAAAACTACTTGAGTGTATTCCGCTCCGGATACACTCGAGTGTATTCTAGCCTGACTCTCTCTCTCTCTCTCTCTCTCTCTCTCTCTATATATATATATATATATATATATATATATATATATATATATAGGCTAGAATACACTCGAGTGTATCCAGAGTAGAATATGCTCAAGTAGTTTTTCATGATGCAATATATTTAAAAAAAATCTAATCCTTTTATCTTCTTAAACATTTGTGAATAGCTCATATATAAAATTTGAGCTAATTTGGACATTTATAAGGCAACTTATAAATACCACGAAAATAATACATTTTAAATTAGTTTCGTGCGTCAATTTTGTTGCCTTCGGATGAGTGACTTACACACATATAAATGGGATCAACATTTATAAGTAGCCTAATTATAGTATGACAATGAAGATCAATGATTTGCATTTTACAAAAAAAATAGTCTTCATATGCAAACATCACTTGAGTGTACTGTGCGATCTGTACACTCGAGTGTATTCTAGTCTCTCTCTCTCTTTCTCTCTCTCTCTCTCTCTCTCTCTCTATATATATATATATATATATATATATATATATGAGTTTGTTTTTAATGCCTGCGTGGGTATTCTAAATACGCTACCCTGCTGAGAAAATTCGTGGATCCTGACTAACTGTCCACCGCAGAGGATCTCCACCCGTGATTCCAAAACCTAGCTTGCGGATGTCCACACCTAGAAGAGATGTCCACACATGTAGCATATTTAGAATACCCATACGGGAAGCGTATTTAGCCCCTCATGATTTTAGTTATCATACAAATAGGAAGAGAAGGAAAATATGGTAAAAAGATCAAAGAATCAATGAAAACCCCTGGAGAAGATGGTCTGGTTGACTCCCTCTGACGAACTGGGAAATTTGCTGTATTTCAAATGCAAATTTGTCTAGTGGAGGTGCTCGAATCATCCAGAACGTAGCTTCCTCCTCTTCTTTATCTTCGCACAACTCTCCTCTATCATGCAACAAACTCCAACCTCCTTCTCAGATCTAGAAAAAATCCGTCCTAGTCATAGGCTTGAGTTTGGGCATCATTAAGTCATGACCATTTGATTAATTGCCATCTTTAATCTTGTCTGATCATGATAAATTGGTACCACTGACAGCATATCATTGGCACCAAGTCCTTCTCTAGACCACAGCTTCCCTTGAAGTGTTGGTACTGCTGACCATGTCGTCGATAGCACTAAGTTGCTCTCTAGCATCTCGTGACAATTTTTTAGGTACAAGTCGGTACCACCGACTAGAGGTCAGTGGCACTGAACCACTTTGGTTGTGATACTTTTGATCATGTCGGTAGCACTAATTCTTCTATCGGTACCACTGAGTTCCTTCGATTCATCTTTGTTCTTATCTTTGATATTCGGTACCACTGACAATGTTGTCAGTAGCACCAAGCTGATCCAAGACTTGTCAATTTACCTAAAATTTGACAAAGAAGAACATAGGTCCCATAAATAGTGATAAATCAAAATGAAACAATAAGAATAACAAATATTTGATGAAAATGTCTGTCACAAGCCAATAATGATAAACCATGCACAAATAACATCAAAATGAGCAAATGTGCACAAAACACATGATAAAATAGCCTATAAAAAGCAACTAATATTCAGTGCACAAAACACACGATCAAAATTTCTAACCTTAAATGTCGCTCATCCTCGAGAAACATTACCCTCAGATCTATTTGAGACAATTCAACAAAAGGATATATATATTGTGAGCTTTATTTCTCAACCATCCCCACCTTGCGGTCCCAAACTGGCCCTTACTAACCACTGAACAAATAACTACTCATGAGCAACCAAAAATGTCCATTAAAGATGTCCATCCCTAGGTAATTGAAACACTATCAATAGAGCAGTTAATATCATAGTCAATTAGGCATTCACTTGGTGCATCATGTAATTCCCTATCTACATTGCTCTTTTACTAACTACAAAGCTAATTGGAAGCAGTTCTCCTTAAGAATGAATGAGGAGATCAATCATATTTGTGGCCTACCAAGAAGAGCAATGAGTGGAATGAAGTAGGTGGCTTATGAAGAATCATAAGTAGACTTCAAATCATTTATGTAAAAATAAACATGATGAACCTAAAAAATGAAGGAAGCAAGAAATGCATGGATCCTAATGCCTACCGTTTTGGGTAGAATGATGCATGCACTGAAAATCTCATATGATTGATGAGAGTGGGACAAAAGAATACATCATGTAGTTGTTTTCATTTCTTTGTGAAGAAAGATGCAGAACTGAGCTTAGGGCATCCTTTCTTTCATTTTTTTTCTTTTTTTCATTGGCCCAATGTTTTAGCATGGTTGAAGAGTATGCTCAGGATTTACTCTAACAAAACAAATTTTCTTTGCTTTGTTTTTTTCATTCATTTTTTAGGGGCATGGATGTGTATCCTTGCATTTTACTTCCAGAAGAAAACAACATGAGTGCATAATAAAAAAAAATGAATGATGCAAAAGACATGCACTTTACATGCATTTGTTATGACACTAATTGAGATACAATTGAATATATAATTTTTCATTTTGTGACTAATGCAATAGAAAGACTAGATATCATGTCAAATATTATGCTATGCAATGTAATCAAGAGGAAACAATTAGGGTTACTTCATCATCTTTTGGTGGTGGATCAAATGTATGAAAAGCAGATGGAATCACAATATTAAGAGACAATACCTTTCTTGAACTACAATATGTCCTTTTACTATCAACCTATGTATAAGATAACCTTAGGATTTCTTTCTAAAACTTCCATTTAAGGTTTCGTTAATTGTTTGGTCGATTCAGGCTCAAATCCCATCATCATCCACAATTCATGGATAATTAAGACTTTCATGCATATCAAATGTCCTTAAGCTGACTAACCCATACACTTCCTCTAGGTGACGATGTCTTTAGAATTTGCAGCTAAGCTTTCGAATATATGCCAAATTTTTGAATCCTTATTTTAAACTTTCAGATTTCATTGTAAAGACACAGAAGAACACATTCTATGATGAAGGTAGAAATCATGACAATAATAATCCATGATTGCACTAGATAGTTGTAGATCCTACCAAATTAGAATGATAAAACTAAAAAGCAAAGTAAAGATAGAGTTGTCCCAACACCCCCCTAAGCTTGAACTCGACTATGTACTCATAGTCAATATCCAATCAAAGAGGTGGAATAGTGACACCCAATTAGAATGGCGGTGGTGGCATGTTTGGATCTTGTGGGTAGAATGTGCCAGTGAAAGTAGGTAGCTGTTGTGGCATCTCTAGAGGCGGTGGTAATTGCCAAGCTACCCCTGAATCCAGTAATGATCATAGAATGACTACCGGTAGTGCTCAATCTGTTATAGGCGAGTGTGCATATTCTCCTAGTTGGCTAGGAGATGACATTGATTATCACATATGGCCTTCTATCGTCGTAGAAGCCTCCCATGAACATCATACATTTCTACCAATGTTGTTGATTGATGTTGTTTCCATTTTTGAATTGACTACAACATCCTATACATACCTGCCATTGAGTATGGGTATTCTTTCTAAGCAAGTGGTGGAGCAGAGGAGCTTGAAGCTCCATGACTTTGTGAAGGCTTGTAGATAACATGTTGTTGTGTGAACGACATGGTTGCCTCTTCCTCTTCTTTGACATCTTCATCCTGCTATGGTTTAGCATTGTCTTGATCCTCTTCTTCCTCCTCTACTGGCCACCTCATGAAGTTCACCCCTCGTAGATTGAAGATGGGTTCAGGAAGAGCCCTTTCTTGAAAATGGTCATCGATTGTGCAACAAGCAAACACCTTGCCCTCATGCATGCTGACAATACAAGCCCTCTTTAAGTGGTTGAAATCCAACTTGGAGGAGGCCTCAACAGGTTTGAGGTGGAGAGATCGAGGTTGAGGTGCATTGCTATTGGTGTAATAAGCCCTCCAAAGTGGATTGGAGGCTTCCTCTGCACCTGACGCTTGACTGCCAATATATGTTGTAGAAAGAAGGAGCCGAGGTCAAACTTATCCTCCCCTTTAGATAAGAATGCCCAAAAAATGTAAAGATCAGCCTACTGCGCCTTCCCTTGCCCTTGAGTAGACCTGGAAAAGATGGTGTTGGTGAGGTGGTGGTGCAGAATCCAAGCAAAAGGATGTTAGATATCCATGACGGATGACATGTGCTAGTTGATAGTGAATCCTTGTGGCAAGTCTGTCAGGAGCCGCCATGCCCAAGTGTATTCGAAGTTGCTGGGCATATAGCGTGTTCCCTACTGGCCATCCACAGACGACGTTGAACTCTACCAATGTGAAGTAATGGGTGGTGTTGAAGAGACATAACCACACCCATCCTTCCTCCCATCTCTCCCCGTGCTCAGGGATGCAACAAGCCTTCAAGGATTCCAAGAGCTCACAGATGATCTCCTTGTCATTGTGGTGGTTGGAGTTGTGGTGGCTCTCCTTCTTCCATGCTCTCCCTGGATGATCCTCTAACTCTAGGGCAGCATCTAGGGCACTCTGGAGTGTACGGTGCCCACGTCCTGACAAGGCAAAGCTAAGATCTGGCTTGAAACCTCGAATGAACTTCTTTGTTTTGTGACGTTCATCATAGTCGTAACCGTACTTCTGTAGGATCCGAAATTTCATTGCATATTGGGTGATCGTCATGTCACCATGCTGACGTAGGTTGTGAAATTCTTCCTCCTTCTCGATCATGGTCTCAGATATGTAGTGGTCTTTGAAGGCCTCAGAAAATTCATCCCATGTGAATGGAGGAGCATCAGCTTCATGAGAACCTAGTAGGTTCTCCCACCATATCCTAGCAGCACCCTTCAACATGTGTCCCAAAACGGACTTTGGAGTGGTTGGGACAGTCTAAGTCACGGAAGCAATGTTCCATGTGCTGCATCCAACTCTCAGCTTTTCCCACCACGTCCACCTCTTCCTCTCCAACGAAGGAGTCAGGCTTGATCTTCAAAAAGTCGACTAGGAAAAGCTCGGGGTTGACCCTAGGGTTGCCCACTTGACCTTCTCCTCTCCCCATGGCAGTGGCTAGAGCTCTAACAAGGACATCAAAGGACACCATGGGGGTTTCTTGATGTGGAGATTGTCGATGTTCTCCCATGCTAACAGATTCACCTTCATCCCCACCCATGGCTACCTTTTCGTTCTCACCTTTCTTCTTAGGAGCCATCACAGTGAAAAAGACATAAACTACATGAGATTATGAGAAAAGTCTGGTGGCCAACCATATTTTGGCTCTGATACCATTATTGTAACACCCCACTGATACCATTCATAACAGAAGCACATATACACAGTCACATCAAGGGGGATGTCACAACCATGATATTCATTGCACAAAACAGAGTTTAAATAAACCATCACAGGATCAAAATTACAATTTCTCATTCTCAAATCTTAACAAAGTTTACATGTACATAATTATGGTAAAAGGAAAAAGATCTATAAACTGGGTATGGTTGGCACCCCACCAATGCTCTTCTCCTTGAAGGTCCTTGAGCTAGGGTTTCCTCCTTAGATGGACTTCCCTCCTTAGCTAGCTTCCAACCTGCGGGCATCACGCCCCCAGCCATGCATCAAACAAATGGTAAGTAGATTGAACATGTTATAATATAAAGAAAACTTGAAAACTAAAAATGAACATTTAACATTAAACATTTGAACATTGAAAAGACATGCATTTTCTTTTAGATCAATTTCGTTTATCTTAACCTATATAAGTGTCCTCGGGTTTGCACAAATGTGCCTCTTCTCTTATGCACCGAAATGCCTCTTAGGTTGCACCGAGGTGCCTCTTCTCTTATGCACCGAAGTGCCTCTTCTCTTATGAGGAACTTATATAAGTTTCATTTTATCATTCTCTTTCTCTTAATGCTCTTATCTTTACTTTAAACTTTATTGGTAACAATTATCATTAAAGTTTGTGAAGGTGATAGCATACATCATAAGCAACTCAAAACATATTAATCTTACTGACTTTAACAATTAGGAACAGTAAATAACATAAACATGTCATTCATTGAAATTCATACATGCATATTAATTCAAAACAGAATAACTATATGTTCAATTGCATGGACCACTTACCTTTTCACTTGGAGAGTATATTCTCTCTTCCTAGGTTGAGTAAAACCCTAATCATGTCCTGGGTCAGAGGAAATCCTAATTATCTTGTTTGCAACATATCTCACATTATTATACATTTTATTCACCAAATAAAACCCTAATTTCCACTTCCTATAAAACCAACGTTTGGTGATTCATAAACAGACTATAAAACCTCAACATTCGGATTCCTTGTGAAAAACCATTTTCAAAATATATTTTTGCTCATTTTTCTGAGCATCAAGTGATTTACTATGAATTAATGAAAATGGACCAATAAGAATTTAGAAAATGCCACATGGGTAGGCTTTTTATCCACTAGGATCCTGTGCCTGGATGATGTGGGCCAATCACGGGCAGCCACACCAGCAAGGGGATCTCGCCCTAGAGAGTCTTCGGTCAAACGAGGAAGAGCGATTAAAATCTCCAAAATACCCTCACAGAACAAATCGTGTGGTTAACCACGCGGGGTACTTTGGTCATTCGATGACCAAGTATGTTCCCCTCATCCATGGCGTCGGGCGCAGACCGCTGGAGATCAGTTCTCCGATCAGAGCTCACAGAGGGCGATCCATTTCGAGAACCCACGAATATGGGTGGCTTCCCGGATCCAAGCCGAGGCCAGCGAGCCAAGCCTTGGGGTCCAGTGGCCACAGGAGCTCGAGGTCAGACTCCGTTCATTGCCAAGCACGATCGGCGAAGTCGGCACCTGGGGGACTCGTGAACCAGCCAAAACCAAGCAACGAAAAAAGGTCGCACTTGACCTTCGTGGACAAGCAAGGCGTAAAGAGTAGGGGTGAGGGACGAAGGCCTCACGATTCCTGGGGGCCGTCGGGAAGCAAGAAACAAAGGAAGACAAATCAATGTTTTTAAAAACGTTAAGTGGTAATCGTGCAGACAACACCTTGTAACTGGTTAAGCGCTAAGCGGGCGATAAAACGAGCGATTTTTGAAAAAACGGGTTTTAGTTTCCTACATAAATGTATATAAAGTTACACATATATGTATATAAATATATATATTCAGGAACTTTTATACATATGTAAACACACAATAAAAAGATATAGAACACACAATCAGTTTATAACACAACTATAAAACAATGATTGACCAAATATAAATCAATTACATAAATTTTCAACATGAAGAAATAAATGAAAGTTAGTATTTGTACCTGTAGATGGAGCATTTTCAGCATCAAAAAAAGTTGATCCAGTTGAAGAAACACCACAACAACATGAAAATAAGGAAACAACAAATAGTTAATAGTAATACAATGCCATTGTTTATTAATTCATTAAAATTTTATAGGCATAATGCACGCAACATAGTTAAAATTCATGCGTATATAAATAGCTAGATGTAATAACTAAATATAAAACAAGTAGGCAATGGTAATATGATAGAAGGATGTGTCCATAGATGCATAACATAAGTGGTCAATCTAATGTTGAAGACATCAAAAGTGTATGATCATGCTCAACTAACCCAAAAACATCGAAAGTGTATCCCCAATTTCTATCCAAAAAAAAACATCAAAATGTGTCCAGTGTCCACTATCCAACTATCCAAAAAACATCAAACATCCCTAGTAGTCTCCTTCCTCCATCTCTTCTGCACTTGAGTAGTCCTCATAGATAGGAGCTTGACCAGTAGCATCCCTTGTGAAGTCATCTCCCCCCTCAATCTCTGGATCAGAATCTTCTTGGTAAGCACGTCTTTTTGTCCTATCTCTTTGTGGGTCAAAAGGAGGGATGGGTTGAGCAGCAGGTGTGGGCTGAGCAGGAGGGGTAGGCTGAGCAGGAGTGGCTGATGGGGTGTTTCTTCTAGTTCTGGTATAGACTCTCTCTGCAACCCCCGATGCTTCTGCTACTTGACCCCATGTAACTCCAACACCTGGATAGATCTCATCCTCTTCTGCATTGAGATCAGCAAACCAGTCTTTTGCCTTCTCTCTATAGTCAGACAATAAGGGATCCTTCAAAGCTAAATGCTTCTCCTTCTTTTCTTTTAGCTTTGCATTGAATTGGACATACACTAAGTCATTCAACCGTTGCACATCAAGTCTGTTCCTCTTCTTGGTGTGTATCTGTCAAAAACTAATATAAAATCAAAAAATTAGATGTACTAATGCATTAGTTTAGAGAAGATTAATTTATTAAATACTTTTACTTATTTACCATCTCAAACGTGCTCCAGTTTCTTTCACACCCTGAAGACGTGCATGTCAAATTTAGGATCCTGAGGGCCATTCTTTGCAAATGTGGAGTATCATACCCATGATTTGTCCACCACTCCACTGTTTCAAGAACCAAGAAACTATTAAGAAACTAAACATTGGAGATTAATCACATAAACTGATAAATTATAAAAGTTTGTGGCACATACCTGGATCCAAATCAGGATCTGATCTTTGCCTTATGGCGCTTGGTTTCCCAAAGGCCCCCATAGCAGCCCTATAGGTCGGCAACTCCTGTTGTAGAACAATTTTATCCTGAATTGTGGACTCTGGGAAAAATGTGTCTATGCATTCCATTAGGTCCCCCATGACACCTTCTCTGGTGTCTATCTTAGTATCAGACCAGAAGTAGTAGGGATTCAAGTAGTAAGCTGTAAGGAATAAGGATATAATATTAGACATTAAAACATAAAAAAGATTAAAAATCACAAGCAATCAATTCTAACTTGTGTTCATTTACCTGCCACATGTAAAGGTCTGTGCAACCTTTTATCCCATTTCTCATCAACAATGTCTATGACTTTCTTCAGGATTACAGGTTCCTCAGCCAAGTTCTCAGATAACTCCTTCTTGGCTTTAAGCATTGCGGCAAACATAAAACCCATAGCAGGTTTTTTCTCGCTATCAACAAGCCGTAATACATTCACTAACGGCCTAAAAGTCTTCAAAGCAAACATCACTCCAGCCCATAACTGTGGTGATGTCACCATAATGGCAAATCTCTCCCCCTCTGCTGTACCAGAGTATCTGCATGCTTCCCACTCAGAAGAACAAAACATCGACCTCAGGTCATTTCTTTTATCAGCCAAACTCTTCAAACTCAAATAAGCAGTTGCAAAGCGTGTTACACCAGGCCTAACCAGGTCTCCCTTTGTGTAGTTCCTCATCAAACTCAAGGTATTGTGATGGCTATAGATAAAGATGTTGAGCTTTCTGCACTTTTGGACTGCATTCTTCACCCTAGGCAGTTTTCCAATACTCTCCAACATTAGATCTACACAATGCGCTGCACAAGGAGTCCAAAAAATTGCAGGTCTTTTATCCTTTAAAAGTCTTCCAGCTGCAATATTAGAGGGGGCATTGTCAGTGAC
This sequence comes from Alisma plantago-aquatica, assembly GCA_963693085.1. NCBI lineage: Eukaryota > Viridiplantae > Streptophyta > Magnoliopsida > Alismatales > Alismataceae > Alisma > Alisma plantago-aquatica. Next base: position 27,211,094 of record OY856411.1, read on the forward strand.
AACCTGAACAACATTTTCTTCTCCAACTTCAACAATGCAACTATCCACCAAGTTGAATATGAATTCAGCATTGTGTATATCGACGGATGCATCAATGGCTCTCAAGAAGCAGGTGCCCCTTTTGCAATTCACACATAGGTTCATTATGCTTCTTCCTCGTCTATCCGTCCATGCATCAGTCATGATTGAACATCCAGACTTCCTCCATTCTTCCCTATGTGTCTCCAATGAGGTCCTAGTAAGTTTCACTTCGTTCTTCAGAAGAGGCTCACGCAACTCATGGACTGATGGGCCCTGCAACCCAGGACCAAACTGACCAACTGCCTCCAGCATGACATTGAAACTTCTCAATGTCACTATGTTCATGGGTAGACCTGCAATGTTCATAGTAATTCATATAAGTAAATATATCACCAATTCACCATAAAGACATTGAAACTTTTCAATGTCATTAAACATGCCTCACATAAAGATTAGTTACTCACCAGCCTGATAAAACCAACGTGCAATGAACTGGACAGTTTTTCTTTCTTTCTTCCTTCTTCAACTTGTTGTTGATATTCTCCTGCTTTGACAAAATCCGTTCATTAACAATAACCTCAGGATCCCTCCTACAAAATGCATCAATCTGACCCACCACCTTGGGTTTCTTTGCATTGGAACCGATCACCACAACTTCTTCATTGTCAGAGCGTTCCCTAATAAGTACCTCCTCCCTGGCTTCAACTAACTCTCGTTTTTTTTTTGCCTTCTTCGCTGCAACTTTATCTAGATATTCATTTATCTCCCTCTTCACTTCTGGTGGTACCATATCACATGTTTCTACATCTCCCCTCCTACAAGCAAGATGGTTTTTAAATCTGAAAATGCCTCCTGTGTTGATGTGTTTGCAGTATATACATCGCAGCCGATCTTTTCGAGATGGATCAGGGCATTCACAATACTTCCAGCCTGGGTCACTTGACCTAGCATTGGGGACATTTGGTGGATTTTCAGGGACTGGAGCAGGCTGACCAGTACTTAGATCATCTTCCATCTAGCAAAGTAACACCAATAATAAGTATTAACTATTAATACATCATGCAACAAGAATTTTACATCACATATTCACATGTTACGTAGATCAACAGTAAACAACAGTAAACTAGATCACATTTGGGCTATTAGTCATACATCACAGCAGTTTATACATTCAAAGTATGCATTCTAACGTACATTACATTTATAATTATACTCTACAGTAGTTGGATCATCAAAATCAGCAATAGTTTAGTACTTAGTTATTAAATACAATAGATGTAGAAGCAAACAAAAACAATGCCATGGACGATTTTTATACAATAAAGAGCATAAGTCAGTTTTTATATGTTTTTATACAGAAAAAAGTCACACACAAAAATATTGACATAATATATTAGTATACATAGCCTTTTGCATACATGAAGCCAGTTACAAAGGTTGATTAGGAGCAAAAGGAGTAAAGAAAAAGAGATGTGAGAGCTTACCTTTGTGTATATGCAGCAGGAGAACCATCCCTTGACGTATGCAAGCAGCAGGCGGTCTTGCTCTGGTGTCTAGAGCCTTGTCCAAGGAGAGCCGACGCAGCAGGCCGGCGACAGTTAGCTTCAGAGGCAATCAGAGGAAAGGAGGAACTCTGGCAACCTCCTTTCCTTGCACTAGCAGGTCGCCGGAGGATGTAGGAGGGATCGCCGGAGGAGAGGAGGAAAGTCGGGAGAGGAGTCGGGGAGAAGAAACGTCGGGGGAGAACAGGCGCGGAACTGCTTTGTCGTGCGAAAGAAGCCTCGCACGCGACTGTTCGTTGGTTAGACACGGGGGTTTGAACGGGGTTTTGGGTTATTATATTAGTGGGCCAACAAATTCTGGGCCTTATTGGGGCCCAAAAGGGCGATTTTACAAAAAACAGATTTAAATGGCCGATTTTTTTACCAACTAAGCGGCCGATTAATCAGAAAAATCGGGAAAAAATGGGCGTTTAATTTAAAACCGACTAACCAGCGATTTGGGCAGTTTTTAGACGTTTGGAGGTCTGAACCGGTTAAGCGGCCGCATAGGACGTTTTTCATTTCATTGAGACAAATCGAGGGGTGGGACCATTGCGAGAGGCCAGAACACAACCATTGGAGTTGGAAAAACGATCACGGCGATCAAGTGGTGGTCGAGGCATGTTTCCCTTGGCCGGAATGGCCCGGAGGCGCCATGGCGTCAAAACGTCGGCGAGCATTCCTACTGGTCCTATAGGACATGACATTCAGGGGATTCTTGCGGCAAACTATAAACACGAGGGCAAAGAACAGAGCTCGACGATGTTCACCGCACGTGTGATTGAACCGAGGTGACTGGAGGAGGCCGGGCGAACTCAAGGTCACCGGAGATGGAGGCGGAGGTGGTCGGGGAGTTCGGGAGTGTTGGAGACTCAATTGGACATATAGGAGGACCAAGAAGGGTCCGTCGGTGCTAAAGAAGGCTTGAACAAGCAGCGGGGAGGGCTAAGGTGGCGGTTGCTACAATCGACGAAGAGAAGCACGCAAGCCCTGATGGGCGTTTTTAAGTACAATGCCCGAGAGCACGCGATCAAGGGCTCGTTGGGTGCGCGCGCGAGAGAGGAAGCCAACGCATCAAAAATTTCTCGAAACAGATCATTGAGGAGGGAGAAATCAATCGAGGAAGGGAAGGCGTCGAACTGGTTTCAGACCAGCGGAAAAATCGGGGAAGAAGACGAGTTTTCGACCGTCGGATCTGGTGTCAAATAAATTAGGGCCGTTCGATCGCGCCCAAGAAGGAAAAATGAGAAAAGAAAGCACGTGTCAGGGATTAAATATCGGAACCATAGGGAAATCGAGTGCATTGAAAGCAAATCTAATCAAATTGTATACAAAACTTTCCTATTTTAATTGGAGGGTCAAACAAAGTCCAAATGAGTCCAAATTTGGACAACTGACTAATTAAAGGGTCTAGAATAATCCTAGCCAATTAGATTTATGTTTTCTCAACGTTTGGTCCACATTTTCTATTTTTGTTTCTTATCTTAATTTAAGTGTACAAACTAATTAAATAAAAGAGGGGGAACTTTCCTTTGTGGATTTTACTCCAAAAATTCAAGATAATCACTATTTGTCTATTCCCAAGTCATGGCACACTTAGTTATTGCCTTTTTATGCTCTTTCCTTGGATGAGAGAGAAAACAAGGGGAAAATCACTTCCCTCCTATATATTTATAAAATAAAAAGGGAGATTGGCTTGAAGGTGCCAAGAGAGTATATTCCTTTCATATTTTCGAGCTAAATGGATAAGGGGCACACTATGATGACTTTTTGGCAAATTTGATAACAGGAGAGAGAAAATGAACATTAGAGGCTTTATTTTGGAATCTATAAAAAGGAAAAACACATTAATGTCCAAGTAGTCTAAATTTCGAATTGTTGCTTCTTTTCTTCCTCTTTCTCTTTCTCTTCCATTACTTTTAGATTTATTTGATAAAAGAAAAGGGAAGCATATTACCAAGATTATATAATTATTTGCAACACATTAATATAAAGGAAAAACTTATTTTGAGTCCTTTTATTATTTCTCTTTGCATTGAAATCCTAGAAGTAAAACTATTTTGGAAATTTTGCCTTAAGGTCCTTAACAAATATCATTTAAAGAAAACTATATAAAAGGTTTTATTTTACTCCTGAAATGAGGGATGTTACAGGGATAGATGGTGACAATAAAGGGCACAGTCTGCTAGTCTCTAAAGAGGGTGGAAATGAATTGCGAGTTATGATATAGTTCGATTTATCTGTTCTTTATCGTTACAAACAGTTATGTTTTTTCACATGCGATTATCTATTTGTTTTGGTCAATTTTCTCATTTTGCAACGAGGCCTCAAATATTGACAAATAAGTTGTTTGCTTTGCTCACTACTTCATGAATCCGGTGCTGTCTGTTGACATGCAAGAAAGAAAGAACATGAATATAACTGTGGTTTTACCTGTGCATCAATTTTGAGAAGAATTAAGGTAGGTTAAAGGAACAACTTCTGACATATGATATACTTTCAGTGGTAACCACGAACAGACACAACAGCAACAAATTCCAACGGACCCATGGTATACTTCGTCTGTGGTTGGCTCTTCACCAAATTCTTCTCGCCCAGCCACTCCGTACACAGGTCCTGATCAGCCGATATCTTCATCTCGCACAATGCCTTCACCTGCTGAGGCTGCAGGAGTAATTGCTCGACTAAAAGATAAGAGGTCTGTCAAATTTTAAATATTCTTTTAAAATATCTTATGTATTTGCATGGATGAATCTCTGTTTCATCACTGTACCCTTTTACTTGGAAATATGTTTTCATTTTCATCAGGTTATTTTACTGAATTCTATCCCACAGTTTTACATCATTCTTAAGCTGGCAGAATCGATGTTGTAATACTGGATCAAATTAGTTCATGCACAGTGAAGCAAATTAACTTTTAGAGTAACTAATTAGCTGTGAACTCTATAACTGTTTTTTAATGATTCAATTTACCAGTTATTGATGTATCTTCTAGTATACAACTGCATAAAAAAAGAATGGTATGTTTTGTAGTGTTGATGAATTAAGAAAGCTCCTGCAAGATCCAGATGCATATAAGGCATTTTTTGAATCACTGGATCAAGTTAAGTATCAGAAAAATGTAAGTCTGTTTTGCTCATTGAATTGTCTCCTTGCTTTTTACCAGTGTTCTTTATTTTTATTGTTGGATTTTGCCTTTGCTAAGATACCATACCATACATCAAATAAGAATCTTGTTTTGTTTGAATCAATATTTCAGGATTGTTAGACGTAGTTGCTTTGATTTCTGAAATTTCATGCTCATTTGTTTATTCTTTGATTAGATAGAATGTCTGCAAAAAAGAAGCAAACTCTAGCTATTTGGTAATGAAAGCATACAATGAAAATGGAAGTTCAGTTCGTAAACAGTTCGAATGCTCTTTTTGGACAGAAAGGTATAATATACTAAACTGTGAAATGCAGAAGGGTACCGTCCTGAAGATCTATTGCGGGAAACACCTTAGATCCTTAAGGTTGTGGGTGCACAGAACAGTTCTGAAGACCTATTGGAGACCTCCCCTTAGATCCTCTAGCACCACAGGTGTGAAGAACAAAGGCAAACGAGTAAAAGAACATAAGCAAGTAGCTAGAAAAGCCACCTCTAATATAACAATGGACACAACTCAAATTTAATGACATTCATTACTATTGAGTTGCATGTCCTGCTTAGTATTTTATTCTTAAAGAGACTGCAAAACCAGGTGGGGGCCCCATTAGTATATGCTGAGTACCGACGAGTATCCTGAATTAAGCCTCACATACTGTGCTCATTAGTCAACATACTAACAATATAACTCCTAAAGATGCATTTTATCCACACAATCAAAACTCATCTAACTTTTTACTTTGGTTGGATGGAGTTAGTAGGTACTATTATTGACAATTCACTTTTGCAGTAATGTAGCTTCATAGTTTGTGGTGTGTGGGGCTTCAAATGGTTATGGATTGCAACTTTAATGTGCTCCCTGTGGTGCGTGGGGCTTCAAATGGTTTTGGATTGCAACTTTAATGTGCTCCCAGCCTGAGGTATCGTTCTCTAGGTTCATTTATAGATCTACAGATTTGGAGGTCTTGTCAAGTTGTCAGACTCAGGACTCAGGTCATTTATGGCCTTGTAATATTTTTGGGGACTTCACGTTGGGAGGGATCTCAGAGGATATTACATGTAAAAGACATCATGGAGATGACTGGCCTGCATAGTATTGGGATATTGTAAAAAGGGTGCGAGAAGTGGTTCTAGGATGATGGCTGGCCAGGGTTTCTCTAATTAGTTTGGTTTCCAGAACTTCACTATCAAGGGCCTGCCATCAAAGAACATATTGCTAAACATGTCAATGACAAATGTCTAAGAAAACACTTGAATTTTGAAGGCAAAATGAGCGATTCAAGTCCAGTAATTTCACCTCTCCCCTTATAGTTCTTAGTAGTCAAAACTTAGAGATCTTTATGGGAGGGGCTGATTCTATGCTTCGGAGACACGGCTAATTCTATGCTTTGGAGACAAGGTATCAAAGGAAGGCTCTCTACATCTCCCTATTATTTAGGAGTTCTTTGAAACATAATGGCGGTAGAAAGCGTAGGTGGAAAATTGTGTGAAAACCTCATAGACTACAATATAATTTACATTTCACTGTTTCATTTGCGGCTTCCCCCTGGGTGGTGGCTATGCAAGCTCCCCTATGGGAAGGCCCAAAATCCGGCCTTCACATGGATCCTGCAACCATGTGGAAGCTTGAAAGTCAAGGGACCTTGAGGAGCGAGATTTTGGTTATCTGGTGCAGCAGGGAACCAATCCTCATGCTCCATCTCAGGGTTGAACTTGTGACCCTGGTCATAGGAGTGGGCTTTTCAACCACGACATGAGTCCCAAATAGTCTTGTTTTTTCATATTTAGTTGCATGGCTTTGCATTTCTATCTAATTTTACTGAACTTAAGTTTATATTTACTGTTGAGGACAATAATGTTTAATTTAAGTCTTCTGTTACTTTATCTTTTCCCCTTCATTTTTAAATCAGTAGTAGGCTACTAGGCTGTTATCTATCTATTGTTATCAATTTACATTTCCATAACCATCAAGATCCTAACTTCACCTTCAATCAGTTAAGGGATGACCTTCGAAAGGAGACACAGCAACTTGCGAGTATGGTATTTTGCAACTTCTGTTTTTGTTTCATACCTATATTGGGGTATGCATCACAATATCCTGACGATTGCAGGGGAAAATCTGGATAAGGAGCCCCGGATAATGGAACTTCGTAATCAAGTATAGTAACGTTACGATTTCTTAAAGCTTATGAAAGGTCTTAAAAGCAGTGTAACTTATACATTATGATCGTATGCAGTGTACCATCATTCGCACTACGGAGTTGGCTGCTGCCCAGGAGAAATTATTTGAGTTGGAGAAACAAAAGGAGGAGACCTTAAATTTCTTTTCACCGGCATCTATGCTGAAAAAACTGCAAGGTAAACTGTTTCTTAAACTTTTGTATTTGGAGTGTTTTGTTCTTTTATTATCCATTCCTGCACTGGACATACATATTTCACCTAGGAAGGTGCACAATTCCACGCCCACTCCATTTTAAATGCTGCAGCCTGATTGAAAATCTTGTGTGCAGATGCCATTGATAAAGCGGATGAGGAATCTGAAGCGCTGCACAAGCAGCTTCTTGAGAGTGAAATTGATCTGGCTACTTTTGTTCAAAGATACAAGAAGATCCGTCAAGTTTATCATCGGCGACAACTTATTCTTCTTGCTGCCAAGACCTCGATGTGAAAGACTGACTTCGTCTCTACATTTGTATCACAAAGTTAATTTTTTCTTATCACAAAGTCCCTCTTACACTTGTGATTAAGGGAATAATTCACTATGTATCTGGATTGTGGTGTCTTGTACCGGATTTTGGAAAATTATTTGTAGAGTGCTACTTGTATATATCGATACACTTGTGATAACAAAAATAATTCACGGTACACTATTTCTTTCATCTCCTTTTGATACTATCCAAACATGAAGCTGGGGTTTTGTTCAAAGGGAGGCCTGGCTTTTGCAATGCCACGGTAGAGAAAATTAGGCCTGTGAACGGATTGAATTCGAAGAGGATAAATATCTCAAATCTGAATTCTAAATTTTTAGTCCAATTCGATATTCAATGATATTCCAACAGATTTCAGACCAGCCAACAGAATTCGAATCCAATTTTTGATAGTTTGAATACGGATAATACCTGAATCCGAAAATTTATTTATAGTTGTGTTGTTGAGATTGAATATTTTATGTCATAGCATCTTGTTTACTTTCAGTCATTTTTTGCTGTCCGGGCTTTTCTTTTCAGTCATCTTCTTACAGTCTGGGTTTGGTACCGCTTGGTACCGATCGGAATTGTAAACCTGAATCCATTACAATGCGAACGCAGTGCATAACTGATAAAACTAATATAAATATATTTAATTGCTACAGATTTTCATGGGGTTTAGCCGTTTACACAGTCGAATAAATACAAACAAGCTGAACGGAGTACAGTTTTCAACATGATTACGTAATTTTGTAATTCAAAATACAAATTGTTCTTGCACAAACAGTAGAAAGTACAGCTAATTTTTTTCCTTCTACTATTAAACTAGTATACATTTCGTCCATTAGATCCCTATAAACCTCTTCAAATCCATTTGAGAATATTTAAAGTAGCTTAAACGTCATTAAATAGCGAAAGATGAAATCAAATCTAAAAAACTAGGTACAATGGACATACAAAGGCCTCTGGTAACATGGGTCGGAACAATAGTAGATGTACACCATATAATAAACCTGTAGTCAACAGAGCAAATGCACTCTAAGGTTTATATAACGATTATTGTTTGTCTGATCTAAAAACTAGGATCACCGTCTGCAAAGTTTAAACAAAATCAGTTTAAAAGCAAGACTTGTGCTAATAAGATAAAAATATCAAGTGCGGACGTACAAACATTGTGTTTTGCTCTTGTAGCATAAGAACAGATCTTTTGTCCTCTTTGAGAACAAGGAAACACGAAAGACGAACTGGAAATGGGGTGCGGAGAGTGGGGACTCAGGGAGGTCAAAAGTGTGCGAGCGTAATGTGTGCTGGTCAGGGGCCGCTCAAAATCTTATATCCCCAGGGACAATGTCTCATTTGATCCCAACCATTCAACAGTAAAAACCTACCCCCTTTAAAAAATTATATGGTCGTATTTACGGTGGTGATGAAGGGTGATACACCGGAGACATTGAACGGGGACAAATGATTTGAACCCGGCAGGGGCAGATTCAGAAAATGTGAGTACGGGGATTGAGTTGGAAAGACTTAACCTTAATTATAATACATGGGTTGAGTGGAATGAGTTTATAAAAATACATCTTGAATGAGATCAAATTTGGACAACTTGTCTAGAAACAACAACCTTATGACGATCCATCAATCCATTTTACTTGAAATTGTATTAAAAACATTCTATATATAAGATATGGCCTAGTTATATATATATATATATATATATATATATATATATATATATATATATATATATATATATATATATATATATATATATATATATATATGGAAATGATCCAGTGAGAAACATATCTGGTGAGAGCATGAGAGGCATTTGAATAACTCTCCACATAGATCAATTTTTCATAATCCAATCGTACAGATTACAAGTATACCTTAATATCTACCTTCCTATAAAATATTATCACCATCTAATTTGTAGATCATTCACAACAACTAAATATTTTTTGGCACTCTATATTGAATTTTAGGCTGACCGTTGGATGTAAAAAGTGTATATTGTACATATGGACATGTAAACAATGTCTGATTGCAATGATTTTTTGCGACAAGGTAAATGAAATGATGCTTTTTCCATCTATACGGTTGGATTTTAAAAGTTAGTTACTAATTTTTAGTTATTCAAATACCTCTCATGCTCTCACCGTAGGATGTTTCTCACTGGATCACTACCATACACACACACACACACACACACACACACACACACATATATATATATATATATATATATATATATATATATATATATATATATATATATATATATATATATATATATATAGGGTAGCGATTCAGTGAGAAACATCCTACGGTGAGAGCATGGGAGGCATTTGAATAACTACAAATTTAGAATTATTTTTTAAAATCCAACCGTATAGATGAAAAAGCATCATTTCATTTACCTTCTTACAAAAAATCATTGAAATCAGACATTGTTTGCATGTCCATATGTACAATATACACTTTTTACATCCAACGGTCTGCTTGAAATTCAATATAGTGCGTCGAAAAGTATTTTGTTTTTGTGAAAGATCTACAAATTGGATGGTGATAAAATTTTGTAGAAAGGTAAACATTAAGGTATACTTGTAATCTATACGGATGGATTATGAACAATTGGTCTATGTGAAGAGTTATTCAAATGCCTCTCATGCTCTCACCAAGATTTGTTTCTCACTAGATCGTTGTCATATATATATATATATATATATATATATATATATATATATATATAGGCTAGAATACACTCGAGTGTACGGATCGCACGAATACACTCAAGTGTGTTTGCATATCAAGACTATTTTTTGCAAAATGTAAACTATTGATCTTCACCGTCATACTATAACTAGGCTACATACAAATTTTGAACCCATTTGGATGCGTGTAAGTCACTCATCCAAGGGCAACAAAATCAACGCGCGAAACTAATTTGAAATGCATATTTTTTGCGGTCTTCATAACATGAGCTATACATATCCAAATGTGCTCAAATTTTGTGTATGAGTCGTTCACGAGATGTTTAAGAAGATCCACGGATTACATTTTCAAAAAAAATATTGCATCATGGAAAACTACTTGAGTGTATTCCGCTCCGGATACACTCGAGTGTATTCTAGCCTGACTCTCTCTCTCTCTCTCTCTCTCTATATATATATATATATATATATATATATATATATATATATATATATATATATATATATATATATATATATATATATATATATATATATAGGCTAGAATACACTCGAGTGTATCCGGAGTAGAATATGCTCAAGTAGTTTTTCATGATGCAATATATTTTAAAAAAATCTAATCCGTTTATCTTCTTAAACATTTGTGAATAGCTCATATATAAAATTTGAGCTCATTTGGACATTTATAAGGCAACTTATAAATACCACGAAAATAATACATTTTAAATTAGTTTCGTGCGTCAATTTTGTTGCCTTCGGATGAGTGACTTACACACATATAAATGGGATCAACATTTATATGTATCCTAATTATAGTATGACAATGAAGGTCAATGATTTGCATTTTACAAAAAAAATAGTCTTCATATGCAAACACCACTTGAGTGTACTGTGCGATCTGTACACTTGAGTGTATTCTAGTCTCTCTCTCTATATATATATGTATATATATATATATATATATATATATATATATATATATATGAGTTTGTTTTTAATGCCTGCGTGGGTATTCTAAATACGCTACCCTGCTGAGAAAATTCGTGGATCCTGACTAACTGTCCACCGCAGAGGATCTCCACCCGTGATTCCAAAACCTAGCTTGCGGATGTCCACACCTAGAAGAGATATCCACACATGTAGGATATTTAGAATACCCATACGGGAAGCGTATTTAGCCCCTCATGATTTTAGTTATCATACAAATAGGCAGAGAAGGAAAAGATGGTAAAAAGATCAAAGAATCAATGAAAACCCCTGGAGAAGATGGTCTGGTTGACTCCCTCTGACGAATTGGGAAATTTGCTGTATTTCAAATGCAAATTTGTCTAGTGGAGGTGCTCGAATCATCCAGAACGTAGCTTCCTCCTCTTCTTTATCTTCTCACAGCTCTCCTCTATCATGCAAAAAACTCCAACCTCCTTCTTAGGTCTAGACAAAATCCGTCCTAGTCATAAGCTTGAGTTTGGGCATCATTAAGTCATGACCATTTGATTAATTTCCATCTTTAATCTTGTCTGATCATGATAAATTGGTACCACTGACAGCATATCAGTGGCACCAAGTCCTTCTCTAGACCACAGCTTCCCTTGAAGTGTTGGTACTGTTGACCATGTCGTCGATAGCACTGAGTTGCTCTCTAGCATCTCGTGACAATTTTTTAGGTACAAGTTGGTACCACCGACTAGAGGTCAGTGGCACTGAACCACTTTGGTTGTGATACTTTTGATCATGTCGGTAGCACTAATTCTTCTATCGATACCACCGAGTTCCTTCGATTCATCTTTGTTCTTATCTTTGATTTTCGGTACCACTGACAATGTTGTCAGTTGCACCAAGCTGATCCAAGACTTGTCAATTTACCTAAAATTTGACAAAGAAGAACATAGGTCCCATAAATAGTGATAAATCAAAATGAAACAATAAGAATAACAAATATTTGATGAAAATGTCTGTCACAAGCCAATAATGATAAACCATGCACAAATAACATCAAAATGAGCAAATGTGCACAAAACACATGATAAAATAGCCTATAAAAAGCAACTAATATTCAGTGCACAAAACACACGATCAAAATTTCTAACCTTAAATGTCGCTCATCCTCGAGAAACATTACCCTCAGATCTATTTGAGACAATTCAACAAAAGGATATATATATTGTGAGCTTTATTTCTCAACCATCCCCACCTTGCGGTCCCAAACTGGCCCTTACTAACCACTGAACAAATAACTACTCACGAGCAACCAAAAATGTCCATTAAAGATGTCCATCTCTAGGTAATTGAAACACTATCAATAGAGCAGTTAATATCATAGTCAATTAGGCATTCACTTGGTGCATCATGTAATTCCCTATCTACATTGCTCTTTTACTAACTACAAAGCTAATTGGAAGCAATTCTCCTTAAGAATGAATGAGGAGATCAATCATATTTGTGGCCTACCAAGAAGAGCAATGAGTGGAATGAAGTAGGTGGCTTATGAAGAATCATAAGTAGACTTCAAATCATTTATGTAAAAATAAACATGTTGAACCTAAAAAATGAAGGAAGCAAGAAATGCATGGATCCTAATGCCTACCGTTTTGGGTAGAATGATGCATGCACTGAAAATCTCATATGATTGATGAGAGTGGGACAAAAGAATACATCATGTAGTTGTTTTCATTTCTTTGTGAAGAAAGATGCAGAACTGAGCTTAGGGCATCCTTTCTTTCATTTTTTTTCTTTTTTTCATTGGCCCAATGTTTTAGCATGGTTGAAGAGTATGCTCAGGATTTACTCTAACAAAACAAATTTTCTTTGCTTTGTTTTTTTTTTCATTCATTTTTTAGGGGCATGGATGTGTATCCTTGCATTTTACTTCCAGAAGAAAACAACATGAGTGCATAATAAAAAAAATGAATGATGCAAAAGACATGCACTTTACATGTATTTGTTATGACACTAATTGAGATACAATTGAATATATAATTTTTCATTTTGTGACTAATGCAATAGAAAGACTAGATATCATGTCAAATATTATGCTATGCAATGTAATCAAGAGGAAACAATTAGGGTTACTTCATCATCTTTTGGTGGTGGATCAAATGTATGAAAAGCAGATGGAATCACAATATTAAGAGACAATACCTTTCTTGAACTACAATATGTCCTTTTACTATCAACCTATGTATAAGATAACCTTAGGATTTCTTTCTAAAACTTCCATTTAAGGTCTCGTTAATTGTTTGGTCGATTCAGGCTCAAATCCCATCATCATCCACAATTCATGGATAATTAAGACTTTTATGCATATCAAATGTCCTTAAGCTGACTAACCCATACACTTCCGCTACGTGACGATGCCTTTAGAATTTGCAGCTAAGCTTTCAAATATATGCCAAATTTTTGAATCCTTATTTTAATCTTTCAGATTTCATTGTAAAGACACAGAAGAACACATTCTATGATGAAGGTATAAATCATGACAATAATAATCCATGATTGCACTAGATAGTTGTAGATCCTACCAAATTAGAATGATAAAACTAAAAAGCAAAGTAAAGATAGAGATGTACCAACATCCCCCTAAGCTTGAACTCGATTATGTACTCATAGTCAATATCCAATCAAAGAGGTGGAATAGTGGCACCCAATTAGAATGGCGGTGGTGGCATGTTTGGATCTTGTGGGTAGAAAGTGCCAGTGAAAGTAGGTAGCTGTTGTGGCATCTCTAGAGGCGGTGGTAATTGCCAAGCTGCCCCTGAATCCAGTAATGATCATAGAATGACTACCGGTAGTGCTCAATCTGTTATAGGAGAGTGTGCATATTCTCCTAGTTGGCTACGAGATGACATTGATTATCACATATGGCCTGCTATCGTCGTAGAAGCCTCCCATGAACATCATACATTTCTACCAATGTTGTTGATTGATGTTGTTTCCCTTTTTGAATTGACTACAACATCTTATACATACCTGCCATTGAGTATGGGTATTCTTTCTAATCAAGTGGTGGAGAAGAGGAGCTTGAAGCTCCATGACTTTGTGAAGGCTTGTAGATAACATGTTGTTGTGTGAACGACATGGTTGCCTCTTCCTCTTCTTCAACATCTTCATCCTGTTCTGGTTTAGCATTGTCTTGATCCTCTTCTTCCTCCTCTACTGGCCACCTCATGAAGTTCACCCCTCGTAGATTGAAGATGGGTTCAGGAAGAGCCCTTTCTTGAAAATGGTCATCGATTGTGCAACAAGAAAACACCTTGCCCTCATGCATGCTGACAATACAAGCCCTCTTTAAGCGGTTGAAATCCAACTTGGAGGAGGCCTCAACAGGTTTGAGGTGGAGAGATCGAGGTTGAGGTGCATTGCTATTGGTGTAATAAGCCCTCCAAATTGGATTGGAGGCTTCCTCTGCACCTGACGCTTGACTGCCAATATATGTTGTAGAAAGAAGGAGCCGAGGTCAAACTTATCCTCCCCTTTAGATAAGAATGCCCAAAAAATGTAAAGATCAGCCTACTGCGCCTTCCCTTGCCCTTGAGTAGACCTGGAAAAGATGGTGTTGGTGAGGTGGTGGTGCAGAATCCAAGCAAAAGGATGTTAGATATCCATGATGGATGACATGTGCTAGTTGATAGTGAATCCTTGTGGCAAGTCTGTCAGGAGCCGCCATGCCCAAGTGTATTTGAAGTTGCTGGGCATATAGCGTGGTCCCTAATGGCCATCCACAGACGATGTTGAACTCTACCAATGTGAAGTAATGGGTGGTGTTGAAGAGACATAACCACACCCATCCTTCCTCCCATCTCTCCCCGTGCTCAGGGATGCAACAAGCCTTCAAGGATTCCAAGAGCTCACAGATGATCTCCTGGTAGGTGGGCCAATCACCAAAGAAGGGGTGATCACCCACCATGTCCTGGCCAACATATACATGCTAGAGACTCTCGGTGAAGCTTATTTTGGCAAGGAAGGCACAATCACTATACCGTGTGGGTATCGACTCCCTCTTCATCAGGATGATATAGATCTTTCTCTAGTCATTGTTGACGTGAGCTATGCATTGCGGCTTGGTCACCATCATGCTAGCTCATGTCGCTGATGAAGCCGACCTCTTTGTCTCCATTGATCCAAGATGAGAAAAGGGGTGAAGAAAAGAGTGCATGGAAGACTTTGGTGACTTTGGGAGCTCTGAAGCTTCTTTGAGTGCAAAGGAGATGGTGTGGGTGTGTTTGAATCACTACCCACACCTCTCCTTTTATAAATGAGTCTTTCCCTGATGTGCCACGTCGGTACCACCAACATGTGTTTCAGTGACACCAAATCATCCTCCAGGATACATGTGAAATCAATATCAATCGTTGATAGTGACATCTCGTGTATGTTGATGTCATGAGTCACACATCACTCCATGTTAGTAGTACCAATGTTGTGTCAGTGGTACAAACATATGAAAAGCATTGTCAGATCAGTACCACCAATTGTTGGACATAGATGATCTAGTTTGTTGATTTGTGCATCCATGGATTCCATGATTTTAGGTGTCAGTACCATCGACGGGTGTGTCAGTGGTACCGAGATGCTATTCATCCACCACTGTTAAAGCTATTGGTGTCACTGACTCTATGGGTCGGTGGTACAGAGTCATTAATTATCTCAATACTCTCGAATGACATCTTGATATCCGAACCCTAGAGCGTCCTGCAGGTGGGAGTGCTACCGACATGGTGTTGATAGTATCGAGATTGTACAAAATACAATATATATCTACAAGGAATCAGATCCACCAACTTCTATGTCGGTGATACCGAGTTGATTTTTAGGCATCCATGTTGAAAAGTGTCGGTACCACCTACTCAGTTTTCGGTGGTACCGAGTTGATAATTCTCACCCCTGTAATTTGTTTTCAAATTCTGGTGCCACTGAAATGCTTGTTGGTGGTACCGAATGGCTCTCAAAATTCCATATTGATTTTCACTGATAGTGTTGGTGGTACTGATGTTTCTATTGTCTGCAAACTAAACATAAAGGATCAAGATACCTTTTTTACATCTAAAAATTAAAATGCAAACTAGAACAATCAAAGCTCCTAAAGTGAATGTAAACGACAAAAACCAAAATATGATAAAGGAAAATTGGGTTGCCTCCCAACTAGTGCCCTTGTTTTACATCATAGGCTTGACGATCAGATCAAATTAACATCAGTGAAGCTCAAGGAGCTTCAAATCCTCTCCCTCATGTATAACTCTCCCCCAAATTAGTGTTTCAACCGCTGCCCATTCATAAGAAATGGGTCAGCCCCATTATTATTCTCCACTGCTCCATGAGGGAATGCTTTAACCACCACATATGGTCCACTCCATCTAGACCTTAATTTTCCATATGCAAATTCATTATAGATTTTAATAGAAGAACCTTCTTTACTAGAGTGAAGGCTTTATGGAAAATATTACAGTCATGGATCTTCTTGGTTCTGGCATTATATATCCTCGAGCTTTCATAGGCATCTAGCCTGAGATCATCCAATTTATTGAGATCCAACATGTGTTTCTTTCCTGCATCATCAAGATTGTAATTCAACTTTCACAAAGAGAACTTGGCTTTGTGTTCCATTTCTACTGGTAAATGACATGCTCTCCCATAGACCAACCTAAATGGAGTTGTTCCTATAGGTGTTATATAGGATGTCCTATATGCTCAAAGAGTATCATTCAATTACATGCTCCAATTGGTCCTGCTTGTTGAGACTGTCTTTTCTAATATATTCTTAATCTCTCTATTAGACACCTCAAGTTGACCATGGGTCTGTGGTTTTATAGGGTTCCTACTCTCTGCCTCACTCCATAATTTACCAATAAAGCTCCAAAATTCTTATTCGTGAAAGTGAGGTCTGCATCACTTATCATTACACTCGACACCCCGAACCTATAGAAAATATGGTCCTTTACAAATCTGCAAACAACCTGTGCATCATTGGCGTGGGTTGAAATTTCTTCCACCCACTTAGACACATAGTCAATTGCAATCAATATACATAAATTATAATTAGAAGACATAAAGGGTCCCATAAAATCAATTACCTATAGGTAAAAAACCTTAACTTCTTGAAAAATGTTTAGGGGCATTTCATGTCTCCTAGATATATTTCGTGCTCGTTGACATGCATCACAATTACGCATAAAATTGTAAACATCTTAAAAAGGTGATGGCTAGTAGAACCCACTTTCTAAAACCTTTACCACTATCCTTAAGCTAGCATGGTGTCCCCCAGAGGTAGGGAGTAACAATGTGCCAAGATACTCTCCATCTCACACTCAGGCACACAGTCTCTCAAAATACATCTCTACTTTGTTTGAGTAAAATGGGGTCATCCCACACATAGAATCTCAAGGAATGGAAAAAATTCTTCTTGTATTGATACCTCCAATCTTCTGGAAGCTTGCTACATGCCAAGTAGTTCACAATAATTGCAAACCATGGGTCCTTGCTTTTCATGGCAAACAATTACTCATCTGGGAACTCCTCTACAATGGGTATCTCTATATCCTTCTCATCTACTCTTTCCAACCTAGACAAATGATCTACTACCACAATTTCCATCCTTGCCTTATCATTGATTTCTATATCAAAATACGACAGTAGCAAAATCCATCTTATCAACCTAGGATTGGCATCTTTCTTTTGCAGCAGATACTTTATCACTGCATGGTGAGTCCACACAATAACCCTTGCCACAATCCAATCTTTGCAAAGTTTTTCAAAAGAAAAAAACTGTCAAAAGCTCTTTTTTAGTTGTTGTGTAATTGAGCTGGACATCATTAAGAGTTTGTGATGCATAATAAATAACAACAGGGGTTTTATCCGTGCGTTGTCGTAGAACAAACCCTATTGGATAATCCGATGCGTCACATATGAGCTCAAATGGTCGTCTCCAATATGGAGCATGTACCATTGGTGCAGAGACCAATTTCTCCTTTAACACCTCAAAAGCCTTCAAACATTGCTCATCAAAATTAAACTCGATGTCTTTCTCTAGCAATAAAAAAAGTGGTTTTGAAATATTCAAAAAATCTTTTACGTGTCGATAAAAATCGAAATCTCCTAGAAAAAACCGAATCCCCTTCATCGACATGGTGGAGGAATCGTAGAGATGACTTCAACTTTTACTGAGTCAACTTCCATTCCTCTATTGGACACCTTGTAACCCAAAATAATCCCATCACTCACCATTATGTGGCACTTCTCCCAATTCAACACTAGTGAGTGTGTTACACCCCGATCTCACAATTACCATTAATCATGATATTAGGGCATAAATTGAGGATTTAATGTAATACAAAGATCACCCTTAACTTTTTTCTTCTTTTTCAAACTCTTTGTTTTCTCACATTGAACCACATAAACTAACTTTACAAGGGAATCTAAACATTGATTTCTTTAATATGATCTCAACATAAACGATACACATCCATACATTCATTCTTAGGTACATACGACATGATAATCAGATACATTCTCTCTTATTAAGGAAACAAAGATACAAGACATTACTTACAACACTCTCACATCTATACTAGAACCTAGAGTGACAAAGACCGACTGAACTTAACTATACTCAGACTTAACTCTTGTAGCAGATCTACTATGATGCAATGATATCTTCAAGTCCATGTGATATCCCTAAAAATTGTGAGTAGAGGGGTGAGCCTACTCGCTCAATGAATGAGTACTTCAAAGAAATAATCTAAAGCACTAATATAATTATATATATACTTTTAAGCAACTGATATCAATTATAACAGGAGTAAGCTTTAAAGAGATTGATCATTAAAAATCATAAATATGACAGGATACTCTAGATATCAACAAGAGCAAATCAATATATGAGCATGCTTGATTAATTTCAAAGAGAACTAATAATTCAGAAACATACAAAGAATAATTGCTGGGAAACTGTACTCGAATCTTTCTTAGCCTTACTTACTTATAAGAAACTCTTTAAACCTATATGAATATATTTTAGCTTATGCCCTGATCATATGCAGTGTACTATACATATGAAGACTCATAGCGAACTACGATCTCACCGTACAAGACTTAGCTTAAAACCTGGGAATCTAAGCCTAGAACTGAATCCAGGTCTACTTGACTCGAACCGTCATGTCTGACTAAGGCGGCTAAACAACTGGCCTTTAACTGGACCTCTCCTTCTAGGCTGAGTACACAGGAGGAGGGTCTGAGACGCTCTGTGGGCCTCATCTTGGTACACTCTATGGGTACCTCTTGGTTACCACCGGGATCTCCAGTTCATGTTGGGTAACCTATCTTCTCTTAGGAGACTTCCTCAAGGGCTTCGTCTCCCCGCACGCTCTGTGGGTGCGATCTGATCCCCATATACTGGTCACTGCCAGGGTGGATCGTTTCCTCCCTATAGTGCAGACATCCGTAGGGAATCTACGGTGTTCAGGGCACCTAAGTCTATTATTTTATTTTTCTTGGAAAGCTCTTACTATATTATATCTTTTCCCTTACTTATACTTGACTCTGGTATCTCTATGGTACCATGTCTATTTATTTGAAGTTTATAACACAACATGTATATCATCCTTAACTTGGCAGAGCAGTATATTCAAACACTATAATATGCTGAGAAATCAACATACTATACATGCAGGTAGACTGAAATACTTAAATAAACATAATGCATGTCTATTTGGCACTTATACAATATAATCATGCAATTAAACATCTTAATATACTGATAAGAGCTAATTACTTAGCATATGAGTAATCGTCATTTGCACCCATAAATTATTTGCACTTTCTTGGAAAATGTGAACATCGACCCAAATCCTGGGTTGTGCATCTCATACTGAGAACATGGTAATCAAAATGTTTAATTCATTGAACACCCTATCCTTAAGGTTTCATTTACCTCATTCACTTATCACATGGCTCTCATAAGTATTTAATATGTCATAAACATCCACTAAATACAGATTGCTTTAAACAAGTCGTATACAATCAACATATGTATGAAATCCTCGAATTGAGCTAAATTAGGGTTTTCCATGCCATTCATTGAGATATTATTAATAAAGAATAACATTGCATAAATAGAGTCTATGATGCCAAGAAAAACACTTCAAATGGATTTCACCATATTTATTCACAAATTTCCAACTTTCCACTCATATAGGGCTTCACCCTCTTTACAAAGATATCAAGAAAACACTATTCACATCACATGAAATACAAAATATTATCTAACATATATGTACTACACATTCAGATAAATAATTATTCATAACCAAGGGGATCCAAATAAATAAATTTCTCTATTTAATTATACAGCAATTTCAATCACAGTCAAATTCCCTATATTTCAGTTTACTCTTATAACCTTTGTGAATACTTAGGGAATTCTCATTAGGATGTATTGTATACATTTATAATATTAATTTATCATCTGAAATTCAAACAAACAGAGGAAGAATCCATTTCATATCATTTTGCAACAACTTAGATCAAACAGACAATTCAGGGTTTGTAGTCGCATACTAAGCAATTAAAGATTATGGATGATTTAACCAATTTTCGTGCAATATACTGTTTAAAGGAAGTTCCCACTCACCCTAAGGTGTGAAAAAACCTTAAAAATGTATCCCATATCTGAAAATCTCAAATCCATATCAAATCCTTAGTAATTCACCTAATTCTTCTTCCTTTCAACTCGAAAACCCTAAAAATGAGGGATTATGAAGAAAGAGTGAGAAAAGGGGAAGTTTTGATACCATTTTGACTCAAATCAGATGAGGGACAGAATTTTGACATGTGAGAGAAGATTCACCATGAAACTATATCCAAAAAAGCTAAACTTACATGATTTCATCATTCCTCAGACCGCAAAACCCTAGGTCAGCATCTCCAACAATTTCTCCTTTCAAACCCTAACTCTCTCTCTATAGGATTTCGTTTCTTTAGATTGAATCATGAATTATGAGATCTCCTTGTGTGTTAGGTTGACCATATAGAGCAATTGAGCTGCTTGGGTTAACTGCACATTGACCTCTCACTAAACTTTTTCTTATTTCAGCAGATTTTTCTATCATAAAAAGGTTTCTGGGAATTCGTGTATTTAAGAGATCAAAATTCTCCAAAAATTATTATAATTTATCAGGTTGTTCATAATTTATATATAAATCTTAACTTAAAATTTGATATCATTCCATGCTTCCATTAAATAATTAAAAATCGAATAGTGCACTACTATCCAGAATTCTATAGAAATGTCAGTTACTGTAATTTGTCTACTGATAAGGTCTAAACACATATAAAAATTATGAAAATTTTTACATATTTTTTATGATTGAGTTTCAGATCTCCAGTTAAAATTTCATATCATTTGGAGTTACCAATAAATAATTAAAAATAAAACACTACACTATTGAAAAGCACTCTGTCAGCATTTTGGTCGAAGTATAGTTTGACCGAGAACCACATTCAAAGAACACTAAAATTTTCTGAAAGTTTTCTCAAATATGAATGGTTGAGTTATACATATCATATAAAAAATTTAATTAAATAAAAAATTTGTAGAAAATATGAAAAATCATTTACCACACTGCTATCCTGATCAAATTCCATACTCATGTACCATCAAAACCCTAATTTTAGCCAACTAGGGTTTATATTTCTCAAACCCTAATTTCTCAAACAATAGAACACTTAATGTTCTTATTAGATTTAAAAATCATAATTGAATTATCATCATTAATTATATTTAAGTAATGATCAATCCAATTAAGCATATAATCATCCAGGTAAACCCTAGTTTACCAATTAAGCTCAGATGCGGTCATAACAGAGTGTCTTCACACCTTTACAAAACTTTGTCAAGTCTATCAAGGTAGTCTTAAAACGACTCTTCATACACCAAAAAATCATCCATAAAAACCTCAAGACAACGTTCTACCATATCTAAAAAAATAACAAGCATACATCTCTAGAAAGTAGCTAGTGCATTACAAAGGCCAAAGGGCATCCGGCGGTAAGAGAACATGCCATAAGGACAAGTGAAGGTAGAATTCTCTTGGTCTTGTGGATTGATAGAAATATGAGAATACCCAAAATACCCATCGAGAAAATAGAAATGAGAATGGCCAAAGAGCCACTCAAGAATTTGATCAATGAAGGGAAGTAGAAAATGATCTTTAAGTGTGGCGACATTCAATCAATGACAATCAATACACACACACACCACCAATCACCAATCTAGTAGAGATTGATTCACTTGTTGAATTTGTTGTGACCATTATTCTACCTTTCTTACGAACCAGTTGGGTTGGAGTAACCCAATTTGAATTAGAAATAACATAGATTATACTTGTCAATAGAAGCTTCACTATCTCGATCTTGATTGGATTGAGATGCTATTGAGGTTGTACTATCGGTTTGGATCCTTCTTCATTTTTGATCTTATGATGGCAAAAGCTAGGGGATATCCCCTTGATATCTGCAACAGACTACCAAATTGTTGCTCAGTGGTTCTTTAGCACCACAAGAAATTGTCCCTCCCCACGCACGCTCAATGAGGCTGAAATGATGACTAGAAGCTTCTCATTTGTTGTTAAGAAAATATACTTGAGATATGGTGGAGTGGCTTCAATTCAAGCTCTAGAGGACTCTACAACGATGGGATCAACAATGGCAGAGGTGGTCCAAAATCTTCATAGTTCATGGCGTAGAAACATGGCAATGCCTTCAGAAATAGAACACACTCCTCCAAAGAACAACAATGAGTGTAGTCATCCACCAAATTCATGATGCATGCCTCTAATTGTAGTTGTGGGTATGCTTGCATGAGAGCGAAAAATGTTGTTGCCTCATCAATTGTCATTGAGCATGACTCCTCTTCATTATTAGGATATTGTGTTGCCTTTGTTAAAGAAACCTCCTTGGTATGCTCCATGATATCCACTGCCAAAGTGCCTTTGTGTACCTTTGTCATGACATAAGCTATGTCTAGAAATGCTTCCCTAGAAATATTTACACCCCTCCTTGTAATTGTTGCAACATGTGACATTGTGATTTGTCACCAGCTGATTCTGTAGAGTCTGACATCTTGATTTCAAAGTGGTCGTCCTGAATACCCAATGTCAATTTTCTTTTGCCCATCCCTAGGATCATGTGTGCTATAGTATGGAATGGCTCCCTAAGAGTAGTTGATTTCCATGATCATCCTGCATATCCATAACTACAAAGTCTACTGGAAAAACAAGTTTGTCAACCTTGACTAACACAACTTCACAAATACCATATGGCCTAACCACTGAATTATCTGCTAGCTATATGGTCGTGTTGCTTTTCCTAGATTCCTTCAGTCCCAATTTCATGAATGTGGCTAAGAGCATGAGATTAATGCTTTCCCCTGAGTCGCATATAGCCTCACCAAACTTGATCCTGCCGATGTAACATGGTATATTGAAACAACCTGGATCTTGCCTCTTCTGTGGGTATCTCCTCTAAATAAGTGCACTGCCTTCCTCCTTTAACACCACTACATATGAATCAACTATCCTCCTCTTTTTGTTGATGATGTCCTTAAAAAAAATTGCCTTGGGAGAGGATATTATCTATTGCATCTATCAAGAGGATGTTGACATGAAGCTTTCTAAAAGTATCTAGAAACTTCTGGAATTACTGGTCAACCTTCTTTGCCTTCAAGCTATTTGGGAATGGAACTGGAGCCACCAAATTCCTTTGGTGAGGTGGAACATTTGTATCCTTCCTAGCCTCCCTTGTCTCTTCTACTTCCTCTACTACTTCCTTTTCCTGTGATGTGGTGTTTGGCTCAAGTGGGTCAGTAGCCAAAACTAGGCCCGTCTCCTATGCATTATTGTTTACTTATGGGATGGTCTTTTGTTCATTCAATAATTTCTTCTTGATGTGGAGTAACATTGTATTCACCTATTGATTATTGGATGGAATGTCAGTATTGGCTGGGAATCCCTGAAGGGTAGGCTTCTACAAGGATGCTACTTCTACTGCTATTTGAGAAATATTGTTCTCTATACTGCAGATCTGTGCTCCTTGATTATGCAAGTCTCTCTGTGTTTGGTCTATAATTGTCTCATTATGACTAACCAACTTGCCTAACATGTCTTCTATGCAGTCTATCTTGTTGAGGCCTCTGTCCTACAGATGTTGATGTTGTGCATTGCCTTGTTGTGGCTTATCCTGTTGTGCTTGAGACAGGTCT
Organism: Alisma plantago-aquatica; assembly: GCA_963693085.1. Taxonomy (NCBI): domain Eukaryota; kingdom Viridiplantae; phylum Streptophyta; class Magnoliopsida; order Alismatales; family Alismataceae; genus Alisma; species Alisma plantago-aquatica. Next base: position 27,235,453 of record OY856411.1, read on the forward strand.
TGCTGAAATTTGTTTGGATCCTTCCATGAGAATTTAGGATTATTCCTCCATAAATATTCATTACTACCCCTGTAGTTATGCTGCTACATATACATGCATTCTTTGTCCTCACCTCTTGATGAATTTCTTGACTTCTGATCTAATTTCTTGGCAAGGTTGTCCAACTTCTCACTTAAAGTTGTAATGACTCTGGACTCCCCAACACTTTTGACTAGTGTTGGAGCTTCTCTTTCCTATCCCCATGATTGATTTTTAGTCATGTTCTTTAGAACTTCATGACACCTTATTGCCTTATTGTTGAGAAGAAATCTTGATCCTACACTATCAAGTGAGTTTCTCTCTCCCTTATGTAGCCCGTAGTAGAAAGTCTTTGCTTGGCCATAGAGATCAATCCCTGATGAGGGACCTTCCTCAACATGCTCTGAAATTTCTCCCACAATTATGAATAAGACTCCTCTCCATGTTGCTTCAAGTTATATATCTTCCCAACTAGCTCATTCGTCTTGTGGGGGCAGAAAATAACATTCAAAGTAGACATCAATCATTTGATTTCAGGTTTCTATTGATTCTGGAGGAAGACTTAGAAACCATGCTTTTGCTTTATCTTCTAGTGAATAAGAGAATAACTTTAGATAAATCACTTTCTTTGGGACCCTGTCAATTTTGTGCATACCACAACTTTCCACAAAATTATTTATGTGAGACATTGGATCCTCCATACTGTGCCCGTAAAATGCCTATGATTTTATAAGAGCCACCAACCTTGGATTAATTTTGTATCTACCCACATTGACTGCCTACCTTCTTATTGGTCCCAACTGAGCTGTAGTTGAGGAGGCTTTAATCTTCTCCCAAAAAGTCTGCTCTTCATCTTCCACATTACCATCACCCATTTCTGGTTGTTCTGGTTGTGTCGTCTATGGAGGTGGACTTGGGATAAGTCCTCCCATAGAATCAATGTACTCTCCTACCCAACACAAGAGTTCATCCTGGCTCAAACTCTATGGAGTTGACTCTCTGTAGTCGGTAGTTCTGATTTGAACCATACACTAGAAACTGAAAATAGTAAGATCACTATGATAAATGGATACTAGGGATTGAATGTAAATTTGAATTTTTAGATTAAAAATAATGAACTGAAAAATAAAATTGTGTCCTAGAGTGTCCGGTCACATGACTCATAGTGTTGGATTTACCGTTTTCCCGACAAAAACACCAAAAAATTGATGCATGTTAACTACACGTATTAAACACAAAAGCACGTATCAAAATAATACAGACCAAAGAGGCCCATATATCGAACATAAGGAAATGTGAATCCAAAGACTACTACAAACTATGGCTCGATCAGCTAGACCTGATAGGAAAAGTGATTGATTGATTAATTGACTAATTGTAAGAATTAAAACTAAGTTATTGAGGTTGTGATTACAATTGGAAAGGATTCCCTAGGAATACAGTTTCACCATGGTTTATACTGTAATCAATATTATTTATCAATATTTAGTTCTAACCCTAGAACAAGGGACATGTAGAAAGAGTTACCTACTATCATAGTGTAATTCACTATCCAATCTAATACAAATCTAACTCTTGTAGAGATTTAAGAATTAGTTAGGTGCTTAATGATACCTCTGGGTTATACTCTTCATAGATGTAAGACCTTTATCGAGGCACAATCTAAGCTATGTTAATCTACGACTTGTTCAAACCTTAATCCCTCTTTCGAAGCAATTAACAGTCTAAGAAATCAACTATGGTGATCAAGCATATATAATTCATGAAGAAATCATAGAATTGTGTCTAGAAATTAGAGAAATATAAATATTAACTCATAAATGTCAACTACAATGCATAATTGGGATACTCCTGGATCCTAAGGAATTAGGGGATTAGCCCCACATGATTTCAGTTGCCATACAAATAGAAGGAGAAGGGAAAGATGGGGGAAAACATCAAAGAATCAATGAAAACCCCTAGAGAAGATGGTCAAGTTGACTCCCTCTGACAAACTGGGCGATTTGCCGTCTTTCAACTGCAAACCTATCCACCAAGTGTTCAAATTTTCTAGAACATAGATTCCTCCTCTTCTTTCTCTTCTCACAATTCTCCTCTTTTGTGCAACAAACTCCAACCTCCTTCCTAGGTCTGGTTGAAATCTTCCCTAGTTAAAAGCTTGACTTAGGGAGTCATTAAGTTGTAGCTGTTGGATTAATTGCCATCTTTAATTTCGTCTAATCACAACAAATTGGTACCACCAATAGGATTTTGGTGGCACTGAGTCCTTTTATAGATCACGACTTCATGTGAAGTGTCAGTACTACTGACTAAAGCACTGATAGCACCGATTTTCTCTCTGACATCTCCTGATGATTTTCCAAGTACAAGTCGATACCACCGATTGGAGGTCGATGGCACCAAATCACTTTGGCCACATTGCTGTTGAACATGTTAGTAGCACTGATTGTTCTGAAGGTACCACTGAGTTCCTTCGGCTCATATCTATTCTTCTCTTCGATTGTCAGTAGCACCGAGATGATCCAGGACTTGTCAAATTACCTAAAATTTAACAAATAAGAACGTAAGTTCCGTATATAATGATAAATCACTATGAAATAATAGGAATAACAAATATTTGATGCAAATGTTTGTCAGATGAAAATAATGATAAACCATGCACAAATAACATCAAAATGAGCAAATTTGCACAACATACATGATAAAATAGCATGTGAAAAGTGACTAATATTCAGTGCATCAAACTCTCACTACCACCATCCAAAATAAAGAAAATGAACTGTTGTCAATCTTAAATAACCCTATATCTAAGATTGACCCACAAAACCTTCATGTAGAACTACACTAAGTACACTCCTATAAGGAAATACTATGGAAACAGCAAGACAAGGTCAAATGGCTTAAAGAGGGAGATAAGAACAGAAAATGTTTCCATGACTACTGCAACAACAAACACCGTAACAACATCATCACTAGGATTGAAAATGTGGATCATTCCCTAAACTTTAGGCATGCCATCACCATCCACATTGTTCAATTCTACAAGACTCTATACAATAGTGGACATCACATGTCTCCACATTTACATATGAACTGGCACCCCATTTTTCCTTTGTCATTCTCAGACAATCATCACCTTTTGGACCCATTTCTTCCAACTAAAATTACTAAGCCATGTTAGATCTGGGTCTAGACAAATCATTGGGACCGGATGACTTTGATATGTTCTTTTTTCAGACTGCATGGGAGATAAAACTAATTTCTTTCTTCTCTTTGAACAAATTCACAAACATTGGGACATTGACTTTTTGATCAAGAAAATCAACCAAACTCACACAACGCTCATCAAGAAGATGAAATAACCCCACATCCATCAAGGAATACATGCCCATCAACCTTATACATTTGGTATACAAAATCATTTCCAAATTTCTTAGTACCAAGATGATACCATTTCTCCAACAAAAAATCAATAGGGTCCAATGTGGCTTCCTAAAAAACATGAACATTCAAGATGCTTATATCATTGTCCAAGAAACCCTCCATTCCTTCCAGTCCATCAACTCCCCTATTCTGACTTTAAAGTTAGATTTTGAGAAAGAATTTGACAACATTAATTGGGACTTTCTCCTTCTATGTGTGAAAGGACTCAATTTCCCTGCCACAATGGATTGCATGGATCAAATCATGCATCGACACCCATGACTTCTCCACTCTTATCAATGGATCCTCCTTCAACTTTTTTCATAGCACAAATGGACTTAGACAGGGTGGTCCCCTATCCTCCTACCTTTTCATCATTGTTACCTTGATCCTCACCTCAGTTATCAATAAAGTGATTGAAAATGGAATCCTCATTCGTCCTAAGGGGTGTGATCACAACATCATCCAATATGCTGACAAGCCTATTATTTTCATCAGTTAGATGATAGTCAAGTCATCAACATTGTCAGAATTCTTGGAATCTTCTCACATTTATATGGACTTAAGATAAACTTTGCAAAATCCACCATAATTGGATCACAAATTAATGACCTTGATCTACAAAAATACAAATCTCTCCTTGGCTACAAGACTGAATCCTTCCCCATAACTTACCACAATCTCCCAAGCATATACCAAAATTGTTATGGATCCCCATTATTAGCAAATACCAAAACTACATTCGTTCATGGAAAAACCATTTTTATCCGTTGTTGATAGGCTATTCTTTTGAATGCTTCACTTACACCTCTAATTACATATCAACTAATGTGTATCCCTCTCCCTTATATAGTACTTTGAAGCATTGATAAATTGCGCCAAACATTCCTCTGGTAACACCAAGGAAAAAACTACATTTGGCTAACTGGAATACCATCTGCAACCAAAGGTTGAGGGTGGCCGGAGAATCATAAACTAAAACTGCACTCTCTATGCCTCATCCATAAGATCATGTCTGCCATCTGTCAACAACAAACCATACTCTGGACCAACATGGTTAACAACAAATATTACAAAGTTCAAAACCCATGGTCTTTCAAGGCTCCACACACCCCATCCACCATGTGAAAACATATGTCAAAAACTTCATACATATTGACTAATACAATTTACACACCTCTATACCATAGATTAAAATCAACTTTTGGACCGATCCTTGGTGGCATAGATGTTGTCCTATAAATTCCCATAACTCAACGACTGTGATTCCGACAACCTTCTACTCTTATAGTATAAGCAAACCATTACATAAATTAGGATCTCTTAGACATAATTCCTTCAAAACCTACCTTCTCAACATGGTAGGTTCAAAATGCTATCACGACATCGTCGCCCATTGATAAATGTACATTTATCCCTTTAATTTACATCTTTTAGATATCTTTTTAGGATTGTTTTGTTATTTATCTTCTTAGTTTTGTAATTAATTGTATTAGTTTAGATTTTTCTATTAATTTAGAGTTTTAATTATATTTGATTGATTTTTTTGTAGGAAAATACTCAATGACTAATTTTCCTTGGAAGATATTTTGCACAAAATCTTGCAGTGCCTGATTTAAATATATACCTCACACCAAAATTATCATAACTCTGACATCCCAAGGAGGAATTTAATGAGCAAGTATGTGTTGGAAAGGGAATTGAATTATCTACAGGAAAAATATATTTTCGGACCGCTTTTGCAGTTATGACTGGCCCAAAAACTCACTCAAAGTCTCTGTTGCGGGAATCTGTAGTAAAACGAATACAAGCAGTCATCATAATTAAAAGCAATCAACTATTTTCTCTATTGACTAGATCCAGAAAGTTTTCAGCCGCCAGCTAGGAGTCTTCTAGATAGTCTTGTATATAGGGTTTCCATCCCTCCTCCTATAAAAGGAGGGAGAGACTCCACTAAGAAAAGGGCCCGATGTTCTTTTTGTATGCAATCAAAAGTGGAATTCTGTCATTTCATCTTAGTGTAATCTTCCTTTCAAGAGCAATAAAAATCAATTATTTCATAGAGTTAGTTTTTTTTTATTTCGGTTCTGGATCTCCTTTCTCTGGTTATTCTTTTTCTGTGTTTCTCTTGGAGCAGGAGAAAAATCAAACAAGTCATTTAATCGTCATCGCCTTAGACTCTACGGAGATCCATAATTGCAGTCTATGACTCCTTTACTTTCTTTCCTAGTTTCTCCCATCCTCGTCACGAGTAGTGAGTAGTTTCCTTATCGAGGCGAGGGGAATAGCCCCTTAGCCATGTGTTAATCGGATCAAGCTTTTACACGACTATTGGGATGGATGGTTTGTGGTTTAGAAATTGCATATTTAAATGACATAATTAATCATTTTTATCGTTTGTTACTCTCGGTGGATGTGACCGTGAAACTCGGGAGTTAGAACGCCTAAATCAATTTTATGAGAATTTGGATGCGACTGTGGAAAAATTCTCTTTAGGATGAAGAATAAGGATACATGAACACCAGGACCAATGTGTTCATGTGGAGCTCCTCTTTTGCATTTTATTTACAAATAAAACACATACATGCTTCTTTCTTATTGTCGTGTATCATTCGATTTTATTTTCACAATGGCTAAGGTGGTGAAACCCCTAAGCCTCGATGCCTTCCTTCTTGATTTCAAACTATTCTTAAACGTTTGTATTCAATTCACCTTTTAAATTTCAGCACTTTACTTTTATTTAGATAATCTTGTATGCTAACAATTTCCTTCATTTACTCTTTCTTGTCTTAGAATAATCTTTTTTCTTTCTTTTCATTAGTGTAGTCTTCTATTCTTCTTGTAATTTACTTTCTTGCATTAGATAAACCAACCCCCTCAAATCGAACTTTATTTTCTATTTTTATTCAAAAATACCAAAAATAATCATTTTCAAAAATCAATCGGGATTAAAAGAAAACAATTTTAAAAATGTTGTCCTATGGGATCAACCCTTCTATGCTACTCTTAACCAGAAAGTAAAAAATAGGATTAAACTCTAGGATAATTATTCTGGTGAATTGGTGTGCAAACGACACATATCAATTTTGGCGCTGTTGCCGGGGACAATAGATCGTTTTCTCGAACCTCAAAATTTTTTGAAAAACTTTTTATTTTATTTTTTTGTGCCTTCCGAGTAACATTCCAGAAGTGCTATCTCCTCTTTCTGCTGAGTTTCCATTCCAGCAATATGTTTTTTCCGCAAATGAATATAACTGTATAACTGTGCATGCGCCACCCATCGAACGATCTTACGCCGCCAATTTTTTTATCCTGGGCTAGAAAGAACTTTCCATCACTTAAATTGACAAAACTGACTTAGGATGGATGAAGAGGAGGTTGCCCGTAGGATTGAGCAGGCACTTGCCACTCAAAGAGAGTTGATGATGGCTGAACGTGCGACTCAAGAAGTCAACTTGCACGCAGCCTATATCGCTAAGCAAGAGGCTATAGAAGCCACTCAAAGGGAGGCCGAGAGACAAAAACAATTTAAGGATTTTCCACTCTAAAAATCAGATATGCACAACACCCAGTTGTGCCATCCATGATCACAACCGCTCAATTCAAGATCCACACTTAGTGGATTATGATGCTTCAGGCCAATCCTTTTTCTGGGATAAAGGGTGAAAGTTGTTAAGATCACCTCCAACGCTTCACAGACCTTAGCTCCTTGACTAAGATCCTAGGCATTTCTGAAGACGTCATTAGACTTAGACTTTTCAAATACTCTCTTTCAGGGGGCAGCCAATAGTTGGTACAATGCCATGGAGAATGTAAAACCCATCACCACATGGGAAGCACTTCAAACAATTTTTTTGGATAAATACTTCCCCCTTCCCTCACCTATGAGATTAGAGGACAAATAATGTTGTTTTTAATGGCCCCTGGGGAAACCTTAGGAGAAGCTTGGGAAAGATTTCAGGAACTCCTCCGTCGTTGCCCTCATCATGGCATATCACAATCTCAACTCATTGAGATATTTTATCGTGGTGTTGATGATGACACTAAGAAATTTCTTGATTCCTCATATGGAGGAGATTTTATGTTCCAAAATGTAAGCAGCGCATGGGATGTAGTTAAAAGAGCTTCTGAAACCCAGACTAGATGAGGAACTGGTGGGGTCTTAAAAGTGGATAAGGCTGAGGTAAACCCAGACATTCATACTATTACCGAAGTTATTAAATTAATCTCTTTAAAATAGGACTGCTTGGAATCATCATTTAATGCCTATGAAAGACAACCTCAACAAGTGAGGTCTATAAAATCTCTATGTGGGATATGCCAAGGGTATGATCATGCTACCCTTCTATGTCAATATCTCTACAACACCCCTATGCAACACCCCTGTGCATCCAAATGTTGGTCAACAAGTAGAGGACCTCAACTCTATCCATAGTATCCCAAGCCATGCTTACTACAATCCAAACTAAACTGGAAACCATCCCAGATTTCAATATGGAAACCCCTCCGGAGCTGAAAACTCATATCAACTCCCCCTTCCACAAAGAACCTCACAACCCCAAGACAACTATCATCCACCACCAGGTTTTCCATACAATAACAACCAAAGGAATTTTGGGAACCAAGGAAATTTTAGGAGAAATTTCCAAAATTTTGGCCATTACCAAGGACAACAATATCAAAACCTTCATCAACCTCCACCTCAACCACAACAAAATGTCCCCACTCCTTCAACTGATGATATGGTAGCTGCCTTAGAGAAAATAATAATAGCACATCAGAAGTCTACTGATGCTCAGTTTTCCCATCTTTTTGCTCAATAAAAACCCCTTGCCAACACATTTGTCGGCCAACCTGAACCCAATCCCAGGCATATTGAACAACTTAAGGTTGTTACTACCAGATCCGGCCTTACCATGGAAGAAGAAGGAAGTTCCCCCCTCATAGATTTTGACCAAGGGGGAGATGAAGAGGTTGTTGTTGTCCCTCATGCAATGAGATCACCTCCCACATAAAAGGAGAGTCAAGTATATAAGCCGCGTGTACCTTTTTCCGGTCGGCTGAAGAATAACCAATTAGACTCTAGGTTCAACAAATTCAAGGAAATTATGAGAAAGTTATGCGTCAACATCCCACTTTTGGACGTTGTGACTGATCTACTCGAATGGAAAAAATTCTTCAAAGCCCTTCTAAACCGTAAGCGTACTACTGAAGAATGGCTAGAACTACATCAGACATCATCCAAAGTAAAATGCCAAAGAAACACAAAGACCCAAGATCTTTCAGGATCACTTGTTCTATCAGTGACTCTATCAGCCATTTGGGCCTAGCTGATCTTGGAGCTAGTGTATCTATCATCCCTTTGAGCATGTGTAGAAGGTTTGGTCTCACTGATGCTAGATCCACTCTAATGCATATTCAACTAGTAGACTCTTCCATTACCAAGCCTCTTGGTATTATTGATGATGTGTTGGTCAAAGTTAGAAATTTCTATATCCCCTGTGACTTGGTGGTACTTGATATAAAAGAAGACACTCACTACCCCCTCATCTTTGGTCGGCCATTCCTCGCCACAGCCAGGGCCTTCATCGATGTTGAGGCAGGACTTCTCACACTACAAGTGGGAATGAAATTCATAAATTTCAAGCCTCTGGGGGGTAGCATGAAGTACACCCAGGAGGAAGAAGTCTATTTCCTTGAATGCATGGACCAGTTCAATAAGATGCAACAACATTTCCTTAATTCTGAACCACCACATGTGACCGAGACTGGAATTTCTCTAGTGGACAATCAAGTTGCACTCAAACTGCCCCAGTCAGTCCTATCAAGATGGACAATTCCCCTCCCACTATTTGTATTATGGGCACAACCAACATCACCACTCAAGAAATTCCCCTCCCACAACCCCCTCACCCATCTATGACCATACCCATTTCCTCTCCTCCCTCTCCCTTTGAGGCACCACTCTATGATAATCACCAAATGCCTTATGAGCCACCACTACATATCACTACCCAAGCAGTGCAGCCAAATGTCATGGATAGATACTTTGACTATCATCCCTTCATCGCAACCCCCATTGACATTAGTGGACAACATACGATCAGAAAATTGCAATTTAGTCAAAATAATGCTCCTTATAATAATTATACTTATACAAATGAGATTCAATGTGACTACTCTCCACCACATGTCAAACCATGGGGACCTAACCGTCTTGATTTCAATTTTTGTCCTTGGTATACTGATGTACGCCAAGCCATCCATGATACATTTCAAGACACGTAGGCAAAGATGATGCAGTGGTTCCAAGGAAATCAACCAAGTCACTACCACAACCATGTCTCCTCCTCTGCTCCTCCACCGCCTTACTATCTGCCACCACCGTGATCTTCATCCCTCCATCTCGGGTATGGGTTTTGCTCAGGATGAGAAAAAGTCTAAGCCCGGGGTAGAGGTGGGTGGTACGATTCTATCCCACCCTCCTATCTTTTTCTTAATTGCTTTATTTTTCCTTTTTTTGTTTGCATGTATATGCTATAGTTTATGGCATTTATCTAGTCAGCCATTTATTTCCAGTTTTCCATAGCTGTAAAATGGCCTTTATCTAGTCGACCATTCTTTTTTTTTTCCAGTTTTCCATAGTTGTAAAATGGCCTTTATCTAGTCGGCCAATATATATAGATGTTTGTCATTATACCCCTTGAATTTAGTAAACTTTTTGTAAAATCTATTACAAATTACCATGTCTGAAACCACCATGTCACCTAAGGCCCCTAATAACATCACTCCTTAGAATAGTTGGCAAGTCATAAGGAATCGATCGGAATCAAGTATAATTTTTCCCTATATTTAAACAAATAGATTGTCTTATTATAAAACTTGTATGATGTGAATTATAGGAATATTCTAACTAGAGCAATGACACTCTAAAAAAATGTTGAAAGTTATAAGCACAAGAACTTCTTTTCATTCCCTTTATTTTTCTTCTAGAAAAGAGAATCAAAGAATCACCACCGAACAAAAATCAAGTCTGGGGTGGCACGCTTCCCAAAAAAATTTCATACCCCGAAAAGGGGCGTACCATCAAAACATGTCAAAACGCACAAGAAAAAAAATTGTGACCAATGTAGTCACAACTCCGCAAATCAAAGTCCCAAGTCGGATAGAGGAGGGATCAAAGAAAAAAAAATCTTCTATTATTTCTTCTTCACTTGTTCAAACCCCCTCCTTCTTCCAGTTCTTGTGCAAATACTTATGAAAAAAATATTCAAAAATTGAGAGTGTCAAAGAAATAGAAGAGGAAGCCTATTTTTCTACAAAATCTTATTTTTGAAGCAAGATGTGATAATTATTTTGATAGGGAATATAGAACTTTATGTTACGTGGTTCTAGGAGATTGGGTCACTTGGGAAAAAATTGGAGGAAAGGATTATAGAGATGTTACAAGAGTGAGGAATGACATATTGAGAGTATAAATTGGACTTTATTTGTAATTTTATTTACTTGAGGATAAGCAAAGATTCAAGTTTGGGGTATTTTGATAAATATATATTTATTCCTTTTATTTACATCTTTTAGATATCTTTTTAGGATTGTTTTGTTATTTATCTTCTTAGTTTTGTAATTAATTGTATTAGTTTAGATTTTTCTATTAATTTAGAGTTTTAATTATATTTGGTTGATTTTTTGTCGGAAAATGCTCAATGACTAATTTTCCTTGAAAGATATTTTGCACAAAATCCCGCAGTGCCTGATTTAAATATACACCTCGTACCAAAATTGCAATAACTCTCACATTCCAAGGCAGAATTTAATGAGCAAGTATGCGTTGGAAAGGGAATTGAATTATATACAGTAAAAATATATTTTTGGACCGCTTTCACAGTTATGACTGGCCTGAAAATTAACTCGAAGTCGCTGTTACGGGAATCTACAGAAAAAAGAATACAAGCGGCCATCATAATTAAAAGCAATCAACTATTTTCTCTATTGACCAGATCCAGAAAGTTTTCAGCCGCCGGCTAGGAGTCTTATAGATAGTCTTGTATCTAGGGTTTCCACCCCTCCTTCCCCTATAAAAGGAGGGGGGACTCCAATAAGAAAAGGGCCCAAAGTTCTTTTTGTATGTAATCAAAAGCGGAATTCTATCATTTCATCTTAGTATAATCTTCCTTTCAAAAGCAATAAAAATTAGTTCTTTCATAAAGTTAGTTCTTTTATTTTGGTTCTGGATCTCCTTTCTCTGGTTCTTCTTTCTATGTTTCTTTTGGAGCGGGAGAAAAAGTAAACGAGTCATTTAATTGTCACCACCTTGGACTCTACGGAGATCCAGAATTGCGGTCTATGACTCCTTTTCTTTCTTTTCTAGTTTCTCTCATCCTCGCCATGAGTAGTGAGTAGTTTCCTTATCGAGGCAAGGGTAATAGCCCCTTAGCCATGTGTTAACTAGATCAAGCTTTTACATGACTATTGGGATGGATGATTTTTGGTTTAGAAATTGTAGATTTAAACGATGTAATTAATCATTTTGATCACTTGTTACTCTTGGTGGATGCGACCGTAGAACTCAAAAGTTAGAACGCCTAAACCGATTTCATGAGAATTTGGATGCGACCGTGGAAAAATTCTCTTTAGGATGAAGAACAAGCCATGACCAATGGGTTCACGTAGAGTTCCGCTTTTGCATTTTATTTATAAATAAAGTGCATATATGCTTCTTTCTTATTGTCGTGTATCGTTCGGTTTTATTTTCACAAGGGCTAAGGTGATGAAACCCCTAAGCCTCGATGCCTTCCTTCTTGATTTCAAAATATTCTTAAACGTTTGTGTTCACCTTTTAAATTTCAACACTTTACTTTTGTTTAGATAAGCTTGTGTGCTAACAATTTCCTTCCTTTACTCCTTATCTTAGAATAATATGTTTTCTTTCTTTACATTAGTGTAGTCTTTTATTCTTCTTATGATTTACTTTCTTGCATTAGATAAACGAACCCCCTTAAATCGAACTTTGTTTTCTGTTGTTATTCAAAAATATAAAAAATAATTATTTTCAAAAATGAATCAGGATTAAAAGAAAACAATCTTAAAAACATTGTCCTATGGGATCAACCCTTCTATACTACCCTTAACCGGAAAGTACAAAAAGGATTAAACTCTAGGATAATTATTCTAGTGAATTGGTGTGCAAATGATGTGTATCACCCATATGGAAACCAACACTCAAAATCAGGTTTCATGGAGATGGGGTAAAATACACAAATGGCATAGTTCATATAAATTCTTCTCTTTTAGAGGGCTCACTCAAAATTACAAATCTATATGGGATAGTACCTGCCCACCTTAGGTACACATCTTTACAGGGTTGATCTGTCATGAAAAAAATCCCTTTGAACTCTACCTACAATCCAAGGGATTTTATGGACCATCAATACGTACCCTTTGCTACAAAGACAAAGAATCTAATCAATACCTTTTCTTTGATTGTCACCTTGCACAACGATTATGGGAATACTACACCTCAACCACCACTATACCTGTGAATCCACAATTAAACAATATGCATAGATTCCAACATGCACATAGTCGACATGCGACTAGCACCAACAACATAACACTCTTTGTAGCTATCTTATGCACACTCGGGGTTGAATGCAATATATGCTTTTTTGATAACCCATGTTTCTCTCTAGAATATTTGATTCTGTAGGTTTACAAGCATTATTGAGACTCTATTCTTTGCAGTATGCAATGAAACTAGGATTCCCAACAAGGAGCAATTTAATTAAGGCAAGGATCAAGGCAAACCAAGGAACATAAACACTGTCACTATCGAGCATACTGTAGAAGGAGGAGACAAAAACTAACATACTAGCCAGGCCATTTCAACACTCTTTACATCAGGCTATAGAGGGTTTGTACTAAGGGTGCTCCCATTTTGATAAACTACTTGATTATATTTATTTTTTGGCTATGTTATGATGTTGAACATCAACATGTCATACATATGTGGTATTAACATCTCTGGTGTATTTACTTTGAAGTCTATTATGTAGATGGCACTATTTTTTCTATGTTGGTACTCTCTCAAGCTCACTACGATTGTAATAAGCTTCATCAATATGTTTCATAACCTTTTATAAAAAAATAAGATAGCACATAGTAGGTAAAAAGCACGTTTTCCCTTAAGATTGATGATCTACACAAGCTAAAAGGGGCATCATGAGTTAACATCTAGAACATGGTGGAAGATATTTGTAGAAGTCATTTGACTCTAATTGTTGTTGTGGTTTAACACATGCATCACCAATACCAAAATTATGCATGTACTTGGAATAAATACATTGTTATAGGAATATTGTGCTATAGAAAGTAGTAAACGTGCTTAAAAGTGGAGACACACTGCTATAGACAAGATGTGTTATTATATGAATGTGAAAAGTGCACGGGCGTAAGGTGTGATGGGTAGCGGCAGATCCACCAAGTGTGTGTAGGAGGATGAGTTGGATGGATTAATTATAACACAAGGGTTGAGTGAAATGAGTTTATAAACAGTGAGACTCAAATATGGACAACTTGCCTAGAAGCAACAACCTTGCACCAATCTAACAAGCCATTTTACTTGAAATTGTATTAGAAAACGTGCTATACATGTCATATTTGGCCATCTTATATATGTATAAATACATCTATGTTGATTTGGTAGAGGAGGGAGGGAGGGGGATTCAGCCTCGGTTGCCCCCACATCCACCAGTGGTGGGTGTATATATCTAGGATTAAGTTATTTGGAAAGAGGAAAGAAAAAACAAATCAACTAGCTTGTCACCTGCTATACATGAATGTGAAATGGCCTCACTTCTATCGTGTTTAGTAGTGATCAAATTCAGATCTCTTGGAGAGGATACTAATATATTCAAATACTATATACAAACATGATTCTGAAATATCTAGAAATTATATTTGATATTCAAATTCAATTAATAGATGCTTGATATTTTTTTTCTTTCTTGATCTTTAGATTCGAATGCCAATATGTGAACTTTGAATATCGATTGAATAATCTAAAGAAAATATTACATGTCTTCCACTCAAGTTGGGCTTCTAAGATAAGTCTATCTTGTTCATGCCTAGGGGTGTCAAATTACATTTGGCTTTGGATCCATAGTTGAATCATGATTCTAACATATACATAGAAGTGTGGCTAACTCGCTTGGATGAGGTTTAGCTATTTAGCCAACATTTTCCAAATCAAAACAAAAAGTTGGATGCATGTGGAAATGAAAATGATCTGGTCATGTGCACAAACCGGTCACGTGTGGTTACGCACATGGGGAATGGTGGTTTTTAGAGAGTTGATAGGTTGTTCTTTTTTAGATAGTGGTATTGGCAGGAGGCAAGGCAATGGCATTGCTGAGTAATTTTGGGTTGACGTACGTTTCACCGTCCAACACTAAGACTAATACTAGAATGGATCTATGGAACATGGCACCTACACAATTAGGTTTCACTTGATTAGTTAAGACAATTAGATGTCTTTTAGCATCAATCAAGTTACAACATATAAAGCCATAACAAACTCTATAAGGATAAGGGTATAATATTACAACATATAAAGCCATAACAAACTCTATAAGGATAAGGGTATAATACAACTTCAGAAGAAATTAAACATATAAGGTGTGGAATTGTCACATCATCACATAGTACTGTAGCACTACCATTCACAAGGCCATCTCACTATAACACAACCACCAAATCTATCACCAATGTCACATCACTGTGAGATATCAATCCCTCAATCACATCTCTAAAGGATATCACCTCAAACTATACACATGGCACCTTCCAGGTAATTAGGCCCAATCACATGATCCCTACATATACCACATCACATTGTGCCTCAATCATTACTCATAATCACCATCCTATATAACATAGTATTTACCATAGCACTCACATAGCCATGTCATTCAAGTTTATATCACCTATAAGGTTAGTGATTTATAAACAAGAGAGAGAAAGCATCATACATAAAAACCATTCCAAGAGAAAGAGGCAAACATATCACATGGCCCTACAATTAGGGTTAGGGTTTCATACTTATCCAATTAGGGTTGTATAACTATATTCAAACACCAAACCCTAGGTATGACATCTCCCATACCATTGGAACACTTAAGGGTTGAGGAACATGATAAGGGTTGATTGAACCATCATCTAAACAACACTGGACATAGTTCATTTATTACTCATATACATGTGTTGATAAGGTATCCATTACATGTGTCAACCACCTACTATCCATGTGTTGTGACCACTCATCATACATGGGTCGCGACCATCTAACATGTAGGTGTCTTGACCACCAAGAGCCAAGGGTCGTGACCACACACAATCAAGGTGTCGTGACCATGATGCAACCAAGGTGTCTAGACCTCATCATCAACTAGGGTTTCGACCACATGGCTAGGATTTAACCATAAAAAGAAAACATTTCTCCATCTCAACTTTGAGGTAAGCAATTCGACCCAAAACCAACATGACAAGGTGTCACGACCCAAGACAAAACAAGGTGTAGTGACCACTATTGGTCAAACTACCATCAAGGCAAAGATCCATCATCAATACAAGGTAACCAAGGTTAAAAAAGAAGCAAACCACATCCAAAATAGAAGAGAACAATGAGGAAAACCACCATCCTCAAGAAGGAAGACATCACCCAAAATCGGGTATCCACCCTAACACAAGTACCATGAAAGGTACCTCATGCAAGAGAGACACAAACCCATGTTTGAAAGCACCAAAACATAACCCAAAATTCATACATCATTAAAACACTCATCCATCATGCATATGATCAAAACCAAGATCAAGAGATAAGGGAAAACCAACATTTCACCATAATCACCAACATCGGGTATCAAAACTAGGGTTTCAGATTACTTTCAAACCAAGCATGGTTTTAACATAAAAAAAAAGTCCTAGGGCTTAGAATCATCCACTAGCATGTTAAGGGAACATTTTAGAGAGAGAAAACATCAACATGCATATAGGAAAAGTGCATTAATAGAGAAGATTAAGAGTTATATAACCCGCCTTAAGGAAGATCGCTTCAAGGATGATAGCTCCAAGCACACGATCACCAAGGATGTTGAAGCTCTACCAAAGGATCCACCTTAGGCCACAAGAGCACCTCAAGAAGGAGAAGACATCATGGTAAAAAATTTCTCAAGAAAAGGGCAAGAAGGAACCCTAGGTTGAACCAAATAAAGAAGGAGAAAAGAGAGGAGAAACTCCCTCTCACTTGGGTGTTGGCTTATCAAAACATGTCCTATTGCCCTTGTGATGAGGAGTTCTCTTCTCAAGAACGGACAGTGATAACCTCCCATTTTGCGATGTTATCTTACTAGTTTTCCTCAGTTTGCCATACTATTTCTTAGTTAAATTAGATAGAATCTTTAACTTTCCAACTTTTTGTAAATATACCATTAGATTAACTTCTCCTTTTCACTTCTTACAGAAAAGCACAAAAAATTACAAAACCCCCAAATGGTCCCAAGACCGAATGGAAGCCAAACGGTCCCAAGACCGAATGGAAGCCGAACGGTCCCAGGACCGAATAAAGATCAAACGGTCCCAAGACCGTGTGAAGCCAAATGGTCCTGAGACAGTATGAAGCCAAACGGTCCCAAGACCGAATGGAGATCAACCGGTTCTAAGACCGTATGAAGCCACACAGTCCCAAGACCAAATAAAGGTCAAACGGTCCCAAGACCGTGTGAAGCCAAATGATCCCAAGACCGTATGAAGCCACACGGCCCCAAGACCGAATAAAGGTCAAACGGTCCCGAGACCGTGTTAAGCCAAACGGTCCTGAGACCGTATGAAGCCAAATAGTCCCAAGACCGAATGGAGATCAACCGGTCCTGAGACCGTATGAAGCCACACGACCCCAAGATAAAATGAAAGCAAACGGTTTCAGACCGAGAGGACTCAAACAGTCTCTAGACTGAGAGAGTCCAAACGGTCTCCAAACCGTGTAAAAATCCAAATGGTCTCCAAGACCATTTGGACCCACATACCCCAAACCGTTTAAGGCTCACTCAAAATCCTATAAATAGAACCCAAAGGGGTCCTCACAAAGAAATCAAGTCTTAGACGTCCAAAGGCTGCCTCTATTGTTCTAGAGCCATTCCATCCTTCACCCATTGCCTCTATTGTATGTAGTCACCATGCATCTATTTTGGTATCTAGGAGTGTTTTTCAAGGAGTGGAGTAAACTCACTTCCATCGTTGTACTTTCATACTATGAAATGGAATCAGTTGATGTATAAAAGTACAACCTTGATAAGTCGAGGAACACACTTTGCGAAGGGAATGATGCAAAGTAAGTGACCATTCATTTGGGGATGGCTGGCTTTGCAACATTCCCACACTTCTCGTAGTTAGTTCTCTGAAAGGAAACTAAATCTACAAAGATACTAACTGTTTAGACTCTTATTGCAGGCTATGTTACTATGTTGCATGTTTTGATCCATGTGTAGTCGTGGTGAAAGCTGATCACATCCTAGTGGTTTCTTAACATTGTTTACAACCTTAAATTTACTTTCTTGCTTTTACTTTACTTGCACTTAGTTTAAACAACCAAACCAACTCTTTGATCTAAATACCAACTATTAAGGAGTTAAATGAAATTCTAACATTTTCTATCTTGTTGATCTTAACAAGACCGTTGTCCTGTGGATTCGACCCTTAACTATACTATGATAAGACTTCCACGTATCCTAGCATACATGGGTGGAGTTTTTAATCTAGTATAAGCAAGGCTAAACCTAAAGACTTACTATATTTAGGATTTTTAGTGGTGCACGCAACTCCACGCAAGTGGAAGCTCCATCAAAAATTGGCGTCGTTTCCTAGGATAACTGAATGTTTTTATTTCATTTATCATCTTGCTAGTTGGTTAGGGTTTTACACTTTTTCTTTAAACATTACCCCATATTCTCTTGATTTCATCATCTCTCCTACATCATCTGAAAAGTGTGTTTCTTCCTCTACTCAGGTAGAAGACGTGTATGCAACCATAGCATAATCTCGGATTCTCCCTTGATCCAGAGTACGACTCTGAGGTAGAGAGAAGCTTCCACCGCCACATTAGACTTAATCATCAAAGAGCCAGACAAATGGCCGAAGATCAATGCCAAGTTGCACTAGTGATGGAAAGGGTCAACGCTGCCATAGCAGCCCAACGAGCACAACTCATTGCCGACACGCACGCCCAAGTTCAGGTTGAAGTACGGGCTGAAGAGCAAGCCCACATCCGTGTTGAGAATGAAGCAGCCACGGCTGTTGCTCAACTGTTGGTAAGAAGCAAGCAGTTATGGGATTACACTATTCCCAAGAACTACAAAGACAACCATCCAGTCCAACCACCACTCATCAACACTCCTAATTTTGAGATTAGGACACAATGGATCCAAATAATGAAGGGCATCTCATTCTCTGGAAGTGCCGGAGATGACTGCATGGACCATTTGAAGAGGTTCAAAGCTCTTTGCAGGTTGGTACCACAAGCTGGAACAACCATGGACGCAGTCATGCTCAGACTCTTCAACTTCACCTTGTCTGGAAGAGCACTAAGCTGGTACAATTCTTTGGATGGGGAGCCAATCACCACCTGGGCTCCCTTGGAAGAGAAGTTCTTGGAGAAATTCTTTCCCCCTTCACTAACCTACCAAATCAGAGGACAAATCAACCGATTCCTTCAACTACTGGGAGAGTCACTGGCTGACTCATGGGAAAGGTTCAAGGAGCTCTTGAAGAAATGCCCTCACCATGGAATCTCGCAAAATCAGCTCATAGAATTTTTTATAGGGGAGTAAGTGATGAAATTAAGAAGTTCTTAGATTCCTCATCTAGAGGAAACTTTATGAGACAGAACTACAAAGATGCCTGGAGGATCGTCACTCTTAGAGCTGAAAATCAATCCAATTGGGGGAGGGCAACCATAGGAGGAGTTCTAAAGGTTTTTAAAGCTAAAGAATCTATGGAAATGAAAGCCAGAGCTGAAGCTTTAAAAACCATAGCCAACAAACAACAAGCCCTCGAAGCATCATTTGGGGAGTATGATAGAAAGAAGAATCCCCAACAAGCTAAAGCAGCTACAGGAACTTGTGAGGCCTGTCATGCATCTGATCATCCTACATTGTCATGTGGTCTCCTATACAATGTAATGATAGATTTGCAACCACCTCAACCACAGTATGAGCCGATCATTGAACACCCTGAGGATCATATGATAGAACAAGTAAATTCCATCCATTCCATACCAGGACAAGCTTACTACAATCCAAATCAACTAAGAAACCATCCTGGGTTTCAATATGGAAATCCTGCGGGGACTGCTAACCCGCAACATCAAACAAAAGGTGAATCTTCCAACAAACTATGACCTAGATTTCAAAGCAACTACAACCAAAATCAAGGGAATTTCAGAAACAATTTCCAGAGATCTAACTACCCAAGAAATCCCTCTGCATACTACCAATATACTCACCCTCCTCTACACCCGCAATTACAACAAACTCAGCTGCAACATCCGCAGCAACCTCAGTTGCCAGCACCTCAACAACAAACACCTCAAGGGCAACAAAAACTCACTCAATTTCAATAGAAGAATGCCCCACCACAGCAGACTGATGAACTTTCCTTGATAAGGAAGATGTTACAATCACAGCAAACCATGCTGGCTAACCAACAAGCCCAACAAAAAGCTATGGAAACCTAGTTAGCACAGATAGAAGCTTAGCTAAAACCTCCACTGGGCACTTTTGCTGGCCAGCCAGAAGCAAATCCAAGACACGATCAACATAGACCAGAAAAATTAAATGCTATTACAACAAGGTCTGATCGTGCTCTCACTGAAGCCATCTCGGTTAATCAAGAAGACAGGGATGTAACTAAAATCATCCCAACAGAAGAATCGGGTCAAGAAGCTGAAGAAAGGAAAGAAAAGGAACAAGGTCCCAAAGAACCAGAGGTTCCACAATATAAGCCAAGGATACCCTATCTTGGCAGGTTAAAGGAAATCATACTAGACTCTAGATTCTAGAAATTCAAAGAGGCAATGAAGAAACTTTATGTTGATATTCCCTTTCTTGAAGCCTTATCTGAAATCCCAGCCTGGTCCAAATATCTGAAGACCTTGCTGTCAAAGAAATATATGATAGAGGAGCATGAAACTGTCAAGCTAGCCCAAACCACTTCTGATATCATTTTGAATAAAATGCCGAAAAAATAGAAGGACCCTGGCTCCTTTGGCATACAATGCTGTATTGGGAACACTTCTTGTAAAAAGGGATTGACCGACTTGGGAGCCAGCATATCAATTATGCCATTCTCCATGTGTAAAAGATTGGGGTTCACTGACTTTTTGCCTACAACAATGACCATCCAGCTCACTGATTCCACCATTACTGCACCCCTGGGAATTATTGAAGATATTCCAGTAAGAGTGGGGAGGGACTCTTATGTCCCTTGTGATTTCGTCATTATGGATATAAAAGAAGACCTAAGGTACCTGATAATATTCGGTAGACCCTTCCTCGCCACAGCTAGAGCATTAATTGATGTCGAGGATGGCACAATTAACTTGAGGTTGGGTAAAGAAACTGTTCAATTTAGGGTTTTCAACAGCCTGAAGAGCCCTAGTATCCATGAAGAGGTTTTTCTTCTTGAAACAATTGATAAAATGTCTCAACTCAAGCAAGCAAATCCAGAACCAACAGATACCCTAGAGGATGCTCTAATAAATCCGGAAGCTGAATTTTCAACCAACAAGTTAGTTCAGTAATGCTTGCAATACTTGGAGCAGGCTGAAAAAGCCCCAGAAGCTACTTTTGAAGAACTGAAATCTGTCACCATATTAGAGACAACAGAAGTACCCAAAGCCCCGGAAATGAAAACTCTACCAACTGGGCTCAAACATGCCTTCCTAGATGAAGAAAAATTATGTCCAGTTATCATTAGCTCCTCTCTGGTTGACGATCAGGAAGAAAGGCTTCTCACTGAACTAAGGAAGCACAAGAAAGCAATTGGGTACAAGATGACTGACCTAATAGGCATAAACCCAGCTCTATGCATGCATAAATTACCTATGATAGAAGAGTTCAAACCCTCGAGGGAGAACCAGAGAAAACTGAACCCAAATCTGAGAGAGGTAGTTCACCTCGAGGTTCTTAAACTCTTGAAAGTGGGTATTATCTATCCAATTTCTGACTCTCAATGGGTTAGTCCGGTCCAAGTGGTCCCTAAAAAGGGGGGAACCACTGTTGTCTTAAATAATAAGAATGAACTAGTACCTACAAGGACCGTTACTGGTTGGAGAATGTGCATTGATTATAGAAAACTGAACAAATCAACAAGGAAAGACCATTTCCCCTTACCCTTCCTTGACAAAGTCCTTGAGCGGCTAGCCCACCAAATTTTTTTTAGCTACCTCGAAGGATATTCTGGGTTTTACCAAATCCCAATTCACCCCGAATACCAAGAAAAAATGACATTTACTTGTCCTTTTGGAACACACGCCTTCAGAAGGATGCCCTTTGGGCTATGCAATGCACCCGCAACCTTCCAAAGGTGCATGACTGCTATCTTCGGGGGGTTAACCGAAACCATTATGGTGGTGTTCATGGATGGTTTTTTAGTATACGGAGACTCTTTTGACAACTGTCTTCTCAACCTAAGTAAAGTCTTATAGAGATGCGAGGAAACAAACCTTATCCTAAACTGGGAAAAATGTCACTTTATGGTGACCAAAGATGTTGTCCTCGGACATCGAGTGAGCCAAAGAGGAATTGAAGTAGACAAGGCAAAAATTGATGTCATCTCAAAGTTGTCACCGCCCAAAGACATAAGGGGAGTGCGAGCTTTCTTGGGTCATGCCAGGTTCTACTGGAGATTTATCAAAGACTTCTCAAACATAGAAAAACCTATGACTTACCTATTAACTAAGGATGTTGATTTCAACTTTGACCATGACTGCCTGCATAGATTTACAACCTTGAAGAATGCTCTAATCTCTGCACCCATTCTGAGAGCGCCTGACTGGTCACAACCTTTTGAAATAATGTGTGATGCTAGCGACTATGCTATAGGGGCAGTGTTGGGGCAGAGAATAGACAAAAAGCGATATGTAATATACTACACATCCAAGACGTTAGATGAGGCGCAAAAGAATTATACTACTACTGAAAAGGAATTCTTAGCCGTCATCTACGCCTTTGAAAACTTTTGTTCTTATCTAATTGGATCAAAGGTCATAGTATATACAAATCACTCTGCCATCAAATATCTTATTCAGAAACAGGATGCAAAACCCAGACACATCTGCTGGGTATTGATGCTGCAAGAATTTGATCTTGAAATAAAAGACAAGAGCGGAGTGGAAAATGTCGTCACTGACCACCTAAGTTGCATTGAGTGCCAAGAGGACGACAATGTACCTATCCGAGACTCCCTCCCTGGCGACCAGCTTATGAAAATTACCATCGGATTTCCCTGGTACGCCGACATAGTGAACTATCTGGCTACATGAATCATTCACCCTTCCGCCTCTCACCACGAAAAAAAGAAATTTCTCCATGATGTTAAGCAATACTTCTGGGACGAACCCTATCTTTTTCGTTTATGTGCAGACAGACTTTTCCGTCACTGCCTACCAGAAGAGGAAATTACCCATGTCTTAGAGCACTGTCATTCTGGCCCCACTGGGGGTACATGAGTTCGAAGAAGACCACTCGCAAAGTTCTACAATCAGGTTTCTTTTGGCCAACAATAGCAAGAGATTCCTATGATTTTGTAAGATCCTGCAATAAATGTCAGCTTTCTGGCGGTATAACTAAACGGAATGAAACGCCTCTCACTTTGTGGCAAGAAATTGAACTTTTTGATGTTTGAGGAATAGACTACATGGGTCCCTTCCCCTCATATTATGGATTCTCTTACATATTGGTCGCTGTGGATTATGTTTCGAAATGGGTAGAAGCTATACCCAATGTATCATGCGATTCTAAGCCAGTCATCAAGATGTTCAAAGATATCATCTTCCCTAGATTCGGAGTCCCCTGAACTATCATATCAGACGGAGGAACCGATTTTCTGGAAAGAAGCTTCGAAGCCCTTCTGAGAAAATATGGGGTCAACCATAAGGTCGCCACACCTTACCATCCACAAACAAGTGGTCAAGTTGAAGTTTCAAATAGACAATTGAAAGCTATCTTAGAAAAAACAGTCAATAGACATCGTACTGATTGGTCTACCAAGCTCCCCGATGCCCTTTGGGCATACCACACAACTTACAAAACACCGATAGGAACAACCCCATTCTGTCTATTGTATGGAAAGTCATGTCATCTACCGATTGAACTAGAACATAAAGCTTGGTGGGCCATCAAACAGCTAAACTTTGATCTCAAAAGTGCTGGTGAATATAGACAACTTCAACTACAAGAACTTGAGGAGATTAGAATGACAACTTACCAAAGTGCTAGAATCTATAAAGAACAAACAAAGATGTGGCACGATGGCCACCTCAAAAGAAAAGACATCGCTATCGAAGATAAGGTCCTCCTCTTCAATTCCAGACTTAAGATGTTTCCTGGAAAGCTCCGCACGAAATGGTCTGGACCTTTCACAATTAAACACATCTACCCCACCAGAGTGGTCATCATCCTTGAAAATAATGGGGGAGAACAGACTATTAATGGCCACAGATTGAAGAGATATTACACACCAACAGACAAAATACCAAGACAAACTATCGAGATCCACGATCCCTCAGCATCGACATAACCAAATCGGATTTTCGTCGAGCAAACAATGTAAAACCCAAGCGCTACTTGGGAGGCAACCCAAGATCTGAGTACCACCATTTTATTTTGCCTAGTTTTGCTAATTTTCTAATCTCTTTGTTTGATTTAGACTTATCATCTTTAATCTAAAAATATAAAAATTCACATAAATAACCAAAACAAACATAAAAATATAAAATCCAAAAACCTAATTAAATCTTAACCTAACGGTTTCAAAACTGTTTGGACTCAAACGGCCTCAAAACCGATTGGTGGCCTTTCGATCTCGAAACCATTTGGTCCTTTCGGTCGTAAAACCATTTGAAACCCAAACAGTCTCAAAACCGTTTGGAACCCAAACAGTCTCAAGACCGTTTGCCCTTGAGAATTTGTAGCAACACCCAACGTTTTCTATAAATATAACCCCCCATCATTTTCTTTCCCTAGATTCTCGATTTCTCTAAACCCTCACGTGAACCCTATTCCATTCCATTTCTCTGCTCCTAACTCCTGTTCATTCTACAACCATCACTGACATCACTGCCGATGCCACCATATCTCCACGCCCCTTCACGACTTCATCTCCATCGTTATCTCCGTTCGTCGCTTCGTCGCCGTCGTCGTCACCTTCACCCTCAGCACCATCATCTTCTTTGTCCGCAACAGCAAGGTAGAACCAGCCAAAGCTGTCCATTCTAACACTAATGATGAGTTCTTCTTTCATCGGTGCCATCTTCACTGCCGACGCGCGCGCCGCCGCCGTCGTCCACTGCTTCCGCCCATTTTCAACCGTCCAGACGCTTCACCTTCCTAACAATCTCAACTCAAATGGTCCTGAAACCGTTTGAGCTCGGGGCCGTTTGGACCCAAACGGTCTTAAAACCGTTTGGTGCCAAACAGTCCTGAAACCGTTTGAGCTCAGGACCGTTTGGACCCAAACGGTCCTAAAACCGTTTGAGCTCAGGACCATTTGGACCCAAATGGTCCTAAAACCGTTTGGACCCAAACGTCTTCAAACTATTTAAACCCAAACAATTTTCACCTTCACAATTTCTTCTATTAAACAAACCAAACAATTTTGCAAAATCCTTTGAAACCAAATGGTCTCAAAACCATTTGGATCCAAACGGTCCTCCAAATCGTTGGGTTCCATCAAATTTTTTTAACTTCAAGATTCCTTGTCAACTTTTAGAATGGAATCACCTACAAAGGAGATCACCACCTGGACTACAGAACAGTTGATGGCACGTAGAACTAAGCTCCAACGCATCATCAGCTCATGTGAAAAGATTGGAAAAACTCTGACTGACCTACCCATGATCATCCAAGACCTCGAACAAATCAACCAACTCTTAGAAGTTGATCCTGAGGAAGAGGCCCAAGATATCTCCTCATCTAATGACGCCTTGGAATATGAGCCAACTCCCGAGGAGGAATCCCCATCCGCAAAGACAAAGGGGAAATGGAAGACCCATGAAGCTGCAAAAGAACAACCAATAAAGAAACAAGAAAGGAAGCAGGTACATCCTGCCACTGCAAGGGAACAAACCCTGGCAGGATACGTTCCATCAACCACTGCCGATCCTGCCACCACCGCTTCCCCTGCTTTCACCACCATCACCACCACAACACCACCACCAGCAAATCTTTTCATCCACACCCTGCCGTCTATTGACAAGACCCTGAAGCCAAGAAAGTATGTTTGCTCCAGTGTACTACTAAAGATGGGGATATATGACAGAATCCTCACTCTTCTCGATAACGCCAACCTTTCAAGACTCGACTTTTTCCCTAAGATTTCTTATGTTGAGCCCACAATTGAATTCTTCACACATCTCAACAAAGAAGTTGTGGACATTACAGATAGATCAAGGGACGGAGGTGACCGCAGGCTAGTCACCAAACTCTTTGGCAACAAGGTTGTCATAACGGAAAACCTACTGAATGAAATATTTATAGACAACCAGGAGCAGCTGAAGAAGGCCAAAGTTGTAGGCATAGAAAGCTCCGAGTTCAACAAGCATATCTTCTAGAAATCCCTGACAGGGATCCCGACCTACAAGGAAAAAGCCTGCAAGGCCTCTAATATTCAATCTAGCCTGGTGCGCACATTGCACAAAATTCTTACAAGTGCACTTTTCTCCAGGACATAGGGCGGAAATGTTAGTATTTCTGATCTTTTCGTCCTCTGGTCCATTCTAAAAGGGCAGCCGGTCAACATTAGACGACAATTGATACACAAGCACACAACTTACGCCCTCGGGAAAGAAATATGTATGGGGGGTCACATAACATCCATCCTAAAATATCTCAAGATGGACAAACTACTCCCCAGGTGCACAAAGATCAAGGGCGACATCCTTACCAATGAGCATACCTTAAAAAACTCATACATCATCAAAGAAAAATATGCAAAGCTACACTATATCTTTTGCCCTATAGTAAAATCCTCAAGGACTCTGCTGCCGCTTCCGGAGCTTACAGACTATGATAAGGAAAAGCTTCTTTTTATCGAAGAGGAGCTTGAAAACCTCCTAGCTTCGGTCAAAATACAAGAAAAGAAATCCAAAGTGGGGCAGATAGAGCACAACATCACCACCCTGACAGCAAGAATAACAAAAATACAGTGAAACGACCATCCAAAGGGCATTTGCAGACACAACAACTGTCGGGAACGCCGACATCAAAACCAAATCCAGAGGCAGAACCCCCCTCCCTGAAGAAAATATCATCACCTCATCACTAGACTCCTTCATCATGAGTCTAAATGTTGAACTTACCTCCACCACCACCCCCACCATGCTACCATCCTCCACTATTCCACAATCCACAACTCTCCCATCATTCTCCACAATGATGTCCACCACATTTCCTTTCTCTACAACCACACCACCACCCGCATCTTCCGCTCCACCCTTTTACTCTTCGGGCATCCCATTCCCCACTTCAACGCCCGACTTCACCTCCTTCGCCTCCACATCCACCGCTTTTCCCTCGACATTCTCGGTTCCACCCTTCTCTCCAGGAATGTCACCACCCTTCCCATCTGCCACCCCGACACCGCTGGTGACTCCATATACAGTCACCACGCAGTTCGAGGGACCATCCACAACATCTTTTTCACAAGGCACTACCGCCCTTCCACCCCGACCCCAGCCACCACACCCATCCATAACTGGGGTCCCTTTTACAAATGTTGGTGAGGAATTCAGACGTCAATTTGATGCCATCTGAAACCTCCTCATCAACCCTTCTAACATAATGCAATCTATTTTCTCTTGTGTGCATGGTCTTACTAAACAGGTCGCCAAGATCGACGAGCAACATCACACCTTACCATGCATCCTCTCAAGTATCCACCAACGGCAGGAAGCAACGACCACGCAAGTCGAACACATCGACGACCACCTACAACAACTGCCACAGTTAGTGCTTGAGGTGAAAAGCCAACAAGAATCATTGGCTCAGCAAGTTGATAGGATCTCTATGCAGACTCAACCTTTGCCTGAGACCCTGTGTGAGCTTAAGCAGCAACAAATTGCTTTTAGCATGTGCTTGGACGACATCAACAACACCCTTGCACAACTCCATAGCCACCAAGAGGAGTCGTCAAATAATGAAATCAACCAATTACGAGCTCAGGTGACAGATCTTACTGCATGACTCCTCTCCACCAAGGCTAGATATTCAGATCTTATAGAAACCCACAACACACTGCTTGAAACACATGAGCATGTGCAAGTGGCTTTTGACGAACTACACGCCCTTCACCGGCAGTGTAAGAAGACTACAATGATGAAAACAAAAGATAAAGTGGCAGACGATGATGAAGAAGAAGAAGACGAAGATGAAGAAGATTCTGACTCCTCTGCTGACTCCAACGATGATACTTCCTCTTCAGATGACAAACCTAATGACCCAGAACATGCTGGGGAAGGAACCAGCTGAGGAGCAGAACCTTCAAAGAAAGTAGATGACAAAGACCACCACGAAGGTGGAAACGATCCCAAATCCCATGATCACAATGACAACGTTAACATGTCATATGGGGATCAATTCCTTGACTACTCAGCCATGGGATCTCTGGGGGAAACCGTCAAAGAAGCAGCCTTTGCTGAGTTCCAACAATGTATATTGGGAACTAGCACAAGTCAACCAACAACAAACCTTCCACAACACTCTGCCCCGGAGCAATCTTCACCTTTTCCCCCAGACCACGAAGAGGAAGACAGAGTGAGTCTAAACATGAATATTTGACTTGACTTTGATTCTGAATCAGAAAAAGATGAAGATTTGCAACATTATATGGACAACTTAGTGCAGACTTCTCTTCCACCTCTGTAAGAGCTTCCCCCTCCGCCTCCTCTACCTAAGATGATGCACGACCTAGACATGGAGGCCATCTCTACCTTAGATGTCCAAGATATCTTCATCCTAAACACTATCATAGACGATGCCAAAGAGGGGGGACATCATCTACACAAATATAAAAACTAAGCGTAAATTGACACGTGAAGATTTATGCACCATCCTTCGACCGCAATCAACAGTGAAGATGGCAATCTTCCATGTACTTCTTGCCAACTCTATCGAAATATACAAAAGCTCAAAGTGACTGCAACTAGTTTTCAATGCTTCACCAGCTCTGGCTATGAGCCTATTATACAAAGACTTACACAATAAGTCTATAGAGAGGCTGCACGTTGGGATCACTCGAAAGGTGAGATTTCTCATGGTCCCCTTTCAAGTTTCCGACCACTGGATACTCATGATCATTGACACCGTGGCCCGTGATGCCAAGGTGTACAACTTTTGTGCCAGCGAATTAAAGGTCGGAACAATCAACTTTGCTGGAGAAGAAGCCAGAGAAGCAAGATGCATCCCCTTGCAACTTCTCAAACTAATTTGGGCTTCCTCCCCTTCTCTCAAGAATGGTTGGAACCAACCTTGGTTCCAAATCATCGCTCCACCAGTCCAAACCACTGACAGATCCGGGGATTGCGTTTTCTGCACTATACGCCACATACAAGCGCTTAATCAACAAACCCCCTTCACCAAGATGGCCATAAAAGATTTTCACTCACTACGAGGGCGTTACGCCATGGAGCTCATTTGTGACAGAAGGTTCTTTAAGGACCCGAATATGATGCCAGACGATATCCCTCGCTATCTTTTCTCAGCCATCCAACGTCCACAAAGGCGACCTTTCTGACAAACATTAAAGGAGTTGGAGAAAGAACAACAACCCGCCACGGTCCCTGAAAAAAGATAATGGGACCCTTACACTTTTGATTTGGCGGAAGACATAGGGGACATTGACTTGATATCAGGGGCCACCATCAACAGACCTTCCACACAAATGATACCCCTACCTGCCATAGAACTGACGTTTCCTAACTTTGACCTTACAGCTTGCAAGAGTCTTTCTGAAAATGAACTCTGACTCATCATGTTTAGGCTATATGCCGAGAAAGACGAGCTCGTTGTTCTAGCTGGAGATATTCTAGTCATGGCAGATACCCTCCGTGAAACTGTACAATTACAAGGATTTCTATATGTGAGCCTGATGACTGCTTATCAATATCTTCTCGGACGGAACCATCCTACGATTTACATGGCGTCAACTTACATGAAGGATGACCTACTAAAGTTAAAGAACTTTGAAACCATGGAGGCGTTTATCTCTTACCTCCAGCATACAACTCCGAAGTTCATTATGCTTCCTTTCCTTCACTTAGAGCACTGGATGTTATTGGCGACAAACATTCCTGAAGGAACAACAATCATCTATAACAGTTCTGACAACCAATTTGATCCTAACCAGAACCAATATGTTGTGATATCTAACACACCCATGGAGGAGGTGGCAAAGGAATGTGCTGACAAACTACATGATCTTTTAAGCAAGCACACAAGGGCGTACGATAAAGAACACTTTCATCGCCCAACCTTCAGCCATAGATGCCCCCAACAGCCCCGAGAATCAAACGACTGTGGTTTCCACGTCCTCTACTGGATGTACACCCTCGCTGCTCTTAGAAGACCAGTAGAGGACATGACGGGCGTGGATTACCATGATCTACATGGAAAGTTCGTAGCTAATCTTCTCCGAACGCATGGAGCTAACAAAGGACTAACAACAGCCTAATGCCCTTGTCCATGTACTTCTCAACCTATCGCTTTGACACTCTGAGGACAGAGTGAGTGATAAGTTAGGGGGAAGGTACACTGGATAAGGGTGAGGTATCATTTTTGAACCCTTCTCCCTCTGCTCTTTTTATTCACTCATGTTTTTCTATGCATTGTTTTTTTTATCTTTCTTTTCACATTTAGACTTTTTTAGTAATTTCTTTCATAGAATAATTCTTGTACATAAGTATAACATCACTCTTGGAAAAGGTCACCCCCAGCTAAATTTAGAATCAAAGTAGTCCTCAAAAAGCAATAACAGAAAAAGCATTTAGGCATGTAATGGCAAATTAATAAATTACTTTCACACTCGATTTTCATGCTTTTGCTTCAACTCTGCTCCAGACTCTCCACAAGTTAACATCATAGCCGAAGCCAGCCAAAATTCTCTCAAGGATGGGAGGGAACCAGGTGAAATCCAAATCAAGGAACCTCGCAAGTGGACCACCAAGTATGAAACCGAAATAAGTGCATGTCAGGAGACTCCAAGAACACTTTTCTTCTTTTTTAAAAAAAGGAGGCCTGGCAGCCCAAACAAAATCCCTAAATATCCAACTTCTAAGCCTGTGAGTATAAGAATAAAAGCCAGAGTGTTGAATAAAAACATGAGAGTTGTGCCATGCCTAAGGACCTATATGAAGGACCAATAAAGGTCTCACCCGACCGGTACATTCAGCTTCCCTCACAAAGGCAGATGTGTCGCGCACGGTAATGAGATCCTAAGGTCTCTGAATATATGAAAAAGCTGATAAAGGACTGTCCCAGCCGGTACATTTAGCTGCCATCACAAAGGTAGATGTGTCGCACCCGGTAGTGAGATCCTAAAATTTTAGATAAACCCTCCCCCACTAAAAGGGTGAGTTACACATCAACCTTTAGCCAATGCTCATGCCTATCTTAGTTTCTAGTAGGTTTTTCAAAGAAGTATAAAACTGATTGGAGTTGAAAACATGCACAAAATGCGATCAAGGAAAAGGTGGTCCCAATGCGAGCTACGTGATACGGAAGAAATCTGAGATCCACACAACTCCCAATACCTGAAAGAGTTAGTGCGAGCAGAAGCATGATAAAACTCTAAGAGATCTCTGGTTTAGAATTGAAGCAAGAGTATGGAAATCTTCACTAAATAAATTCACCTCGCCACTACATGCCTTAGCTCTATCTAGCTTGAGTACAAGCTAGACTCTAAGTTAGGGAGGGGGGGTGATAACCTCCCATTTTGCGATGTTATCTTACTAGTTTTCCTCAGTTTTCCATACTCTTTCCTAGTTAAATTAGATAGAATCTTTAACTTTCCACCTTTTTGTAAATATACCATTAGATTAACTTCTCCTTTTCACTTCTTATAGAAAAGCACAAAAAATTACAAACCCCCAAATGGTACCAAGACTGAATGGAAGCCAAACAGTCCCAAGACCGAATGGAGACCAAACGGTCCCAAGACCGAATGGAAGCCGAACGGTCCCAGGACCGAATAAAGATCAAACGGTCCCAAGACCGTGTGAAGCCAAACGGTCCCGAGACCGTATGAAGCCAAACGGTCCCAAGACTGAATGGAGATCAACCAGTTCCGAGACCGTATGAAGCCACACGGTCCCAAGACTGAATAAAGGTCAAACGGTCCCAAGACCGTGTGAAGCCAAATGGTCCCGAGACCGTATGAAGCCACACAGTCCCAAGACCGAATAAAGGTCAAACGGTCCTGAGACCGTGTGAAGCCAAATGGTCCCGAGACCGTATGAAGCCAAACGGTCCCAAGACCGAATGGAGATCAACCGGTCCTGAGACCGTATGAAGCCACACAACCCCAAGATCGAATGAAAGCAAACTGTTTCAGATCGAGAGGACTCAAACGGTCTACAGACCGAGAGAGTCCAAACTGTCTCCAAAATGTGTGAAAATCCAAACGGTCTCCAAGACCGTTTGGACCCACATACCCCAAACCGTTTAAGGCTCACTCAAAATCCTATAAATAGAACCCAAAGGGGTCCTCACAAAGAAATCAAGTCTTAGACGTCTAAAGGCTGCCTCTATTGTTCCAGAGCCATTCCATCCTTAACCCACTGCCATGAGGCTATCGGTCTGAGATCCATACTCCATCTCCAAGCTACTTTCTCTCTCATCGACAAAGAAGGTGGGAAGAGGAGGATTCATCATCAAGCAAGCTACGAAGTGTGAAGATCGTTGCTCTCTCTCCTCCAAGGGGTTGACCTTCCTCCCTCCTTTGTGGAGATGACTCTCTCTCTCCTTGCCCCCTTCTTTGTTCTTGCCATGAGCGAGTAGTCTCATACACTAGGGTGCGGGGAGTAACCCCGCTACCCATGTTTTCATTTCATACAATGTAATTCATGAGTTTGCAATATAGATATACTTTCTTTTCAATTCAACATCAATCGTTTAATGAATGCTTGTTGCTTGAACACCAAATTGTATTACTTATTATCTATTAGTATGAATTGTCTACATTTGTACTATTAGATTCGAATCTCGATTGAATTTTGGTTCTTGATGTATGTAGTCACCATGCATCTATTTTGGTATCTAGGAGTGTTTTTCAAGGAGTGGAGTAAACTCACTTCCATCGTTGTACTTTCATACTATGAAATGGAATCAGATGATGTATAAAAGTACAACCTTGATAAGTCGAGGAACACACTTTACGAAGGGAATGATGCAAAGTAAGTGACCATTCGTTTGGGGATGGCTGGCTTTGCAACATTCCCACACTTCTCATAGTTAGTTCTCTGAAAGGAAACTAAATTTACAAAGATACTAACTATTTAGACTCTTATTGCAGGCTATGTTACTATGTTGCATGTTTTGATCCATGTGTAGTGGTGGTGAAAGCCGATCACATCCTAGTGGTTTCTTAACATTGTTTACAACCTTAAATTTACTTTCTTGCTTTTACTTTACTTGCACTTAGTTTAAACAACCAAACCAACGCTTTGATCTAAACAACCAACTGTTAAGGAGTTAAATGGAATTCTAACATTTTCTATCTTGTTGATCTTAACAAGACCGTTGTCCTGTGGATTCGACCCTTAACTATACTATGACAAGACTTCCATGTATCCTTGCATACGTGGGTGGAGTTGTTAATCTAGTATAAGCAAGGCTAAACCTAAAGACTTACTATCTTTAGGATTTTTAGTGGTGCACGCAACTTCACACAAGTGGAAGCTCCATAAGACACCATGTCAAAACATAGTCTAGGGCCAAGGAAGGAGAAGACAATGGGGTAGGGGATCCAAGGAAAATGTTTCAAAGAAAGGCATATACTTACCAAGGTAGAAGATGACCAAGGATCACCACAAGCACCACATGCAAGGGAAGTCCGGTCACCAAGAGCTCCAAAATAGATCTCCTTGTTCCTCGAGGCTCCAAGGATGACCAAGCAAGGAAGGAGGAAGAGGATGATAGAAAAGGACCACTTGCATGGAGATATAAGGGATTATATATCAAAAGAGGAGGGAAGTAGGATGAGGATGAGATGTCAACACCCTAAGGCACCCAAGGGACACTTGTCCACCCAAGAAACTAACATGTAACCACTTAAACCATACATGCACGAGATGGTGATACACTCTATGTTGGGTCTCGGCCACCTAGGTCACCCAACATGGTTGCGGTCACGACCCTCCAAGGAACAACACCAAAACATCACTTGGTCGAGACAAAGAGTCACCACACACACCCAAGGTCGAGACACTCCACAAAAGCAACTTGTATTAACACAAGACCATCTTGGTCGTGACCACCACACCTAGGAGAGGTGTCTCGACTGTGACACTCATAAAACATGCCCCAAGTCGTGACCTAGGTCGAGATAACCCATAAGGTACACATATGTCAACAAACACACCAACCCTACAAAACCCTAATCATCACTAAGGGTGTCACCAATCATACAAGGCATAAACAAGGCACCCACCTCTTTCTCTCTCCTTTAGATGATATCAAGAAAGAAAAGGAACACTCTAGATGTGACAAATTGCAAGAAAACCCTCATATTTGAGTAAATTACAATTTGCACCAAAACTAGCACATAAAGCGCAAACATCATCCAAACAAGCTCAAACTGAAGACTTAAGCTCTCCACAAGCTATAAGATCATCTCAAAGATTAGATAAAGGTTCTAAGAACCTGATCAAGCCAAAGCAAACATGGTTAGCCCAAAACCTAGGTCAAGGGCCTTACAAGCCATAAACTTCTAATAGGGATTTCACCCCCTAAATCCAAGGCAAAAAGAGATAGGTATTACCTCCTCATCTGTACCTCAAGCTCCTACTTAGGTCAACCAAAAAGGATATAAAGTAGAAGCTAACATATTAGAATGAAATAACTTCATCTGACCTGTCCCTACTCGCGGGTTGACCTCTCCTTCTAGCTGACCCAAGGCGTAAAACCATCTTGTTTCCTATCCAGATGAACCATAATGCAACGTCTGTCCACATCCTCATCCTCCACCAATGTTAAACTATTGTCTCTACAAGCCCTAATGGATCTGACTCAACTACTGGGTCACCTAATCACTTTTAACTAAACAGTCCCTCCTAAGATGTCCTACCTTCTCACACTTATGGCAAGTCCCAGTCTCATACTACGACCTAGACTACCCCATAACTGATATAGATGGTGTGTTGTGGGCTCCCGTAGGCAGAAAACTACTGCTTATGCCCTTACTTGGTGAAGACTGTGTCCATGCACTAGATCTCTATTGAGATGGTGACAATGAGAACCTAGGATCCTTAAATCCACCTGGTGACTGTATCTGGTACTGTGTCAGCCTCTTCTTGGCACCCTTCTCACATTTATCAACCACATACCTCTCTATCCTCCTAACTAACTCCACGAATGTGGAAAAATGCTCTCTATTCTCTAAGGTTATTGTCGGTATCATCAACTCTGAACTCAATCCATTCTTAAAACATATGATCCTCTCTTGATCTGTAGCGGCCATGTGAGGACAAAACCTTAATAACTCCATAAACTTCACTTCATACTCATTGATCGACATGGATCCTTGCTGGATCTGCTCAAACTGGATTATCTTCACATGATGTACGTTCGAGGAAAGTACCGATTGATGAATTCATGTCGGAACTCCTCCCAACTGATAGAAACACCTGGCCTTTTCTCCTCTTCTATGCCCCACTAATGGCCAACACTCCCCATTAAAAGGTACACTACATGCCTTACTTTGTCTGCCTCAGGGATGTTGAGAATCTTGAAGGTCTTCTCCAAATTCATAAACCATAGGTCTGCATCTGCTGGATCTGCTATACCAGCATACTCCAAAACCCCAACATGCCTTAATCGTTCAAAGGTCTTCCCCAAGATCGGAGATTCCACATTGGACATTGCTACTCTTGTTTGGGGAACATGAACTCTGTTCGCCATATGTGTCATCCAATGGTGAAAGGCAGGGTTTTCTAACATGGCTTCGTCAAACTGGGGAGCATTAGGTGCCCTCTCCTCAACATCCAGCCTCCTTGCACCTCCACCTGGTGCAACAACACCACTCTCAACAATGTGTTCTTCATGTTCTCCAACCATCTTTTCAACTCTTCTTCTTCTTTTGCATAAGCAGATGTTGCTATAAGACAGACTGGATGACACTAGAACAAAGCTCTAATATCAATCAAAGTGTGACACCTCGTGCCACACAAAGTGAGATTACTCAAAACTAAAGGCAGAAACATCACTAACTATGTGGATTTCCTAAAAACATAGGAAATTAAAACCAATTTCATAAAAGCATCATA
This sequence comes from Alisma plantago-aquatica, assembly GCA_963693085.1. NCBI lineage: Eukaryota > Viridiplantae > Streptophyta > Magnoliopsida > Alismatales > Alismataceae > Alisma > Alisma plantago-aquatica. The sequence continues at coordinate 27,271,700 of OY856411.1, forward strand.
GGATGAAAACCTTCACATATAAGTCCCCAATAGGACACCTGAATCATAGAGCACATATTATAAGGTTTTTATTGTTTTCAACCTTCTTTTCATCAACCTATTACATAAGATGCATGTTCCATATATACATACATGTACAACTTCCATATCTATGCAACAAAAAGGCACACAAGCTAAAAACCTTATATCAGTGACATCTCTATAAAACACATTGAAAACATCCCCAAGATCTCAGTGTACATGGACGAATCTAGGACTCCATCACAAAAAGACTAGTAGCACATCCAACCTTATCGGATATTGCTCTTACTTCTTCTCTTCCTTAGTTGCACGATCACCACCTCATCATACACGACCACCTACAAGATGTGGAAACCCACGGAGTGAGACCAAATTTCCCAGTGAGAGAATTAACTCTCTGCCAACATATATTAAAGCAAGATAAACTAAGAAGTTAAATCAGCGTACTTAGCAGGTTGTGCAGATTCAACTAAACGATATGTATCCAACATGTAAAGCAAGTTAAGCAATACTAGGTGGTTATCACTAAATAGTAGAACACTTAGCATTCTAAAAAGTAATATGAAGAACATGTATATTCTCTATCAATGAATCGATACAAAATCAAGGCAAGGCTTCAACCATTGCTCTTTGCATTTTGTTCTTAAACATATATACTACACGGTTGTATTACATCTTTTATATGCCCTGAGGAGATGAGGTATACCACTCATGCTCCAACTAACCATTGCTAAGCCGAAATCAGTGCCATATAATGTCTATGGAAGATCTGAAATCCAGGACCTCTCCATACCTATCAGTCAACACGAGAGAACACCATAGTGACATAACATTTGAGTCATCTGCAAAACAACCTAGCATGCCTTGGTATATAGGCACAATACTAGTGAAACTTAGCTACAACCCAAAGTCACGCTCCTACCAGGGTATGGCCCACAACCAATCCTATGAAAGCATATATTGAGTCACATCACTGAGCTAAGACCCGTAGTCACACTCTTGGTAGGGTATGACCCATAGCCAATCATGTGAATGCATATACTCAATAATATATGACTCTGAGCCTCCACTAAGGGAGAACTCGTCTCACCATCAATCACTACTTGACACTAGAATGGATCTATTGCACTGGGCACCTAATTAGGTTTAACTTGATTAATTAAGACAATTAGATGTATTTAGCATCAATCAAGTTAGAATGTATAAATCCATAACAAACTCTACAAGAATAAGGGCATAGTACAACTTCAAAAGACATAAAACACATAGGGTGTAGAAGTGTCACATCATCACATAGCACTATAGATATACCATTCACAAGGCCATCATCACTGTCACACAGCCACCAAGGCTGCCACCAATGTCACATCACTGTGGTATATCAATCCCTGAATCACATCTCTAGAGGATATCACCTCAAATCATACATAGGGCACTTGCCAGGTCATCATGCCCAATCACATGATCCCTGCATATACCACATCACATTATGCATCAATCATTACTCATAATCACCATCCTATATAACATAGGATTTATCATAACACTCACATAGCCATGTCATTCAAGTTTATATCACCTGTAAGGTTAGTGATTTATAAACAAGAGAGAGAAAGAATCATACATAACAACCATTCCAAGAGAGAGAGGCAAACATATCACATGGCCCTACAATTAGGGTTAGGGTTTCATACTTACCCGATTAGGGTTGTATAACTATATTCAAACACCAAACCCTAGGTATGACATCTCCAATATATTGGAACACTTTAGGGTTGAGGAACATGATTAGGGTTGATTAAACCATTGTATAAATAGCATGAGACATAGTTCATTCATTAATCATATACACGTGTCAATTAGGTATCCAATACATGTGTCAACCACCCACTATCCATGTGTCATGGCCACCCATCATACATGGGTCATGACCATCTAACATGTAGGTGTCTTGACCACCAAGAGTCGAGGGTCACAACCACACACAACCAAGGTGTCCTAATCGCGACGCAACCAAGGTGTCTCAAACTCATCATCAACTAGGGCTTTGGCCACATGGCTAGGGTTTAACCTTCAAAAGAAAACATGTCGTAACCTCAACTTCAAGGGAAGCAACTTGACCCAAAACCAACATGACAAGGTGACGTGACCTAAGAGAAAATAAGGTATAGTGACCATTATTGGTCAAACTACCATCAAGGCAAAGAGCCATCATCAACCCAAGGTAACCAAGATTAAAATAGAATCAAACCATGTTCAAAACATAAGAGAACAGTGAGGAAAACCACCATCCTCAAGAAGGAAGGCATCACCCAAAATCAGGTATCAACCCTAACACAAGTACCATGAAAATACCATGAAAGGTACCTCATGCAAGAGAGAAACAAACCCACGTTTGACAACACCAAAATAGAACCAAAACTTCATAGATCATCAAGACACTCGTCCATCATGCATGTGGTTAAAACCAAGATCAAGAGATAAGGGAAAGCCACCATTTCACCATAATCAATAAAATTGGGTATCGAATCTAGGGTTTCAGATTACTTTCAAATAAAGCATGGTTTTAACATCAAACAAGTCCTAGGGCTTAGAATAATCCATTAGCATGTTAAGGGAACATTTTAGAGAGAGAAAACATCAACATGCATATAGGAAAAGTGTATTAATAGATATGGTTTAGAGTTATATAACCTGCCTTAAGGAAGATCACTCCAAGGATGATAGTTCCAAGCACATGATCGCCAAGGATGTTGAAGCTCCACCAAAGGCTCCACATTCAGCCATAAGAGCAACTCAAGAAGGATAATACATCATGGTCAAAGGTTTCTCAAGAAAAGGGCAAGAAGGAACCCTAGGCTGAATCAAAGAAAGAAGGAGAAAAGAGAGGAGAAACTCCCTCTCACTTGGGTGATGCATTTTCAAAACATGGCCTATTACCCTTGTGATGAGGAGTTCTCTTATCAAGAATGGCCACCATGCCAAAACATAGTCTAGGGCCAAGGAAGTAGAAGAAGATGGGGTAGGGGATCCAAGAAAAACATTTCAAAGAAAGGACCAAGGGTCACCACAAGCACCACGTGCAAGGGAAGTCCGACCACCAAGAGCTCCAAAATAGATCTCCTTGTTCTTCAAGGCTTGAAGGATGACCAATCAAGGAAGGAGGAAGAGGATGGCCTAAAAGGAAAACTTTCATGGAGAGATAAGGGTGTATATAGCAAAAGAGGAGGGATGTAGGGTGAGGATGAGGTATCAATACCCTAAGGCACTAAAGGAACACTTATCCACCCAAGAAACTAACATACAACCACTTAAACCATGCATACACGAGATGGTGATACACTCTATGTTGGGTCTTGACCAGCTAGGTCACCCAACATGGTCATGGTCGTGGCCCTCCAAGGAACACCATCCATGGTCGTGACAACAATACCAAAAATCACTTGGTCGAGACAAAGGGTCACCACACACACCCTAGGTCGAGACACTCTACACAAAAGCAAATTGTCTCGATCCAAGGCCATCTTGGTCATGACCACCACACCTAGGGGATATGTATCAACTGAGACACTCATAAAACATGCCCTAGGTTGTCACCTAGGTCGATACAGCCCATAAGGTACACATAGGTCGACACACACACCAACCCTAGAAACCCTAATCACCACTAAGGGTGTCACCACTCATCCAAGGCAAAAACAAGGAACCCTCCTATTTCTATATCCTATAGATGATTTAAAGAAATATAAGGAACACTCTAGAGGTGACAAATTGTAAGAAAACCCTCAAATTTTGGAAAATTGCATTTAGCACCAAAACTAGAACATGAAGCACAAACATCATTCAAACAAGCTCAAACTGGAGATTTAAGATCTCCACAAGTTTTAAGATCATCTCAAATGATTACATAAGGGTTCTAAGCACCTAATAAAGTAAAAGCAAATAGGGTTATCCTAAAACCCAGGTCAAGGGTCTTACGTGAAGCCTCTGATTCTTAGATCATTTTGGGCTTTTGATTGATTCGATAATTTTCCTACAAAAGTTGGCCAAATCTAATAGAAACTCCAGATAAAGGTATATAAGATTAATTAAGACAATTGAATATAAAAATAGAGAATAATAAACAAATTTTTTCTAAATAGAGATCTAAAACATGTAAATAAAATGGATATATATGTATTTATCAACTACTCTGAACTTAAATGTTGCTCATCCTTGAGCAACCAAAATCATAGGAACCCACTAATTAGTACTATTATCTTGTACTCCTCGCTTGCATAACACTATATAATTTCTTACCACCTTTTATTTCCAAGCGACCCTAATTTCCTAGAACCACAAAATAGAATTTTCAAACATTCTCCTCCCTAATTTGCTTCACAACTTGATTTTTTTTTCAAGACTTGAAAGGAAATAGATGTCATATCCCTTTTGTTATTAGTACTCCACATATTCTTATTAGGTTTTTCGCAAGACTAGGGTTGCTTTTTGGTGAGCTGGGGGTATGGAAATTCCCCTAGATAGAAAATGGAGTGAAGGGAGGTATGGAAGGAGGTGATCTCTTCTCTATTCAACTTGAGATCCTTTATTTTGTTGTTGTGATAACATTGACCATATGTTTTTGTGTGAGATTTGGCACACCCCTATCAAATTTAAAAGGGGTATGGAAGAAGTGGAATCTATTGGTATGTATTCCCTGAGAGAAAATCATGGGATGATTGATGGGATACATTAAGATTGATTTGATAAACATAAAAGACAAGCTTCCAATTCTTTCTGGTTCAGTCATATGAGATAATGATATAACAAATTGAATGTCTAGATAATGACAGTACTCAATGACGTATTCTTTCAGGTTAAGGACCTGAATGATGAGATCATACAGATGCTAAGAGTTTGTACATTCTTATTATGTCCCTAGTTGGATGTCATTGTGGAAGGTAGATAGACATCAATGACACACAAGACTAGATTGTGGTGTTGGTTGATGATAGAATCTCATTAGTCATGATATGGAGATATCAAACCAAACACACAGGTACTTGTTAGACAACAAGTTTACCGGATAGACCCACCATGAGTTTGACACATGGTACCATGACATGGTAGTCACAATCAGTTCTCATAGTGATGGTGGTGAGTGTGATTCTTTGACCTGAAATCACTACACTCAACACATGTCGTTGGGCACACTTTGACATCATCAAACGCGATCCTGAAACATGGGTTGTTATAAAGGTGATGATTGGGTGTCTTTGACACATGGGGCTTTTGAGGGGTGAGTGATAGATATGAGATTTGTCCCTCCTGAGGGAGTTTGATATCCATGGCCACTTGATGAGTAGGATTGAGATAGGCGTGCACACGCATGTGTGAATCAGTATGTGATATTGATGTCATACATATCTCCTCCAATCTACTCTGAGATCAAGAAAGTGAATGAACATTGACAGGATGACTGTTCCATGCCTTGAGTTCATTCGGGATATCAGCGACAAAGGAATTATACATCCACTGTAACACCATTCATGGATTTTAGGATTGAAAGTTGTTCTCCAACTTTCTATTTCACTTGGGTAGCACTGATGTGCGACTAGGCACCACTCTTTGCTTGTGAAGTCATAAGTGTTATGGACTTTCACTGCCAATGTGAAATGGACCTGCAGGGTCACACACATAGGATTTAACATGGAAGAGGAGTTTATCCACAAATGATGTTTAGATCGATTACTAAAGGAGTTTAGTAGTTCAATTAAACACTCAATCAATTGATAGCTCAATATCATAGTGTTCAAGGCATTGGACCGATTGATTAGAGTATCAGATTGATTGAAACTACAATTGACTGATTTGCACAAGTCTACTGCCCCAATCGATCGACTCATGGGATGAACCGATCGGCTCAGGTTGGTGAACCGATTGGCTCATGTGATGAACTGATCGACTCATGATAGGCTGAACCGATCGGTTCAAGGGTTGAATCGATCGGCTCAACTGGTCTAACTGAGATCGTTTGGAAAGTCAGAATACTATTTTGCAAATACAATTTGTTTCACTTGTACAAATTCGATTTGGACAAGGATTAATATTTGATTAATCGGAAAAAAAATTGAAAGTCAATTTGAGTTGGATTAGGACCATGAACCGATCGGCTCAGAAGTGAACCGATCAGCTCAGGTGCCCCAATTGATCGGTTGAGGTGTGAACCAATCGGCTCAACTCCCCAACCGACCGTTTCATGTATGAAATGATCGGTTCAAGTGGCACAATTGGTTGTTTTTGTTCTACTCCTGCATTAATCCCGCATTGCTCGGGATAGAGAACCCTGTCTCATGACCCTCCTATATATAGGGGTAGTGGGGGATTCTCAGGAACACAACTTAGTGCACCAGTTGCTCTACAAAGTTGTCGTTCTCTCTGGTTTTGGTAACCGAGAGGGAGCCCGAGCAAGTGCTACCCGATAAGGGAGGCACAACAAGGGAAAGACAACTACAGAAAGCGACTGGTGGCAGGAGAGTGTGTCGGTGACTAGTTCGTTGACATGAGGGTGCAACTCCTTTCGATTCCTTGTGGGACAAGGAGATTGGAGTTCCAGGTGGTCCATGTGGACTACTTCAGAGGCGGGAGACTTATGCCGCTCGGAGGACAACTATTAATCCTGACAGTCCCGGTGAGACCAGGAGATGCACAGACACCGTCCAAGACCGGAGGTGAAGACCGTGCAAGACGTGAGGTAATGTCACTGAGCAAGCCTCGACACAAGGTACGCCTCTACAAACCATCATTCCAATTGTATAGATGTCGACACGTTTCCTTTGTTATGGGTTTGGGGAGAAGAATTTTTTTGTTTCCGCTGCCTTCTTTGTCTCCCCTAAAACCCAACAGTGGTATCAGAGCCACGACAACTTCTCTATACTTTAGGATTGTCGATATGATCAATTTTGGTTTGTCACCTTTATTTATTGCATACGATGCGAATAAAATTGGCTTTGTGCATGTCCAATACTAAATCTACAAATCCCAATATACATATATGATATGTAATATGAATGCACTCGATATGCATCCCTCTTAAATGAGTTTTGTGGTGGATCTATAGCATGGTTATGGACAATAAACCCTATGTATGTGTGCTTGGTTGTATGTCGTTGGTTGCATCTCGGTCTGCGTACCGATTCCCTACCTCCTTATTCCTGATGTAACTTGAGATAACGCGAGATTTCTTTCCTACCTTTTCTCTCCCCCGAATGTAACTTGGGGTTTCCCAATTCAAATGTAAAATAGGATAGATCTTTTATTTCTTGTTATGTCAAAGAACGACGGACAACCTGACGACGACTGAGATGATCAGTTCAAGGTGTGAACCGATCAGTTGGCGATCCAGATGACCGGTTTGAGGAGTGAGATGATCAGGTGGCGGCCATGAGGAGATGCATGATGACCAGGCGAACCGATCGATTGGAGGAGCCAACCGATCGACTGGTGGCACCCAACCGACTGGCCTGATGGAGAGCCGATCAATCATGGAGATGAGTTGATCAAACCCAGTAAAGGCAAAGCACATAGTTCATCTTGTAAAGGTTGCATGTGATGTAAACCTAGATGACCGTGATTCCTCTTGGCTCGAGGAATCACATTAGGATGGCCATAATCATCGCTTTTATCATTTCACATGTTTTCTATGGGATATAGCATGTATATGATACATACTATATATTGTGGTGATTGTATATATATATACCTATAAAACCAAATCCCTCATTAAATATTAAAGTTTTAGATGCCTTCCAAATGTGACACACATGAAAAGCTTGATCGGCCAAGTGTGGGCATGCCCTAGCATGGTGCACCATCTATCTCGTGGAAGCGTGAAGGATGAATGTGTGGGTCTGCCCTAGCAGGGTGCATATTCATCGTGTTGGCTTTGGGTCAGACTTAACAAGGTGACCTAGATAGGATCTAGCACCTTGAGGCATGGAGGTGATCATGGCAAGGAGTTGCATATGACATCTTTCAAGAGTTCCATATGATGCAATTGGCAAAAGTTTCCTACCTGGAAGATCTAAGTTGTGGGTGACATCCCTAGCTGGTCCATGACTCAGAGGATTTTAGGATCTTGACCCACTAGAAGATTGTTCGCTGCAATCTTCTGAATTGATGGTGAGGGCTATCAATTTGAAAAAAAATAGTGGGAGTGATAATTAGTTAAAGTCCTAATTATATCGTCAACTTTTCAAATCAATCAAGTCAAAAATTGAGTTTTGGACTAAATTGCATATATTTCCTTTTGTAGTACAAATGACAACAAACATCAATCACTTTTCGTTGCGATCGGTCCTTGAGAAGGACAAGCTGAATGGGACTAACTTCCACGACTGGTTTAGGACATTGAGAATTGTTCTCACTCAAGAGTAAAAGCTCTATGTCCTGGATACTCCAGTTCCAGAGGAACCTGCTCCTACCGCACCAAAGGCAGAAAGGGATGCTTATAAGAAGCATTCTGATGATGCCACTGATGCAAAGTGCTTGATGTTGTGCTCCATGAACCATGAGTTGCAGAGACAACATGAAAACATGGATGTCATTGAGATGATTCAGCATCTCAAGAACATGTATGAAGATGAAGCACGACAAGAGAGATATGATGTCTCCAGGGCACTATTTAAGTGTGTCATGACAGAAGGAGATCAAGTTGGTCCTCACACGCTCAAGATGATTGGGTATGTGGAGAACTTGATGAGACTGGGATTTCCTCTAAGCCAAGAGTTGGCTACTGACGTGATACTGCAATCGTTGCTAGAATCCTACAGTCAGTTTGTGATGAACTACAACATGAACAACTTTGACAAGTCATTGACAAAGTTGTTGGGCATTTTGAGGACAGTAGAGACATAGATGAAGAAGGACAAGCCTAAGTCTGTGATGGTGATCAACAGCAAGAAAGGCAAATCCAAGCGCAAGGGCAAAGGCAAAGCTAAGAAAGGTTTTGATGCTAGCCAGCAGCCCAAGACGTCTTCAACTCTCAAGGCCAAGGGAGGTGTGACCAAGAGAGGCAATTGCCACCATTGTCAAAAGTCAGGACATTGGAAAAGGAATTGCCCACTCTATCTGGATGAACTAAATAAGAAGGAGGTGATAGACGTCTCCACCTGAAGATGTTATGAAATAAACTTGTAACATTTTTATTTTGAGATATATGATACCAAGATATAAAATGTAAAGCACTCAATAAATGGGGCAAGTGTTGCCACCATAGATAGGAGTACTATAGTTTATTTTCATCCTTAAAGGCATGTAATAGAGTTATGAACTGCTATTTCATATTTGCCAATGGATAGAAACACATTATTTTTGCATATTTTATGACAATGATAAGAATTAATAAAGTTGATGTTTCAATCATTGTGACAATGCCTTGTTTATCTTGTGGTACTTGATATGCATAAGATAAAGTGATACCTAAAAGTTATTGATGACTCAAACAATCAATTAGTATAAGTCATGAGAAATTCATTTCTAGTTTACATATGATGGATAAGCTAGATTCTTTTGGTTTGAGAACCAGTAAGAGACATGAATCTCTTAGACATGATTAATCAATCTTCACTAATGGCAGTGGGAGAATGATTATCTTATTAGGTATAATACATGTGATGTATTTACATACCTATTGGAGTTAATGCTGATACTTCAAATGGTGTTTAGAGAAATACCAATATGAGTATCTTGAAGTGTTCAAGAATATCATAGATGAAGTACGAATTTGGTAAAGTGTTAATTCTTGATGAGATCAATGAATGAAATACTTGAACCAAATGTTTGAGATCCTTATGAGTGATTATGATAGTGTATCATAGTAAGCTCGTGATTAAGGCATGGTGATGTCTAAATCAAGAAGGAGTCATACTCTAAGGAGTTAGAGGATGATTATCAAATAACTAAATTCTTCTTAAATAAAGAATACCCTACACTAATAAAGGATATTAAGAATCACAAAGAGTTGTGAGTTCTTATATCCTTGACAGATACACATCGATTATCTATATGATGAGTTGGTCATATGATGAGTCAACTATCTAGATAAATATGATGAACCGGATTTTGAGTTATGGTTTATGACCATTACATACTAAATATCTTCCATGTAAACCATAAGGTATGACCTTGATGGTAGCACCCATTGAGATGAAATCCATAAGTGTGAATGAGTCTTAAGCATTAAGACACATGGATAAGAAGGATGATGCTTGTTGACTGCAACTTAATGACTAAGACATTTGGTATACGGATACTAAAACCACATTCCTATGAGGAATAAAACAAGGATGTGTACGTGACACAACCTATAAGGTTTATGAATCCATTAATGCAAATGAAGTATATAAGTTACAATGGACTAATCATTGTGATTGATTGAGTACAAGCAACTCAGAACTGTGATCTTTACTTTGATGATATAGTCAAAGATTTTGACTAATATGTCAAAGATAAAGAGAGATATGTGATTTAGTGGGAGCATATTCACATTCCACATGTTGATGTGAAATGAGATGTTCTAAGAATGGAAATCCAAAGTGGAAATTATCTTTAAGGAAGATAGAGATGTTTCCTATGTGATAGGAATAGAGATCTATAGAGATAGTTCTCGAAAACCTCTTGACCTGAAAAGAGAGAGCATACATTGTGTAACGACCTCAAATCTAGGTATCACGTTCTAATTCCTTTTCTTAAAACTTGAATTTTACTTTCTTTTATAATTATTTCAAGTAGTGTCTTCGACCTTTAATATAAGCTATAGTGTAGTGTTGGACTTATGTCATTATCCTTTCATATAGACATACATGGTAGTGACATTCAGGAATATTAGGGAAATTAATATGCATATTGTGGGATAATCATACATAGCACTGGGTGTGGGGCCAGTTCTAATGTAATATCCTTTTTTTCCTTGGGTGGAGTTTTAATGTGGAGAAAATATCCAGTATTCATTTTAATTATACAGAAAATAAATTATTCTTTTATTAGGCTATTTAACACCCATTGATTAGTATTAACATCTTTTGTATTTAAAATGAGGTTTGAAGATAAAAATATGCCCTTTGTGAGTTCAATGGCCAATCTATGATATTTGGGGGCTAAAGGATGTTTAATGCACACTGGTTTATTTTGGAGAGACAATATAATTAGTTGGCTTTTATTATTGCAAATTAAGTTATGTCACACTGCTCTTAGGATGTCGCATATTGGTCATTTTAAGTAACGCTAGCGCTGAGGGACGACTGAGATATTCTGTCCGACGGTCCAAAACGACGGAGACGCTAAGCGTCGTCGTCAACGGTCCGAACGCGGACGTTACCCAGTGTTACGGTTCCTTCGCCAATTACTCTCACACCGAGCCATAATTGCTCGTGGTCTTGCCAAGGAGGATCAAGGAATAATTAAATTGCATTAAAAAGGGATATTTAAACTTGATATTTTTCTCTTGAGTGTCACGCTGACTGGACTTTGCTGCTAGCCAGTTATTAGCCTTTGATAATGCAACTTTAGCCAGACCAGACCTTCATCTTCGTCCCGATTAGCAGTGAACGCGCTGCCGTTTTGAACCAAGAGGACCCTCCTCCGATTGAGCTAACGTCGAGCCTTAATTGCTCGCGTATTCACCATCATCCGTTTTGAGAGAGCGAGCTGACCCTTTAGAACCCGAGCGCGACCTATGTGGTGCCTTGAACGCCAAACGCCCTATTATAAATGAGTTGGTTTCCGCCTTCCGCCGTCACCAGCATTGTCTGGCCGCCCGACTTGCTGCAACGCTGATCTACCACGAGTTCAACCACTACTGTGTAGCCATCCTTCCTCTGGCATTGTCACCGCCCAATTTCCTTGAACGCCGCTGCACCCTCACGCCGGCGCTGTAGCTGCCTCCGGTGAGGAAGCAAGAAAGGATGCCTCTATGCTTGCTAACGGAGCAATTACAGGTAACTGTACCATCCTGACACAATCAGCCTTCGATCTCCATTATCGATTTGCAATGGTTTTAACCAAATCAATGGGTCGACTAAAACCCCTGTCTCAATTACGTGTATTCATGTCGAAGGGAAGTTGTGTGCTTTTTGATTCCGCATATGAACATCAGTCCTAAAGCTGATTTACGGATCTGCATTGAACGCCTGGTTTCTTGTCTAAGTCTCCTCTCCGCCACGGTTTGGAAGTTCCGCCTTCCACCAGCACTGAGGTCGGGTTCGAGAGCTTCCAAAGCCAAGACGATCTGCGACTTATTCGATTCTGCAATATCCGGCCGGTGGACAGACTTTCACCGAGACTGAGTTTCAGTTGAATTGGTTTGTCCGGGGAGTTTTGTCTTGCGAAACGATCGTACTGGGATACCAAAACGCTGGCCTTCTTATGCGGAGGCTGATTCAGTTCAAGGCTTTGGTTTGAGATTGATGAAATACGCCTCCGTCTGTTTTGATTTACCGTCCGGTTATTCCAATGGTTTCGAATGATACTAGTTTAACTATTTTCAAACCAAAGGGTACCGAGGTTTCTATGGACACCGGATGATTTGCGAATTCGACTCTGCTCGCGAATCGTAGTCCGGTCCAGGCTGGGGTAAGCAGCAACTCTGTGTTGAGTGCTCAGTTGAGTTTTCCTATGAGATTGGCAGTTCTGCCATGAATTGTGAACTCATATTGACTCGGCGATCTAGCTGATCATCTTTCACTTTTAATCGGTGCATAAACGATAATTATGATCTTTATAACCGTGAGATGACTACCTAACTCACAAGTTTATGAAATGTCCTAGCCACGCTTGGCTACGGAACGAGTTGGTACAAAAGCAAATCAGACCTTCTCGGTTGTATTTTAATAACAATATCCGTATGGAATCGATTTGTAAAAGGTCACCATTATATATTAAATAGTCACGATAAATTATGTATATCTTTTTGGAATCAGTATATCGTGAGTGAGTTAGCCGTGTGGTTTCCAGACGGATTTTGTGAGTCATTTAGAGTTAACAGTATTGATGGAATAATTAGTTATTAACCCAATACACACATATTGTGATTAGGTGGTGAAAGACTTTGAATTTGGTTCAAAGAAAATTGTTGAGTTGGTAGGGATAATTATTGAGGTATGTACTCCTCCCCATTTATAACTGGGCAATTATATGACTAAATTTTCCCATAATGAGGCATCTTTTGAAATACTTGCTCTTCTTCCATTTGTTGGACATTTCATATACTTTCAGTTGGATTTATTATTCTTTTGAAATTATTATCATATTGAATTGGGTTAATGACCCCATCTGCGATTGTGCTTAAATCAGGCCACATGCTTGTGAAAGGTATATCTTGCCACTCTATTTATGCATGTTAGATAATTCGACTAGTTTAACTATCGTAGACGCTTATGCGTAACTATTAGGGCGCGCTACTTCCGCCCGGGGTGTGCTACTTCCACCCTTTTATATACAGAGGCGTGCTACTTCCGCCTAGGGTGCGCTACTTCCACCCATTTTTACTTAGGTCAACGACTCAGTGGTGTCTTGGCCCTATTATAGTTACTTTAGTCAAATATATCTCCATGCGAAATTATTATGATTGTTGTGATATTGTGAATGATTAATGGCAAGATGTGTTATTTCATTTGTTTATTTATATGCCTCATTCTTTTGGAAATTCTTTCTCTTGTTACTTCTCCTTGAAGCTTACCTAAATTTGTAATAGCCCCTTTTAATGGGAACATCTTACTTTACTTTTTAAATGCCCTAGTTAATCTTTTAATGTACATACTCAGCTTTTGTTGATTCATATCTTGTTTTCCTATTTTTTTTTCTGGGTGTTCCCAAAACTACCCAGGTATAGGTGTTTTGAAGGACGTGGACACATGCAGGTCGTACACCTGAAGTTTGGCTTAAGGATATCTTGGAATAGCTGAGTTGCCCTCTGCATCTGGGGTTCTTAGGAAATATAGTTATAGTATCTTTCCTTTTTATGTACCACCTTTTGGGTGAGAGTTTTGTACATGGAACATTTTGTAACTTTATAAATAGTAATGTTTTCCGCTGCTTAAATATTTCACTGCTCATGTTTTTACCATTGAGTGGGCCCTCTATCGGGTCCCACTCTTTACACATTGGAAATCTATATTGAAGGGTTTAGTATGCATAGATTCAATGGGAGTAGGGATGTCAATGGGGAGGGTATGGGGAGGGTAAGGTCTTACCCTTACCCTTACCCACCAAGTCTGGTGGGTAAGGGTATGGGTAATTCTCCACTCCACCAATATCCTTACCCTCCCCTTACCCTTACCCTCTTACCCACAGGGTAAATGGGGAGGGTAAGGGTGAAGTGGGGAATTTATATGTCATCTTAAAATTTGTGGTAATATTAATGATAATGGTCTAGCTAGTACATTCATATATTTGAGTGAAATATCAAGATGTTCCATAATGGGTTTTAAATGTCCAAAATGTTTCTAAGCAATATTCTAAAAGTGTTGTATTGAATGTATGTAAAAATGGTAGTACCATAACATTGGTGTGTGAAAAAATCAATTATTCCTAGTAGATTAAGATTTCTATGATAAAATGATATTAAAGGACAATATGTCATAGAGAGTTATTCTTAGAAACATGCATATCTTATACCCTCTGAAATGTTGTTGCATCCAAAAAATAAAGCACAAATAAAATAGCCACCTCACATATGTATCACATGATACATTAAAGATTAAATCTTATTATTATATACATGTTTGCTTTACACAACAAATTATTTAATAGAACATAGACTACTTCTATACATGTGTCTTGCACCTCCAAAATAGTGTTGCAATCACAACCAAGTTAACTATATAAGAAGTATAAAAGAATATCATGTATTATTTAAAGTGATGACCCCATAATATTAAATATTACATAGATCCAAACAACATATGACCATACATTTAATATAGTATACATAAATATTGATGGGTAGCGGGTTAGAGGGTATGGGTAATGGCTTACCCTTACCCTTACCCTTACCCACTAAGGTAGCGGGTTAGAGGGTAGAGGGTAGGTGGGTAAAGGGTAAGAAAATCCTTTACCCTTACCCTTCCCCTATAGGGTATGGGTAAAGGGTAAACGGGTTTACCCTTACCCATTGACAACCCTAAGTGGGAGAAAACTTGTCCATGTTACATGGAGTTCGTATCCCAAGGCCAGGTGTCCAATTCTTATGAAGAATGGGAACACTAAGAATAGATATGGATCTATCATGTATGTAATCATCCCATTATCTTGCATGTATAGGACATAACAAGAATAAAATGCATTCATCATCTTGTATGTAGGACATGACAATATGATGTGATCATCCTGATAACTTGTATGTGGGACATGATGAGTGGATGTCTGTCTAGTTCCAGTAAGGGTTACTGGAATACCATAAGAACTTGATAAGTACTTGAGAAGTACTAGTTCTGTGGAAATGGGGAAGGGTTCGCTGTAAAGAGTTACACTGATGCAAACTTCCAAAAAGGACAAAAAATTAATCGCAATATATATATGGGATATATAAAAGTGAATGTTTGTTGATAATTGGAAACGTTCCAATAAAGCCGTTTAAAAGGAAAGACCGAGTATCCATTTGTTAGAGAACAACAATGGATACTATATGGATCTGGAAGTTCATAAGATGAACTTATAGTTATTCCAGTCATTGATGACAACTTAGGAGTACTTGGTCATGCAATGTGGCTAAAGGTTAGCAAAGGAATACTAGATCACATATTATGGCAGCTCCATCTCATACCCGTGACGTACAACGAAGAGATGAGAGACATGCAGTTAATACCGACTTTGGCAAGGTGTTGCCATAACTCACTATGTTAGCACTAGAGTACGGTAACATGTGGGACATGTTTGAATATCACTATGAATATGATTCAAGAGTGATTGGCTCGCAGTGCAAGTGGGAGTCTGTTGGTATGTATGCCTTGAGAGCCAATCATGGGATGATTGGTGGGATACATTAAGATTGATTTGATAAACATCAAAGGCAAGCTTCTAATTCTTTCTGGTTCAGTCATATGAGATAATGATAAAACAGATTGAATGTCTAGAGAATGACAGCACTCAATGATGTATGCTTTCAGGTTAAGGACCGGAACGATGAGATCATACAGATGCTAAGAGTTTGTACATTCTTGTTATGTCCCTAGTCGGATGTCATTGTGGAAGGTAGATAGACAATAATGACACATAAGACTAGATTGTGGTCTTGGTTGATGATAGAATCTAATTAATTATGATATGGAGATATCGAACCAAACACATAGGTACTTGTTAAAGAACAAGTTTACCGGACAGACCCACCGTGAGTTTGACACATTGAACCATGACATGGTAGTCACAGTCAGTTCTCACAGTGATGGTGGTGAGTGTGATTCTTTGACCTAAAATCACTACACTCAACACATGTCGTTGGGCACACTTTGACATCATCAAACGCAGTCCTAAAACATGGGTTGTTATAAAGGTGATGATTGGGTGGCTTTGACACATGGGGCTTTTGAGGGGTGAGTGATAGATATGGTATTTGTCCCTCCTGAGGGAGTTTGATATACATGGCCACTTGATGAGTAGGATTGAGATAGGTGTGCGTACACATGTGTGAATCAGTATGATATTGATGTCATACATATCTCCTCCAATCTACTCTGAGATCAAGAAAGTGAATGAACGTTGATAGGATGACTGTTCCATGCCTTGAGTTCATTCGGGATATCAGCGTAAAAGGAATTATACATTCACTGTAACACCATTCACAGATTGTAGGATTGAAAGTTGTTCTCCAACTTTCTATTTCACTTGGATAGCACTGATGTGCGACTAGGCACCGCTCTTTGCTTGTGAAGTCATAAGTGTTATGGACTTTCATTGCCAACGTGAAATGGACCTGTAGGGTCACACACATAGGATTTAACCTGGAAGAGGAGTTTATCCACAAACGATGTTTAGATTGATTACTAAAGGAGTTTAGTAGTTCAATTAAACACTCAATCAATTGATAGCTCAATATCATAGTGTTCAAGGCATTGGACCGATTGATTAGAGTATCAGATTGATTGACACTGCAATTGACTGATTTGCACAAGTCTACTGCCCCAACCGATCGGCTCATGGGATGAACCGATCGGCTCAGGTTGGTGAACCGGTCGACTCATGTGATGAACCGATCAGATCATGACAGGATGAACCGACCAGTTCAAGGGTTGAACCGATCGGCTCAACTGGTCTAACTGAGATCGTTTGGAAAGTCAGAATACTATTTTGCAAATACAATTTGTTTCACTTGTACAAATTTGATTTGGACAAGGATTAATATTTGATTAATCGGAAACAAATTTGAAAGTCAATTTGAGTTGGATCAGGACCACGAACCGATCATCTCAGAAGTGAACCGATCGGCTCAGGTGCCCCAACCGATCAGTTGAGGTATGAACTGATCGGCTCAACTCCCCAACCGACCGTTTCATGTATGAAACGATCGGTTCAGGTGGCGTAGTTGGTTGTTTTTGTGGAAAATATCGAACCCTTCTACCCCTGTATTAATCTCACATTGCCCGGGATAGAGAACCCTGTCCCATGACCCTCCTATATATATAGGGGTAGTGGGAGCTTCTTAGGAACACAACTCAGTGCACCAGTTGCTCTGTAAAGTTGTCATTCTCTCTGGTTTTGGTAACCGAGAGAGAGCTCGAGCAAGTACTACCCGATAAGGGAGGCACAACAAGGGAAACACAACTACAGAAAGCGACTGGTGGCAGGAGAGTGTGTCGGTGACTAGTATGCTGACAGGAGGGTGTGACTCCTTCCGACTCCTTGTGGGACAAGGAGATCAGAGTTTCAGGAGGGATGTGTGGACTACTTCAGAGGCGGGAGACTTCTGCCGCTCGGAGGACAGTTATCAATCCCGACAGTCCCGGTGAGACCAGGAGTTGCACAGACACCGTCCAAGACCGGATGTGAAGACCACGCAAGCCGTGAGGTAACGTCACCGAGCAAGCCTCGGGACAAGGTACGCCTTTACAAACCATCATTCCTATTGTATAGACATTGACACATTTCCTTTGTTATGGGTTTGGGGAGAAGAATTTTTTTTGTTTCCGTTGCCTTCTCTGTCTCCCCTAAAACCCAACAGTGGAATGGGGGGAAGGATGTGTCTAAAGTCCCAAGATTTGAGGCCTCAGATAAAACAATCTTAAAAGGAATGATTGGACTAACCATATCCTCAAGGTGCACCTTCTTTTCAAGGAGACCATCACTAAAGAACTCTGTGGTTAAGCATGCTCAGCCAAGAGTAGTACTAGGATGGCTAACCAGTCAAGGAGTTTATCCCAACTTGTACGTGAGTGAGGATAAAATGCACAATTAAAGCTAGTAGTGGTCTGTGGGGCCAATCATCATTATTGAAAATCTACTAGAGCCTTGGCAATGGGCATGGGTATTACAAATGGTATCTGACCCATAACCCCTCTAGTAGGTGGGGCCCACAAGGGCATATGGCAAGCACGTATTGAGTCATGCAATCCAGGCATGTCGAAAAGGGTTGTCCATGGTGATGTAGCCACCCTTTCATTGCTATTCCATGAGCGGGAGATGTGTGTTAATGAGCCATTCTGGGTCTACGCTAAAATGGGGAAATATTATGAGGCCATACAGTTGAGCCTTGATGAGGGCATCAAGAGTGGAAATGAGGGAGATTGTAACATCCCACGATTTGAGGTCTCAGATAAAATGATCTTAAAATTAATGGTTAGACTACTCATATCACCAAGGTGCACCACCTTTTTAGGGATCCCATAACTAAAGAGCTTTGTGGTTAAGCATGCTCATCCTAGAGTAGTACTAGGATGGGTGACCATTCAGGAAGTTTATCTCAACTTTTCCATGGGTGAGTACAAAGCACACAATTAATGCTAGTGGTGGTCTGTGGGTCTATTTGTCATTCATGAAACTCTATTAGAGCCTTAGGCAGTGGGCCTAGGCAATATAGTGTGCCACCCCAAACTTGGAGTCTGGCACATCTTTTTGGCCTTTTCCTTTCTTTTTGTTTTGGAATATGGAGATATAAGAAGGTGGTGGAATAAGTGTAGAAGAGGCTAGACTTGTGCATTCTCATATTTAGAATTTTAACACTTTTAAAAGTATTATAAGATTATTCTATAAGAATAAAAAGTCCTGAAAATTGTCCGGCCATAGTATCCCGGGTGGTAAGAGCTCGGTAAGTCCCAATGAAGGACCCGGGTTCGAACTTCACCGAAGGCACTTTGCGAATGGCAATCCACGTTGATTAGGCACGGGAGGGTGGTGACCGGACCACACCCTCTCATGCCTCAAGAGTTTACCATGTCGGGCTCGCTCGGGGTGGGTTCTCTCAGTTACCAAAAAAAGTCCTGAAAATTTACAAGCCATTCCAAAAATTAGATGAAGGCACATTGTGTTCGCTTCCTATCTATCCAATACGTCTTTAGAACTTCCCTAAGGAATAGTGCTAATTCCTTAGGTGACAAATGATTTCAATAGAGGTAGTATTATGAAATTGTTGGAAGAAACTTACTTCAATCAAGAGGATATATCAATTATATGCATATAAAAGAAAGTTTTTGACTATATATAGGCCTTAACTAAAATAAGAAAGGGAAATCTAAATATTTTTTAAATCTAAACTATATAACATAGAAGAAATTTCTAAAATGGAAAGATAGAGTGGGTGGAAGGGTATGTACCACCTCCACCCAAAATTTAAAATTTTTCTCATCCTGAGCAAAACTTAAATTTGGAATGGAGGGAATAAATGAGTTTGGTTGCCTCCCAACCAACATTGTATTTAAGTCAAAGACCAGACGCATGTGTGTTCCACTATGGAGGAGCAAATATGAGATCTTCTGTAGGATTGTCACATTATCCCAGTCGCTTTCTTTTCAACCAGTCACATATCCTTGCTTGGATTCTTATTTCTTGTAGCCAACCACAAATATTGTGACACATGCCAAAATACCAAGAAAAATAGTTGGAGTCATACTTAGTTGGCTTCCACTACTTGATGTACAATGATGAATGAGGGAATTGAGATAGATCAATAGGATAATAATGAGGGGATGCAGGAGCAAGGTACATTGGATGCAACATCATCCCCTCATATTGGTAGTCGACATCTATGGGGGTTGGAATTAGTGGTTGGTACATGGGGAATTGACAACTCATGTCCCCATATGATTCTACTTGATAGACGTATGGTATTGTCAATCCATGAGGTTTATGGTGGTCTTTAGAGATTGCAACCTGTTAGGGAAGAGGGGGCAGGTGAGTGGGAACATTTTGGGGTATGACTTGGTCTATAATAAGATAATTCTTACAAAAAGAATGTCTCATGGGTGTTCAGGATGTGTCATGCAGAAGTGACCTCAAGGAAGAGGGATGAATCTTCTATGGGTGAGGATTTTACTTATGGAGAGGAGTAGAAAGGTGCACTCTCAATCTTTTTTGCATGGTCATCCTCTTATAAAGATATTTGGCTCTCAGGAATGGGTGATGATTTTAAAGGGAGTAGTTTTGCAATAGAGAAAATTGGTCAATGCATCTGATTAAATACCCTTATTCTTCTATGGTGTACTTTGTGGAGCCTCCAAGAGAATCAAAGTTGAAAGATGAGTTCTCCACTCATAGGGTCAGAAGTCCAGCTTCGACATCAAATAAGGCCCTAGCCGTAGTGAGGAATGGCATGTCAAAGATGAGATGATAGTGATGATCTTCCTTGATATCCAGTACTACAAAATCACAAGGGATGTAGAATTCCCCAATCTATATCGGTACATCCTTAATGATACCAAATGTCTTAGTCATTGAGGAGTCAACAAGTTGGATAGTCATATAGCTGGGTCAAGCATCAATGAGGCCATGTTTCTTGCATAGGCTAGGAGGCGTGATGGAAATACAGGTCCCAAGCTCAGATAGCCCCGTTCGGCAGGTAAAATCATTGATGGATCATAAAATTCCAAAATATTAGGGGTCTTCATGCTTGCGAGGCATCTTACTTTGGACAATATTTGATGACATCCTTTCTAACTTAACCATTTTACTTTCTTTAGTATGTATTTGCAGTGAAGCAAAAGTTTGATGAATTTAGCCCACTAGGGCATTTCAATTATGGCATCAAGTAATAGAGTATTAACATATAATATTTTCAAGGTATCTTTAAATGTATTGAGCTTGGTATCTAGTTTGGTCCGGTTTAACTAAGCTTGGTATGACACACGTGGCTTGTAGATAGAGGGTCTAGTTCAGACTCAAATATTCTAGTTGAGATGCTACCCCGTCTTTATCTTCTTAGACCAAAATAGGAGGGCTCTCCTCTTAATCTTTCTCTAGAAGGGTACGACTAGAGTGAGTTGTCAGACCCTTGAGTTGCTCCAAATGTTTGGGATTCACTTCTATTTGCCCTGCAAAAACTCATTTATGAGGGGGTTGGTCGAGTTGATCCAAATGGGAGTCATTTTCCTTTTGATGAGCCACATGGGATTGGATTATTTTTTTAGCGTGACTAGTTGTTCCTCAGTGGAGGAAACGAGATTGGGTTGTTGCATATCAGGTGTGTGACTTTCAAGGTTTTGAAATTGCTGCCCACAGTTTTGGAAATTTTTCTAATAGTTACCTTGGTTTTTTAAATTTTGTTGATTGTTATATTGGAAACTCAGAGGTGGAAAACCTTGGTAGTTCATTCGAGGAGGTTGTTGTTATGCCACATTTTTTGTACCAGTAGGGTTTTCATATTGGAAACCATGACGATTCCTGGTTTGATTGAGATTGTAATAAGATTGGCTTAAAATGCTATGGATGGAGTTGAGATTCTCCATTTGCTACCCATTATAGAGAAATGCATTTATGAGTGAAGTGATAATGGCCTTATAGATCCTAAAAAGATAATCTACATATTTTGCTTATTGTTATAGATATTTGGGGTGAAGTGGTTATCACTTTCTTTCATAGGTGTTGAAAGAGGACTCTATACGATCTTGTTTCAGGGTGAGCATATTGAGGATTTCGGCAATGGATTGGCTCTCTAAGCTATCCTCGGCCATGGAAACTTTGAGAACTCCCCCTTGCCCTTGACAAGATTGGGCTTAGGTCTCAGTGCTTATTTTGATGACTTCCCAAGTATTTTTATAGTTTTGAAACATGAAGTTACCTTTAGATGAGGTATATAGGAAGTCTTGGTATCTTTGTCGATGCCTCGATAGAATGTCTTGATCATATGTACTTGGGAGATGGCATGATGTGGAAAACAATGAAGAAGTTTTTCAAATCTCTCGCATGCTTCTCCCAAGGGTTATTCTAAAACAATGGCTAATTGTGTAATTTGTCCCCAGATTTGATAGGTGAGGGATGGAGGAAAATATTTTTCAAGAAAATTTTCTTGGAGGGCTTGCCAAGTGGTGAAGTAATCTCCCTCCATAGCATTGTACCAACTTTTCGCTAAGTCTAACATGGAATACTTGAACAACCACAATTTGAGGGCGTCATTGGATGTGCCCAACATTTTATACAAGGCTCGCTTAATCGGTGGAGCGTCAAAGATGGTCTTGGCAATTTTCTCCCATCCTCCCACCAAAAAGATTTCCTTGAAGAATGGTGATACATTGTATGTGGATCTCTAATTGGGGAGTAGTGACGGTAGGAGGAACTATGAGATGCAGTGTGTTGGTGATGGACGGGACTAAGAATTCCTTAAGCAGCTTCTGTCATTCTGCTTCAAGAAGGACAACACTTTAGGATTCTAACTTAGTGATAGTGGTGGCCTTTAATTTGGATATGATGGCCTCTCTATGTGCAGTTAAGGCCAACTCTATCTGTTGGTTCATCTACTCCTCTTGGTATATCCTGGTCTAATGGGTTTGGTTTAGATGATGGAAGGTCCTGTCAATATCATGTTCAAAAGAGAATGGTGTATTGGCAAAACCTCTAGAGAACCGCATACACTGTTAAATACCCAAGGAAAAGATCAGAAAATGGAAGATTCAAGAACATAAGAGTGAATATCAAGCAAGGAAAAAATCCTAAAATGTTCAAGGTGATGGGGGTTTGAAAGAAAATAATGGTTTCCCTAGAAATGATGCCAAGATTTGATGTAGGTCATTTTACACACCAAAATTCACTAGGGGGAATCCTAGAATTTAGCCCTTTTAATCATGGTTATCGATGCAAGCTATGAGTAAAATCAGTACAAAAAGGTTTCAATCTCACAAGAAAATGTGATTAAATCAAACCAATTTCAATGAACAATATCTACAATCTAGTTTGAGAGAGGTTGATTAAAACTAAAGCAGGAACCAAAAGTCCATAAATAAAGTAGTTGTGAGATATTGGGGGTTCAATGAATCACCACCATAAACCATGTTCTTCCATTAACCAATTCAACTCCTTAGATTTTTAATGATTAAAATTAAGAGTATGTGGATTTGTGTCCTTGTAATGAACAATCTCACAAGGTTTGTACTACTCTCAAATCTAGGGTCTTGGCCTTTGAGGATCCTTGTCTGACTGTCCAACAAAATTCTAACCGATGACTAATCTGATGCTCAAACTTATGGACCAGGGGTCTCATCACCACAAGCTATAACAAACAACATAAAGTGGGTAAAATATCACTAACTCAGTCAATCTCATCAAGAAATTATGGGTTCATTATTGTTGGGATCAGGTGTCTCGTCACCCCATAAGAATATAATCTAATCAACCAGAAAACATGTGAAATATCAGATGGAAAACATTAAATCACTAAGCAGTGGAGTCAAATACAATCATGGTAAAGAATGGTCTATGGGGCCACTCCCCATGCCCCTATAAAGAAACTACTTAAACATAATAGAAATGGAAACATATGTTAAAGATGTAAAGATGTAGTACACGATTCCCCCTTTGTGCTTGAAATCCCCTTCCTTTTATAGGGGAAAATGGGGTGAAAACTCTATGAAAGGTTTTTGGGGATCTATAGCACCAGTTGATCGACTGAGAATCCAGTCGGTCGACTAGATTAAACACTTGCTTTGGTCCAAATGCGGGTTTGAACGCAATAATGGCTTTCTCGATTCAAATTTTGACTGGATTTGGCTCACGGGTCAATAGAGTGGGAATATATTTAATCGATTTGCTTCAATGCAGGCATCGACTTTAGGGAGTGTTTGATTGTAATAATGAGCCTTCTTGATTTGCCTTTAAATGATTCTTGTTGATGAGTCAATTGGATGGGAATCTAGTCGATCGGTTGGCTTGTAAATGTTTGCTTTGACCCATTCATTTTGTCTAAAGTAACGATCCTTCTAGCTTTAAAGTTTGATTGGATCTAGATGGAGATTCAATTGAGCAGTCGATCAATTAGAGTTGTGAGCAGTTGATATCTTGTGCAATTGGATTGGCCAACTAGTTGAGTCAGTCAATCGAATGGAAGGTCTAGGAGGCTAAAAATGGGGAATTGAAGCCTTGGAAGCTTGGATATTTTTGGGCTTTGGATTGACTTCATCAATTTCCTAGTAAAAATTACAATTAAAGTGAGAAAAAATAAATTAAGACAAGTAACGCTAAAAAAAGATAATAATAAATCAAATTCTCCTAAAGAGAGATCTAAAATATGCAAATAAAATGGACACATATGTATTTAATAATGCCAAAGAAAATAAGCTTCGGTCACCAACAAGGCTATAGAAGGGTGCAAAACAAAAACAACCTTTAGATACTACAACTAACATTGCTGATAAATGAAACTAAAATTTGGTCACCAAAGAATCACATGGGTTCCAAAGAACACCAACCTTCAGTCACCAACATACCAACACAAGGGTACCAAAGAAAACCAACCTTTGGTCACCACAACTAACACTAGCTCCAAAGGAATCCAATCTTCAATAAGATTAGAGTGGTGCACTTTGTCCATATTTAATCACATTCTACAAGATATTGTGACTCCCAATCACACACGAGCAAGATTACTTAAAACAAAACATTGATAGATCACTAATTAATTCTCATCACTAACAAGGTACAATGAATGCTAAAAGAAAATTTGGACTCATGCACAAAAGTAAATTGTACAAAAGGCCCTCACTTTTGTTTTCCCCATACACATGTAACTTTACAAGATGTCCATTGATATTTGTCACAACATGTACAAAAGGATATATCTTCCATATCTATTTACAACATGTAAAACGACATATGAGATACAAGCCAAAACCTTGAGTCGTAGATTACTACCAATCAAAACCACCCTACCAGATCTGAGAAGGCAATGATGACTCTAAGACACAACACTAAGAGAAAGTCACCAAACTCCAAGCTACTATTCATCACCAAAAAATGGCTCCCCTCCACTTAAGCTATGGTCACGTGGTTGGTTACCTAATAGGTGTGAATAACCATGAGTGTGATATTGATGTCCTAGAGATATCATGATGCATAATATAGTGTATTATTGATTACAAGTTTAATGTATATACATTTTTCAAATGTTAGATGAACATATGATAGTAACCTCTATACATGATATATTCAACAAGGATGTATCTCTTTACAGGGTATATCTACAACATATGTAGTATAGGAATAATCAAGAAATAGGTACAAGTCCATTGGAGTAGTGAAATCATTCAATGTAGTGTAATGAGATAATATAACCCGATCAAGAATGACGAGGCAAATCAGCTATCCCACATTATCTTCGTAGACGATCTATTGCTTTTCTCCAAAGCTGACGAGAAAAATGCAAAAGGAATCAAGAAGGCACTGGAAAAATTCCAATACATCTCAGGCCTAAAGCTCAATAACAAAAAAGCCAGTTATTCCTTAGCAAAGCCTACCAAGATGACAACATCAATTCCATTCTACAGATAGGCATCACCCAGCTGCCAGTATGCTATCTGGGACTCCCCCTCTTCACTGGAAGACTAACTAAAAACGTGTGCTTACCCGTCATTGATAAAGTCAAAAAAAGCTAGACTCGTGGAAAGGGAGACTACTGTCATGCATGGGCAGAGTCGAGCTAGTCATATCCACACTTTCTTCCTACCATATTTTCTGGTCAGCTGCATTTCCTCTCCCTAAGTCTGTCATAGACGACCTTGAGAAGCTAATGTGCAATTTCATCTGGAACGATGAAAAAGAAAAGAAACATGTTCACACCTTCTCATGGACCACGATCTGTAGGCCGAAAAATGAAGATGGATTGGGCATAAGATGCATAGAAGACTGGACGGACACAGGCATTCTTAAAAACCTATGGGACCTAGAGAGTGACAAGAACACCCTATGGGTCAAATGGATGCATGGTAAATATCTAAAAAATGACTCCATTTGGGCTGTTGGAAAACGATCAAATGCCTCTTGGCTATGAAAAAAACTTCTAAAAAAAGAGGCATGTTGTTGAACAAAATTAAGCTTAACGTGGGCAATGGCAATAAGCTTAGACTGTGGTGGGATCCTTGGTTACCAGGAGGAGAAAGGCTTGTAAATTGTGTTGACAATCAGTTCATACATCGCATTGGTGGAGGTGTTAACTGTCCGCTCAATGTTGTGATTGACAACAACACATGGAGATGTCCTAGAGTTTGTGGCTGCCAAGAATTAGATCGCATTTTGTCACAGCTGCCCCAACCCACAGGTGGCAGCGACTATCTCTCCTATGAAGGTGCCTAAAAGTTCAAGTTAAAAGATGGATGGAACGCAGCAAGGCAAACCTACCACGTGGTTCCCTGGGGCAAGTGGATATGGAACAACCACATTCCCAGAAGAGTTTCTCTAATTCTCTAGAAAGCTTTCCTAAACAGGCTACCAACCATTGATACGATGAGAAAGTTTGGATTTTTTTGGGTGTCGAGATGCTCCCTATGCGAAGTGGAGGAGGACAATATGCATCACATCTTCTTCTCATGTAAATTCACCACTGAAATTTGGAGGGAATTCAGTTGCAAATTCAGGCCTACAAAAGCCCCATCCCACATAGAAGATCTAAACCAACTAAAGGAAAGAGAAAGAATCGCTGTTGTGATAATAATATACCATACATGGACATAAAGAAATAGAAGAATATTCCTGGGCATAAGTAAAACTCCTATAGATATTTGGAATAGCAGCACTATAGGTTTTACATCTGTATAGTCTTGTACAGTTCTTTTTCCTTTTCTTTTCTTCTTAGTTTCTTATTCTTTTATCCTGCTACACCCTGTAATAGGACAACACTCATTTTTTGAAAAGACAGCAATAAAGAGAGAGGCACGCTGGGTTCAACAAAAAAAGAGATAATATAACCAAGACATATATACACAACTTGACCACTTATTTTTTATTATTAAGTTGATGGATTACCAATCTCTAAAGGAGATCCCAATCGTACCCATTCATATCCAACATAGGTTCCACAAAAAAACAACATTTTTACACCAAGAAACCAACATGGGTGCCAAAGAAAACTAACCCTTGGTTACCAACAAGACAACACAAGGGTGTAAAAAAAACTTCAGACACTACAAGTAACACTGGTGATAAATGAAACTAAAATTCAGCCACTAACGAATCACACGAGCGCTAAAGAACACCAACCTTCAGTCATACTGTCACAAGGGTGCCAAAGAAAATTAACCTTTGTCACTACAAGTAAGACTAGATCCAAAGGAAACAAACCTTTGATAACCAACAAATGACATGGATTCCAAATAACACCAATCTTTAGTCACTGTGTTTAACATTGATTCCCTAAAAAACAACCTTTGATCACAAAAAAACCAAATGGTAGCCAAAGAAAGCCAACCTTTGATCACCACAAGTAACATAGGTACCAAAGACAAAATCTTCAGTCACCATGTAACTCAAAAGTAACAAAATCAAATGGATGTGCATACTTTATAATTAGTCCTAAAAAGTTTATGGTTATATTCTAGGTCCACATAAAGGTATCAACACACTTGGTAATGTATATATATATATGTATATATATATATGGGCTTATCTTTAATACCTGCATGGGTAGTCTAATTTTTCACTACCCGCACATCCAAAAGAGTAACTATATGGTATACAAAAGTAACTCTAAAGATCAACGGAGTAACTATATGGTACACAAGAGTAATTCTGAGATAAAAAAAGTAACTGTGTAGAAAATATACAGTCAGTAAATATATGAATGGGTTTTTTGATTGGGGGGGCAAATGATATTATTTTTGGATGAATTTTTTTGGGGAGCTAGATAAAATGCTCCTCTAAAATTGCAAAAAAATAAATAAAAAAATGATGGGAAGGGTGCGCGGGTATTAAATAAATCCCATATATATATATATATATATATATATATATATATATATATATATATAGGGGTAATTTCCCATTAAGTATTCAAATCCTTAAAATTGACTTTTGAACCGAGTCAAAATAGGTCTAGATAACCTCACCAAGAAATTGGGCTCATTTTTTTTTAATTTCAAGACACATTTTAACTGAATTTTCTAGCATGTATACAATTAGTTATTCATTTG
This sequence comes from Alisma plantago-aquatica, assembly GCA_963693085.1. Classification (NCBI taxonomy): domain Eukaryota; kingdom Viridiplantae; phylum Streptophyta; class Magnoliopsida; order Alismatales; family Alismataceae; genus Alisma; species Alisma plantago-aquatica. Next base: position 27,300,289 of record OY856411.1, read on the forward strand.
TGAAGATTTGGAGTTTACTTTTAATTTATTAAACTAAGCACGTTAAAAGTACATCGTTGGCCTCACATCATGCACTGAGATCATAGTTTGTGACATGTCATATGATTCATCTCACCAAAATCTCTAAAAAATATGCTACACTAAAAGATTGGGCTGGAAAAAACACAACTACACTTGGTCTTGCTATGATGAGAGAACAAATATCATGGAAAATTAGGCAAGAGAATAGCATAGGATGTTCTTTCCTTAGTTATCCTCAGATAGAAAATTCGAGTTCAATAATTCCGATTTGATTCCAACAACCTCGATCCCAAATGGACAAACTCATCTACAGTCATTTTGTCTTGCTTCAACGATTTCATTGACCACTTAGTTGGGTCCTGGGTTTGTTAGGAACACAAGAAATCCTCTTCGACATGGAAAATGGAGATGATGAAGCTTAAGGATGAAGCTGGAATCAAGCAAAATCAGAGCAACCAAAATGGAAATTGAGAAAACTCAGAGAAACTAAAACATAGACAACTCCAATGGGGTCAAGGAAAAGAACAACAATAATACAATCTCATATATGGTCAAAAGAATACCTTGTGCTCACCTTGTACATAAAAAAATCAGAAATTCAAGTTTTTAATTACCAAAAATCTTACAAATTGGCTTCCACAGACAATCACGGACCATACTCAAATCATATGGCAAAGTTTTCATGGTTCGAGTTACCCCACAATGTCACCCCACAAAACCTTCAGTAAGTAGCAGTGGAAGGAGTTTAGGGAAGTACAGAGAAAGGAAAATGGGAAGTTGTTCTTGGTGTTCACTGGAAGGTGTGAGAGGGACCAATTGGATGGAGATGGTAGTTGTACGCAATGCCTAACATAATATTTAGAGGAAGAAGACATATTTGGTAGGAACGTCCGAGAATGTTTCCAAGAAAAATTGAGCATGGACAAAGATCATGCTTGGGTCGGAGATGCTCAGGGCACATCATATATACCTACAGTTTCATTATGTAAACTCGAGGAAAAGGGAAAATAAGGGATGAATTAATGTTTTCTCTAGGGAAAGAATTAGGTAGGTAAAATGATGATCAATGGGTGTGGAATCACATTAAAAATGTAACTGCAAAAGAATCTCAAAGATTGGTGGAGGGGTGATGGAGAAACATAGGTAATAAATTCACAAGGTATGACACAATCATATGTGAATGAATCAAAAACTTGTTTCGAGGTAGGAGATGAGTTCCAACCTCAAGATCATGATGCAACAATTCACTAGAGGCTAAAAAATATCGAAATAGAAATATATCCACAATTTTACCATGACAAATCTAGAAATTCACTATGATTAATTGATTAGGATTAATGGTTTTCCGTTTTCTTTTTCTTTTTCTTGTCTAATTAATTGAAGTATTTGACAATGCCCAATTTATATGAAAATTAACACATAGACAAATAAATGTGTGTAGAATATGAAAATTCCATTAATTTTAGTATATAGGAATGTTTTAGGTCATTTAATAGACTAAGACTCATTAGCATTATCTTATTATTGTTTAACAATTCATTCAAGGCAACAAAAATTATCCAATAAAAGTGAAATTTGATATGTAGCGTAATTATAATGTGTAGAGTATGTATTAATATATGTTCCTATTTTGACCATACATCAAGTTATATAGCATAAGATGGATTTTGTATTATTTATATAACATTATCATAAATAAAAATTGTTTACCACGTTTGGATATAAAAAATGGGATTATTTATCCATTAAGTACCTTTGAACATATATCAATATTTCATCACTACCTTTCAAGCTTCTAATTTTGACAATCTTAAATACGTGAAATAATGACTTGAGGGTGAAGTAATCTTTCATTGTATTTATCTCTACTGGGAGTCATTTAATCCCTAAATTTATTTTTGACTCTTTCTGTTTCTCATTTAGTTATAGAAAAATTCTAGAGGACTAATTTTAAACTAAAATTAATTATGGTGGTAAAACTATATAACTAACCCCCTAATTATAATATAAATTTAATTACTTATACTTAAACCTCAAATATGATGATTATTACTTAAAACATTATGTTTCTAGAGTTTCAAACATACTAGTATAATCTAAGTCTAGAAAAAAGGATGTTAATACCACCATTATCAAATTTTCATATAGTTAAGGAGGATTAGGATGGATACCTAGAGTTGGGTATTATACATTAGGCTCTAAGTTATGTACCCTCATGTTCAAACAAAGGCAACTCGGTCATCTAGGATAGGTTAGAAACCAATGGTTGAAACCATATCCAAACTTTGTTCAAAAGCATTCAAAGTCCATAAAATCAAGTATGGATATGAACTATAGCATGCACTCATATAAGTTGAACTCAAAATTGTAACTATATCCTAAATTATGTTGAATTTTTATACTAATCCACAATGTACATAAAACAACAATATAAAGGCAACTGAGGTGCTATTAGAGCCAACTTAAGGATATCTCTTAATAAATTGATCTCATAGATAAATAAATCATAAAAATAAGTAGAGAATAAGTTTTGGTACTTTGCACACAACTTGGAATACAGTCTATACAAGGTGGATTTGCATTTCAGTCCATAAACCTACAAGGAAACTTTAGATTAGGGAAAACAAGGTAAAATTTTCTTCAATTTAGAGTCCCTACTTAATCAATTGATTAATAAACATAATCAAACATTCAATTTAGGTAACAAAAAATCTAGTTTTAACAACTAATCATGTTAAGAGGTTAAGTTGGGATATGGGCCTTACATATATGGTCGATAATGTAAATGTGATAGGCCGCTACATCTCTAAACCTTACCAAGCATATAAGGAGTTGATGATTTTGTTATTCTAATTAAGAGAAGAAAAAGGGTATTGAGAAGCTTTTATCAAAGTGAGAAGAGTGGACAAGTCAAAATCTCTACTTATGTATTTGGTTGTAGCAAGTTCTTCACTTGTATAAGCATCTACTTTGGAAGGAAGGAAATGATAAGGCCATATAATCATCTATTCACAGACAGTCTATCTTATTTATTCCCTATTTTATGGTTCATTACTGAAATTTCAATGACTATCTCAATCCTAGTCCAACTATTATGATATCTTATAAAGAATATTCCTTTTTATTTGAATAACTAAAGAAAGGTACTTGTATTCATTGGTGTTTGTGTGTTTGTGTTTTACATATACATGTTAAATATCATGTAGGGAAGCCTTAAATTTTGTACTTTATTTAGTAGAGTACCTAGTTGTGGAAATTTAGATATGTTATGATAAGAATATATTTTGAAATCTGAGATGATGGGTGCTGTCTCATGTAGATTATGCCAATAATGAAATGGGTAAGATGCTAATTCAACTTGGATAGTGGGTTCATACCCTTGACCTATGAACAATTGGGTTGGAATTTAGTATATTTAATTGATTAGCTGACTAATGTATAGCCCTGGAATTAATCACCATTATCATTCGATATATGTGGAGTATCATATAGATAAAACATATGGTGGATTCAATTGGTTTGTATCAAAGGACTCTTTGTCAATACAAGAAATACTTGTAACCCATGATTTTCTTGCATTCCCCGCCATGTTCCCCTTGCCTTTGTCCTTTTCCATGAGTGGTATATCATTGCTAGATGCTTGAAACTCCATTGTTTAATCATTGATATTTTTCATGCATTTTTACACTAAAAACTAGCAATGGTGTTGTCTGAGAGTTATGAAGAAGAGGCTAAGGCTAACATAATTTGGGCTAGTGTAGTTAAGTTGGGCATGGAGAACTTTATAGAATTTTCAGTATTGTTGTATCACCAAATATATCTAATCGAATTCCTTATGTGTTTGTATTTTCCTTTCTTGTTCTATGGTGAAAAATACTATAGGAATTTCCTACTACTAAAAAAGGCATAGAAGTCATGCTCCATGATAGTAGGAAGAGAAACAATATTCAGTTGTCACTTGCCATGTTGAATGGTGAGGATTTGTAGCTACCCACTTCATCATCCATAAACAGATAAAAATCTTTACCACCCACTATAGTAAGGTGGAAGTGCTGCCAATTTGGTGGTTTGATAGAATCTAAGAGTTTTTTCCAGCCTCATATAGAAACAAAATATTCATTATCATGTCATAGGAGTATAACATAGAGATTTGAACAAGAAAGCCATCTGGGCCGATATCAGGGATATGAAATTTCCATAGCAATGGGAGGATCATCCTTTGGCATAGCTAACCCATAAAGGTGTAGTTCACATGAATCTTTCCTCTAAACGTGGTGGGTAAGTTTCTAGGATTTGATCTCAATGGGGTGTCACTGCCTTGTGAATGGAACTTTTCAAAGACCTTCTTATATATCAAAGTCTCATCATAAATGATTGAAGTGTTGTTAATTTCGGTTGGTGGATATATTTGAGATATAACAAACTTAAGAATGTCTAGTTGTTGCATGGGGGTAACTGAATAACAGTTGACAAGTTATGACAATAAGGTGGACCCAACTCGTGTGATCAAGAAGCTCCACAAGATGGTGTTTCTTAAAAAGATGAGATATGTTGAAAGAAAAGTCAGAAGTTTGAATAATAAATCATTCTAAAAATAAAATAAAATGTATTGTGATAGAGGAAGGGAGAAGTTGTACTTTGACTCATGGAAAAGCCAAATAAATTTTTTTATCAAATTTTCATCTACATAACAGTGGAGACATATAGAAGATCTACATCTCAATAGAGGTAAAATCAATAACTTTAGAGATAGAAAGAGTCATTACCCCTTTCCACTACTTTTCTTGGTTGATAGACCCATTCATGTCCCTAAGAAAGCAATAGGTAACATCGGGGAAAGGAAAGAACTGGTTGTGTCTTTTCTTGATCCTACTATTTTTGCCTCTCTTTTTCACATGGGCCAAGCACTTGTCAATGAGGCCTTGGATAAATGGTTATAATTCTATATGATTTACTCGAGCTCAACTCAAAGAGTCAACACATGCAAAATTTTGTTATTACATAAACTCATCTCCGGGGATGATCATTGGGTTGTATCATATCAGATTTTAGTAGATCCATGTTCAAACTCATACTGTTAAATGAGTTGTTGGCTTGGAATAGGTTCTGATAATGTCTGAACATCATGTCCCATACTAGACCCGCATAAAAGATCTATGTTTTGAATTGTATAGGTTCAAGTCACGCCAAGTAATATATTAAAATGAACATATTCTCAAACATATATGTAGATACATATTTACAAGAAAAGTTTAGAAGGTGTGTATTGATTGTTACATGTTTTTTATGTGAACCAGACATAAAACTACTACATTATCTGCTAATAACTATGGGATGAAAAGAATATTATTGAGAATATACATGTTTAAAATCCAAAATGGTATCCATTTATTTGTGAGTTATGATAAAAATCTTCCAATTACTTGTAGAATATCTACAACTTACAATTGGCGAGAAAATGCACTTCTTTTTTAGAGAATGGTTCACAAATGTTAGATTGAGTTGATTTTAAATACATATGATGTCATTAGTATACATTTGATCTACAAGTTAGATTATTACAATAAATATCAAATGAGTACATATAGCCTGAATAAACTATGCGGCATTGTTATTTTATACTTATTAATATGATTGACAAAACATATATAGATAAAAAAAATATATAATTTGAAAGGTGTGTAGTCAAGTATATGTTATAAGGTACATGTTATATATAAAATTATAGTTAAAAATACATGTATAAGAAATAAATATAGGTTCTTAGTTTTTTAGTTTGGTTTAATTGTGCATTAAATTGTCTAATATTACAATCTAGGTCAAAATGTTTAGTCCAACCCACCCATGTAAATTTATATAGACCATTCTTGGGTCAGATTATGAGTGTTAGGACTTGGGTAGGATCATGACATCCTCATGTTCAACAAAGTAGCTTATAAAATTATTATTCTAGGTTTGGCTCCTAAGTCTTTATTTTATGTTTATCTTATGCTCCTTATTGGTCTAATTTTATCTCATTATTGGTCTCAACTTGCACAAAATAAAGTTTTCAAAATTGTATTTATCAAGAACCCATAATTTTGGAAATTCGTATGATTAAACTAAATATAGAATTATAATCCAAGGGATACAATTATAGTGAAGCACATGCAAATCTATATGAGACTCAAAATTTTTGATACATTTGAAACTTTATTATTCCAATTCTTTAGAATATATTTACCTAGAAACACAACCAAATGGGCCCTTGAAAATGTTGGTAAGGTATCACTCCCTTAAGTCCAAAGTTATCAATATTTGGATCTAGTGCGTAAGTAACTTAGTCTAGCACCAGGAAGAATAACATTGCTTAATAGGAGGAAGAATCATGGTATCACTAAATTCTCAACAAAATTTGTGGGTTTGAAAGCATTTCATAAATGTTGCATCAACTACAAACAACATTTCCTGTTTGTTTCTTTTTTAGTCTATAGTTGATGCATGTTGCGGTAAAGGTCCTTCTAGAGAGAGTGTGGCTTTTCACATCAAACTAAACCTATGAAAAGGGTGGATGGGTTGAGTTTGAGTTGGGTCATGTGTGTATAGATCTCACGGGTGAGGAATAAAAACACTCAAAGGTAAATGGCTGAAACAATAGCACACCTAAATTCAACCCCACGGGTTGCAGGTGCACCCTATATTAAAAAATTAAAAGGTGTTTCTCTAAAAGGAGAATGGTTTATTAATACTTTATAATACAAATAAAGTGGAAGTATAGCAAGCATCCATTATGTTTAATGGAAATCACTATGTAACAAATATTGCTTTGTTTTAACACAAAATTAACAAGAAGAAGATAACAACTAAATGTTATGTGTTGATGTAAAATGTAAAATGGAAAATAGAAATGATATATCTTTTACAACTAGGATAATATACCATAACTATAACAATATATTTTGTCATCTAACATTATACATTCCTAATACAACGTGTGCTTATGGTTATCTATTACACAAAATGGAAATAAAGAGACTATAATTGATGTGATTGAATATAAAATGTATCCAACAACACTACATGCTTATAAACTTAATCAACAAAATATAACCATTTTGTTTCTATTGAGATTAATAAATAAATGAAAATATTAATCGTGGTTTTGCATATTATTGTTCTTATATTTTATACATTTGAATATAAGTGATTAACTTGTTTGTGAGTGTGTGGTATTTCCTAAGAGTCAACTATGTAGTATGTGTATATTAATATATTAAATTTAGTTATTTGGATCACTGACAAGCACCCATGGTCACCCTAAGATCTGGTAATTAAATTGATATGTTTGGACTTGGGTGATTTTAAGTTGGTGTCAAATTTCATTACCTAAATACAACTTAGATGGGTCGACCTATGGGTTAGTGAATTCTCATCTAGAAGTTACAGGTTTATGAAAGTTTCTTACAAAAGAGTTTGAAATTTCTTGTTGGTATATAAGAATGTGAGTCAACTGATAGGCCTCAAGTTTTGAACTTCTAGTCAATGTAGTTGCATGTTTGGTTTTGTAGTGTAAAATGTTTCTCTGTTAAAAAGAGAAGCTCAAAATGGATCGTCTTGCAGGTGAATGGGTTGGATAAACAATAACTTGGTGAGACCCAATAAAGATCATAAATCAATTATGCATTTAGGTTTCTTAGATTCAATAGTATTCAAATTTGTTGTCATGCACAAAACTGAACATGGTGTAGCGGTTGATATGTTATTTGATGTACCAAAGGTCATGAGTTCAAACCTTACAATGAATATTTAGCTTTGCCAAAGATGTGGCATCTGAGTTGGTAAAGTTGAGGTTGTACGATTGAGAGGTTGAAGGTTCTAACCCTGGTGATGGGATGGATAAAAAAAATTGTTGTCATGCCAAAACCTTCACTCCTTTGGCTATTTTATGCATGTGAGATTGTCAAGGATGACAAATTTTGATGTGCACTAGCACCAACACTCCTGATGAAGAAGATGGGCACATCAGAGGAATCATCTATCAGGAATAGTTTTAGACCATCATGTTTGTGTCAATCACACTTGGATAAGTAACCAATGTTACCACCGCATGTAAGGATGAAAATGGGATGTCCTAAAAAGTTTCTTAAAGATTCATTTTTTGAATTTTCTACTCAACATGGATGCCACTCACCTATATCTCTTCTCAAAACGGTTTCTCATTTTCACCTCATGTTTTCCCAAAAATTATTTTTAAAATAAAAATTATATTACTTCAATTAGAGAATGTCCTAAAATTTTACCTAATGTACATTGCACTCGACTTATAAGTATCATTTGGATATAAAAACTTAGATTCAACTGGTTTAGCAATCACAACACTTCACTTCATTTTAGTTAAATGTTTTTGGGGCCAAAATACCCACAAACAAACACAAAGCAAATCAGGATGGGAAGGATGCTAGAAATTTTGGATCATCTTGGGTTTTGAGTACTTTGAATATGGACATGTTTTATATAAATTGAATATATGGGCAGTTGCTAGTTTAAAATTTCAATAATGAATCAACAACTTTAATTTTTTTGTGTTAGAGTTATCTATGATGGCCTATCACTTTATTACATAAATGGTTCTAAGTATACATGGCACATTAGGGCTTTTTAATGCCATGATTTGTACTAGTCACTTTTCTCATATATAGTCAGAGACTTTGCTCAAGGAAATCCTCTAATTCCTTCCATCTTATATTCCATAGTACTAGAGTAGAGAATTAAACCTTAGTTGTCAAATAAAGAAAATAAAATAAGAGAGTCCTCGCTAGAGAGTGTCACCCCTTCTTCCTTGGTATGTCACGCGCATGCCTTCTACCCCATCTATTTCCCACAAACATGTTGCACATATTGCTCCTATAGGAAACCATGAAATCTCTCTTCCTATGTGTATGCACGTTTCTTGTCTTTCATCATCTAGCTTCTATAGTTGTATCCTCCTCCCCCACCCTTCTTTATTGGCTACCCACATGTCATTCTACAAAGTAGAGAAGGGAAAGCATCATTGGAAGCCTTTGGATGGAGGCCTTGCTTTAAAAATCAACAAAGCTGGCAAAGGCCCCAGACAACAACCCCAAAATAGAGCCGCTGTCGACTCCACCCCCAAAACGAAGCTAACTATTTCCCGGTGGTCAATAGTAGGCAATGCCGACAAGTTAGTAACAAGCTATCAAGTACCAAATTATTGTTGAGTCTCCCTCGGGAAGCCCATAAAGTTGTCATGCAATAGTAGAATGTTGGGGCCACCACTCTATGTCTTCCAACCTCTAAGCATGTGCCTCAAATCCCTATATCAATAGAATATGTGTTTGATTTTCTTATAAAAATCATTGTAGACCTTTTACTTGGGGCTCCATCCTAAAGCTTGTAGGAAAATATGGCATTAGGTAGGCAGTAGAAACAAAAAATTTACTGACATATTTTCCATTAACCAGTAGACCGCGTCAATAAATATGCAATGGGAAGGATGGTTTTACGAAGATATACCTGGTCCTAGAGCAAGTTCAACGACAGTCCTCATCGATGTAGATGCACACTCTGTCTTGGATGGTGGTTATGCAGCTCCTAGTCACACTCAGACTCATCTGACTGCTCCTCTATGTAAAATAGACACGGACAACTACTGCAGTGACTCCTCAAATCTCGCCACGGACTGTGAGTTGATGTTGCCCTCCCAGCAATAGCCAAAGGACTCCTGCCTTTAGAGTAGTCCACATGGACCAACTAGAACTCATGTCATCCTACATGAATGGATAGGAAGGAGTTGTCCCTCCCGTTGGTATACTAGTCACCAACATGCTCTCCCACAACAATGATCCTCAGTTGTTCCTCTCCTGTGGTATCCCTCCCTAGTAGGGTAGGACTTGTCTGGGATCTCACAATTACCACAACCAGAGAGGACAACAATTGTCAGAGCAACTGATTCTTAGTTGTCTGTGTAGTATTTGTGTTCTAGGAAGCCCCCAGTACCCCTCTATATATATGAGGGGTTAGGGTCAGGGTTCCCAGTCCCCAGCCAATGCAGGACTAAAGAAGGAGTGGAAAGGACAAGCAAATCTTGAATTTTCACAACTTTTCTAGAAGTTTCACAACCATCGTGCAATGAAACGGTCATCTCACCAAGTGAGATGGTCATCTCGCACATGAGATGGTCGTTTTGCTAAGAAAAATGGTTGTCTGGGATGTGAGATAGTCGTATGGGACACAAGATAGTCGTCTCACTAAACAAGATGATCGCTTCACACTTTCCCAGTTAGATATGAATTGGCAAATTGTTTCCTAATTAATGTCATACATTAATTTACTTGCACCCCAAGTATGTGCAATTGAAATGAGTTTGGGAAAACTCCAAAAATTGTGTTTGTCCCAACCGGGCCGTCTTACACAAGTTGAGACACCCCTCTCACTCACCCAGATGGTCATTTGGTGAGTTTGAGTCAAGCCAATCAGTTCAATAGCTTGAACCGGTCGGTTCATAGGACAGAACTAAGCCAATTCAATTTTTGATCTGCTTGACAACCCAAACAGCCGTATCAACACTTGAAACACCTGTCTGGCAGCCAAAACGGCAGTCTCACCCAATGAGATGGTTGTTTGGCAGTTCAGTCAGTCAATCTGTTGATCTGTTGTGTGAATTGAGTACCTAAACATTTTAGTACTTAATTCAATTGTCATTCAAGATCCAACTCCTCTTCTAGATGAGTTTCTATGTGTGTGACCCTATAGGTCCCATATCACATTGGCAGTGAATGTACATAACAACTTACGACATCACAAGAAAAGAGTGGTGCCCAATTGCACATCATTGCTACCCAAGTGAATGGAAACTTGAGGAATAACTTCAACCTACAATCTGTGTATGGTGTTACATTGTTTGTATAGTTCCTTTATCAATGATATCCAGATTGAACTAGAGGCATGGAGTAGTCATCCTCATTATTATTCAATCTTGTTCCTTGAACCAGAGCAGACTGCATAAGATATATGTAAGCTCAATATCACATATTGACTCAAATCTGTATGGTCATACTTTTCTCAGTCTCGCTAATCAAGAGGCCTTTAGATATCATACTCCTGTCGGAGGGACAAATCCCATATTTATCACTCACAGTCATACCCCATGTGTCAAAATCACCCAATCATCACTGTTAGAACAACCATGTTTGAGGACTGTGTTTGATGATGTCAAAGTGTACCTAAAGACATGTGATGAGTGTAGTGATTTTAGGCCTAAGAACCACAACCACCACCATCACTGTGAGACCTGACTATGACTTCCATTATGATGGCTTCCATGTGTTAGTCTCACGCCGGGTCTATCCAATACACTATTCCATAACATGTATCTATGTGCTTGGTTTGGTATAGCCATATCATGAATCATAAGATTGCATCATCAACCAACCCACACTTTGATCTTATGTGTTATTGTTGTCGACCAACCTTCCATAAAAACAATTGATTAAGGACATAATGAGAATATGTATATGTACTCTTAACATCTGTATGATCTCGTTGCGATAAGGCTAATACTTGAAGACATACGTCATTGAGTAATATTTTTCTCTAGACATTTATACTATTCCATCATTATCTCATAACTAAATGAAACATAATAATTTGGAATCTTGCCTTTTGTTATTAATTATCAAATCATGTATCTAATGCCTCGTCCCAATCTTCATATGATTGGCACCCTGGGCATACATACCAACAAAGCCATCCCCACGAGAGACAATATCCCCTCTACTCCCACAAGTTGAGGGGAAGTCGAACCCCCTCATTAAGGAGCGCTTCACCCTTATCCCCTAGTAGTACTACATCCAATGATATTTGGAGCGATGGATTTTTGCTTCTTCATTATGAGTTCATATTATTTGAATCCAACACAAACCACTCTCTAGTTCTTTGTGGTTAGCATGATGGGGATTTAGAGGATACAAAATAAAATATAATTCATTCATCCATATAACAACTCGTATTTTCTATAGCAGTGTGTCTCTAGTTTTAAGCATGTTAACTACTTGCTATAGCACAATATTCTTATAATAGTGTACTTATTTCAAGTACCATGCATCATTCTGGTATTTGTGATGCATGTGGTAAACCAAAACAACAATGAGAGTCAAATGACTTCTATAAATATCTTCCATCATGTTCCAGATGTTAACTCATGATGCCGCTAGTAGTCTATGTAGATTATCAATCTTAAGGGAAAACATGTTTGTTACCTACTACATGTTATCTTTTTCAGGGTAAGTGTTTGAGTGTTTTGAGTATTACATCACAAGTTTACGGGGATATCTAATTTTTGTATACAATTTCTTATCTTATTATGTATGATAATGAGGCATGTATTTAGAGATATTAGTTATTTAATTCATTATGTAATTGTGAGTAAATATGTCGGGCTCATTAGAATTTGATCCCAAGCTTTATATTAGTGCCCTCTCCTATATATGTGAATACACTTTGGCTAATATAATTATCTCATTGCCTATGTTATTCTCCACATTTCTAGTTTTGTTGTACCTCATCCGAAGGAGGTTATAGGAAACAAATAATAAGACTTCCAGTTATTCTTGTATGTACCATTAAGGCATTAATATTGTTTAGATATTCAAAAATTCTTTATTCTTCTTCATAATTTTCTTGAGGTTTTTTTTCCTATTCCTAAATGATTGCATAATTTATCTTTTGGGAGGTGTCTCCCTACAATGTATCTCGTTATTACAGTACACATTTTCTCAACAAAACTCATTATCTTGATATCTTTTGGAACAACTCTTTTGTCATGTTGGGTGTGGATGGATCTATTCTAAGTCGAATAAAATACTTGAACTGACATTTCCAATCGATTATGGTAACAATCAATGTCAACATTTTAGCTTATGAGTAATGGGTAGTTTCTGTGTGGACTAAAAGTGCACGCTCACGTGCTCTAATGTGCATCTCACGCGCAGCAATACCACCCGCTCAACCACCCCCTATGACACCACCAGATGTACTCATTGCTCCTCCATATGCCCATCTATTACCGGTCTACACCACCTATCACTCCTCCCAACAATCCCCACCTACTGCCACTCTGTCCCGCCACATTTTTCTAACTGTAGTTTCTTTTTGTATAATTAAAAGAGAGAAAACAATAGAGGACGGAAGTGAGTAGGGAGAGGAGGGAAGTGAGGCAAAAATGAGAGAAGAGTAGGGAAGCAATAGGCAGAGGAGGAAGTCACAAAAAATGATTAGACATATTTAATCAGTTTATGGGCATGTATTTATCATTTTTGGGTGCTTTTGGAAATTTTTTGAGTGCTTTTGCCTATTTGACGCCCATTGAATGGGTAAGTGCGCCCAAAATTGAGTAATTGACACCCAAAAACATTTAATGGAGCCCAAACATGATGATCTCCCCATAAAATGATTCCCAATGAATAAGTGTGCCCAAAAATGGGTAGTTGACACCCAAAAGTACTTAATGGCGCCCAAACATGATGAACTTAATCACGCCCCATGAATGACACCCAGTGAATGAATAAGAGCTCCCAAAATGGGTAATTTACATCCAAAATAATAGAATGATGCCCAAACATGTTGATCTTAATCAACGTGTACTGGCACATGAAGTGACGCCCAATAATGCATAAGTGTGCCCACCTGAAATAAGTTAATGGCACCCAAAACTTAATGAACTTAATGAACACCCAGTAGTGCATGAAATGATACCCAATGAATAGGTAACTGCACCTAAAAATGGATAATTGACACCCAAAATAAGATCGTGGCACCTAATACTTAATGAACTTAATCAACACCCAATATCACATGAAATGACGCCCAATGAATGCATAAATACACCCAAAAATGAGTAATTGACACTAAAAACAAGTTATTGGTGCACAAACTTAATGAACCTAATCAACACCCAGTGTCACTTGTAATGATGCCCAGTGAATGGATAAGTTCACCCAAACATGAGTAATTGACACTCAAAATAAGATAATGGCACCCAAAGCTTGATAAACTTAATCAATGCCTAATGGCACAAGAAATGGCGCCCAGTGAATGGATAAGTGTGCCCAAATATGGGTAATTGACACCCAAAACAAGTTAATGGTGCCTAAAACATAATGAACTTAATCAACTATGTTAAATCAGTGAATGGGTATGCGACACATCATCATTTTCCTCCTCTTTTCTATTTACTTTCCTCCACACTTCCCTCATCTCCTCCCTTGTTGATCCCACTTTTAGTCATCCACCATTACTTCCCTCCTAATTCCTTTTTACTTCCATCATCCTTTCATTTTGTATATTTATTTTTGTATTAGTGTGTTAATTAGAATATAAGTACTATCCACAATATACAATACTCATTTTTATATTTTGTATCATTTTTTTTCTCAAATGCATATCAACATTAGTACTGTTGCATTGTATTTTTACAAAGAATATAATATTTTTTATTTCATCAAAAAAATCATCACAAATTAAAAGTTGTAGGAAGAAAAATTCTCTCTCTTTCTCCTCTCTCTCACTCATTTTCTCTCTCCAATCATCACTCTCCCTTAGTGGAAGCTTAGAGTCATATATTGTTGAGTATATGCATTCACATGATTGCCTGTAGGTCATACCTTGGTAGGAGTGCGGCTATGGGTCGTAGCTCAGTGATGTGACTCAATATATGCTTTCACATGATTGGCTTCTGGCCATACCCTGGAAGGAGGGTGACTTTAGGTCGTATATTAGTTTCACTAGTGTTGTGCCTATATACCAAAGGAGGCTAGGCTTTTTTGTAGATTACTCATTTGTTACGTCACTGTGGTGTTTTCTCGTGTTGATCGGGAGGTGTGGAGAGGTCATGGATTCCAACTCTTCCATAGACCTTGTTTGGAACTGATTTCGACTTAGAAGTGGTCAGTAGGAGTATGAGTGGTATACCTCATCTCCTCATGGCATAATAAAAGATGTAACGCAGTCGTGCAGTATATCTATTTAAGAACAAAATGCAAAGAACATTGGTTAAAGCCTTGCCTTTCTTTTGTATAGATTGATTGATAAAGAATATACATGTTCTTCATATTCCTTTTTAGAATGTTAATTGTTATATTGTTTAGTGATAATTGCCTAGTATTGCTTAACTTGCTTTACATGTTGGATACATATCATTTAGTTGAATCTTCTCGACCTCCTTGGTACAATGTTTTACCTGCTTAGTTTATCTATGCTTTAATAGACATAGGCAGAGAGTTATATCTCTTGATGGGATGTTTGGTCTCACCCTATGGGTTTCTACATCTATTAGGTGGTCATGCACGATGAGGTGGTGATCGTGCAGCTGAGGGAGAGTAGCAACAAGAGCAGTAGATGATAAGGTTGGATGTGTTGCTAGTATTTTGGTGATGAAGTCTTAGAGTCATTCATGTATACTCAGGTCTTGGGGGTGTTTTTGATGTGTTTTGTAGAGATGTCACCGATATGAGGTTTTTGTCTTGTATGCCTTTTTTGTGTAGACATGGTAGTTGTATATGTATGTATATATGGAATATGCATCTTATGTAATAGGTTGATGACATGAAGGTTGAAAAAATGATGTAAACACCTTATAATATGTGTTATGCAATTCAGGTATCCTGTTGTGGACTTATATGTGGAAGTTTTCATCCTATGGTGATTTTATGAAATCGGTTTTAATTTCTTGTGTTTTCTGGAAATCCACATAGTTAGTGATGTTTCTGCCTTTATTTTTGAGTAATCTCACTTTGTGTGGCATGAGGTGTCACACTTCAATTGCCAATATTCATTCTCCCAGACCTTTCGGTCGATGACTGACTCAACCAGTCGGCTGAACCAATTGCACAAGGTCTCAGCTGCCCACAACTGTATTCGGTCAACTAAGATCCTAGTCAATTGACTTGCCAACAAAATCCAGTCAAACTCCAAATTGGGAAGGCACATTACTCAAACAAAATGACTGATTCAAAGCAAACATTTAAAGACCAACTAATTGACTAGATTTCCAACCAATCGACTCATTGAAGACTTAGTTAAAGCCAAATTGAGAAAGCTCATTATTATAGTCAAACCCTCCTTCAAGATGACACGTGCATCAAGGCAAATCAACTGATTGGATTCCCAATCAATCAACACATGATCTAGATCTAGTAAAAGTTTGAATCGAGAAATACATTACTGTGGTCAAACCTGCCTTCATATCCAAGCAAGTGTTTATAGATTAGATGTTGCCAACAACATTCCTTACGGTTTTCACCCCCATTCCCCCCTATAAAAGGAAGGAGAGTTAAAGCACAAAGGGGGCATCTTGTACTGCACCTTTACATCATTTACATATGTTTCCATATCAATTATGTCTGAGTAGTTTCTATACTAGGGCATGGGGAGTATCCTCATAGCCCGCTCTTTACCTTGATTGTATTTGACTCCAATACTAAGTGATTAAATGTTTTCCATATGATCTTGCACGTGTTTTCTAGTTAGATATATTATATTCTTTGTGGGTGACGAGACCCCTGATCCCAACAAAAATGAACCCATAATATCTTGATGAGACCAGTGATGGTTTTTATGACATTTCTACCCACTTTATGTGTTATGTTATAACTTGTGGTGATGAGAACCCAGATCCACAAGTTCGAACACCAAAATGGAAATCACATATTCTTGATGAGATCCTCCAATTTTTCACTTGGTTTTTGATTGATTAGATTATATTCTTATGGGGTGACGAGACCCTGATCCCAACAAGAATGAACCCATAAACTCATGTTGATAACTCTGATTGAGTTTATGATCTTTTACCCACTTTATCCTATTTGTTATAGCTTGTGGCAACGAGACCCCTGATCCATAAGTTTGAATGCCAAATTAATTACCCGATAGAATTTTGTTGGACGGTCAAATAAGGATCCTTAAACACTGAGATCCCAGGTTTTAGAGAAGTCTGACCCTTGTGAGATTGTGCTTTGCAAGGACACAAATCCACACGGTCCTGATTTAATCATTAAAAATCTAAGTATTTGAATCATTTAATGTAACAACATGGTTTATGGTGGTGATCCCCTAAACCCCTAGTATCTCTTATCCCTGATCCAATCAACTAGTTTATTTCTATACTTTTGATTCCCACTTTAGAATTGTAATCAAACTCTCTCAAATTGGATTTTAAATTTTGTTCATTGCAATCTCTTTGATTTAATCATGTTGTCATGAAGGAACAACACCTTTTTATACTGATTTTACTCATTTCTAGCATTTGGTTAACCATCATTAAAAGGGTTAAAATCTAAGATTTTCCCCTAGTGGATTTTGGTGTGTACAATGACACACATCAGGCACCCATGCTGGTTTCTTGGTGTACATATGTCATTTTTTTGGAACCTATGTTGTATATGGATGGGTAAGATTTGGATCTCCCTTTGAGATTGGTAGTCCAACGAATTAATAATACCAAACAAGTAGTCAAGTTTTGCAGATATGTCTTGGTTAGATTATCACATCATACTACATTGAATGATTTTACTACTCCTATGTGTTAGATCTATAATGGGCTCTAGAGAGGGGTGAATAAAGCTAAAACCACTTAAATATAATTCATTAGACCCTCAAGATATTTTAATATAATATTGCAAGTATGAACTTTGAGTGAAACTAAACATTCTAGCAAGGGAGATAGAGAATGAACAAGAACCAAATAAACAAGTTATTTATAGTGGTTCCAAACTCCAAACTAGGAGATGTACATCCATTACCTAGAGGAGTCAATCTCTAGGGGTTTTAGCATGTCTCACTCCTTATATTCCATTGTAAGAGTTACAACATAAGACCTCCCTTTTCAAGCACAAGGGATAAAATAGAATTCCTTTTTGGATCAAGGAGCACCTATCCATGACCAAGAGTCTTATACCTTACAAAGGGTAACCTAGTCTTGCAATGACTCTTTACCCTTCTCCAAGGACTTACCCACGCTTGCAACAAGTTTTCCACCTCAAAGTATTTACCCACTCTTGACTTGGATCTTCCGTCTTTGACTTCACCTTCATTAAGGAGAAACTTTTCACCAAGGGACTCCTTCCTTTCTTCTTCACCTCTCTTGGCTAAGAGAGAGAATCTTCATAATCATGGTAGAAAGAGAGATTGGGAGGTGGAGGAAGTGCAAGCCTCATAAGATATACATGTAGAACTAACTCCCTTACAAATCTCCTACTCACTCTAATCGATGTAGTTAGCGATTAAGCTCATGAGAGTGGATGGAGGCTCTTGGGAGGAAAATATATATCAACTATAGTATAGGGACCTTTATAGTTATTAGATAACCATCAGATGAAGCCCAAGGGGTCCTATTTAGAGTTGAGGATGCCTCCTAGGTGTTAGAATAACTTAGGACCAATTTTAGTTGCTATTGGGGTGTCCAACAGATCTTTTTTCACCATTTTACCCCCCCGACAACTACATTTTCACTACAGAAAGAGTGCTATAGTACCATTGATTTGTCTTTTGGGAATCTCAGTCGATAGCAGTTGTTGTAATGGCTATTTTTTGGTCGGTCAAGTTACCAAATTTGACTGACAAAAGGTTCTGAAAAGCCCCGTGAACAATGATGTCAGTTGAGTTATACCATGGGTAATTCAATCGACTGCACTTGTTCTTTTGGGGATTTCAAGACCCCCCCCCTCAAGTTCATATAATTCATACCAATTAATTCTATCACACATATCAACTTAATTACAAGTCATGCAATCATCACAAGTGATTTACATCAAAGATCTTAGGAGAAAACTATCTATTCTTCAATCTTGATCTTTATGCATGTATGACTTGATTTCTACAAAATAGTTTGATGCGATGATTTTGAGTCACATTTATAGACCTTTTTCATATGTGTTTTGTGCTCTAATTACTCATTTTTATGGATAATATTGCATAATTCACTCATTTCGGTCTTTGCCATCATTCTATGTCAAATCCCCTTTGTTTTACCATTTTTTAGCATTATTTATCATATTATCATAATTTGTGTGGATTTACTTGGTCTTATTGTGAAATTTCAGGAAAAACAAGTATTTGCTTCCGTCGATACCATCGACGGAAGTCGATACCGTCGACCAAGCCACAGGTTGCCAGCCGAGAGGAGCAGCACAGAGTCGATACCATCGACACTCAAGTCGATGGTATCGAGATCCCTTCAGATTGCTGGCGAGGAATCCGTCGATACCATCGACCCAAGTCGATGCCATCGACACATTGAGTCTACAGCGTCGCTAAACGACAACAACCGACGCTAAAGAGAGTCGATACCATCGACCCAAGTCGATGGTATCGAGATGACCACAGGCGCTCAGACGAAAAGAAAAGAAAGTTGTCGCTAATACGCTGGGTCGATACCATCGACTCGCGTCGATGGTATCGACGCCGGCAGATATGCGTTGGATCTGTTTTGATCTCGATCGGACGGCTGTTGTTATTTGATGACCTAATTAGGGACTTATACCTAATGACGGCCGCCCACACGAGATCGGGGGGAATTTTGCATTGCACGAGTGTCGAGGAAGGAGAGAAAGGAGAACGGAGGCCAGAAGCTCATCCCGGGTGATTCGGACGCTGCCGAAGACGAATTCCACCACCGACAGGCGGGGAAGCTCGTATTCTACGCTAAGGATCTACCGGTTCTTCTCCGTTCAGGGGTTTTCCCACTTGTTTCACGTTTTTCTTATGAATTCCCCTATTTCTACCATGTATTCGTGTGAGATGAACATGAGAGGCTAAAACCCTCCATCTTTAGGACTGGGAGTAGCCCGGGAATGCATTGTATGACAATTTTATATTGATAATTCATATTTTCTCTCTCAAATCCGTGGTATAGATTCGTTTTCTCCATATATATTGTTATGCTTGATCACCATAATAATAGCTTAATGCCCTTAATCACTTCGACAGAAGGATTAACGGTTGAAAAGAAACGAAACCTACATTAATCAATAAAACCCTTGACAAAGGAGTTGTAAAATTAATGGTGGGAACTGAGAGATCGTTTATAATGCGCTTAGTTTAGGGGAATGATTACTACGACGGTGGAATCAACCTAAACCTAAGTAGTGAGTTACACCACGACAGTGGGTAATTCTGTTTTCAGGCCACTACCCGGATAGAGAGAGAAGAGTGAGGAATTATATAAAACCTAATACAATGTTGACGCGCGGCGAAACCGCAATCCTAAAGATATCCTTTTGAATTGATTAAATTAACCTTTAATCAATTGTTTTCATTATTTCATTTTATTTTTTTTTAATTTCGACAACAAACCTTACTTTGTTATTCGGCCTAGCTGATTGCGATTAGTTAGTAGAAGTCTCCAATAATTCACGTGTCCCTGAGTTCGACTCGGGCCTCACAAAGGCCTATATTACTCGACGCGTATACTTGCGTTTAAGCGCGTAGTAAAATACACGTCAAGTTTTTGGCGTCGTTGCCGGGGAGACGGCGAATTATTGGCACTTTGAGTGCTAAGAGCGGCCACTCTAGGCCACATTTTTTAATTTTATTTTGAAACAATTTTAAATATTTTTAAATTTCTCTATAATTGTGTTTACTCGTTCAAAGCATAGTACTGAACCCTGATTTTCTTATTTCAAGTACTTTGCATGGTGCATACACGTAGCGCAGACTACACGAATCGCACACCTGAGGTTCCACCTCCGGGACCAGAGGACGAGGATTACTACGAGCAAGATCACCAAAGCGACATAGATTCTGAATCTGAACCATAGCAAGTAGAAGAAATGGCCGAACCACAGACGATATGGGAAAAGATCAAAGCGTCTTCTTCATCAGCTTCAAAGGGGCCTATCAAGAAACAGGGGCTCAACATTCCAACCTACAAGATTGATCCAGCGTTGATTAACTTGGTTAAATCAAATGCATTTCATGGATTGAAGAATGAGGACCCAGTGGCACACATCAGTCAGTTTGTTGAAAACTGCGATATGGTGAAGATAGACAGGTTCCCACAGGATGTTCTGTACCTCAAGTTGTTCCCAAGCTCCCTGGTAGGAGTTGCGAGAGAGTGGCTACATAACCTCGACGATGAGTTTGTTGAATCATGGGATCATATGGTGGAGGTTTTCTTCGAGAGGTTTTTCCCTCCTGAGAAGACCAATGACATGATTAGGAAGATTCACAATTTCACCCAACAGGCGGGTGAAACATATTCTGAGACGTGGGAGTGATTCCATGTCATGTTGAGGAGATGTCCACATCATGGACTGGACAAGGAGACACAGGTGAAGATCTTCTATTTTTCTCTCTCCGAGCATGATAGAAGCAACTTGGACTCGGTCGGTTCAGGATTTTTCTTGAACAACACTGATACGAGATGCTGGGAAATACTGAAGAACATGGCATGAAAGCAATCCTGGGGAGAAAGAGAGAGAGGCCCAGTTGAGCAAGCAAGAGTTGCCAGTGAGTCCAAGGCAATGAGAGAGTTAAATGAGAAGATGGATCTTCTCGCAAAGAAGCTACTGCAGAAGGAAGACAATGAGTCCGAGGAGGAGGCTCAAATCAAGTACATGAGGCAACAGCAAGGGTACAGGAACAATGACTATTCATGGCGAAAGGACAAAGTTCTCATGGAAGGACCCGAACAATTTTCTGCAGGATCCGGACGCCAAGCCTGCACCAGCCACAGAGGACAAGAGCACGGAGTTGCTCAATCAGGTCATAAAACAAAACCAGGAGTTAATGAACACATTTGGGCAACAAATCAAGCAACAGGGTGAATTTATGAACCAATTTGGGCAGACTTTGCAGAGTCATGGGGCTCAAATGAGAACTATAGAGACTTCCATGGCGCAGATGGCGGCTGAAATTGCAAGCTTGAAGAAGCCAGCACATCCGGGTTTTCCGGGTAACACCAATGTTCCCGGGGGAAACCAGCAGGCCAAGGCCATTCTACTGAGGAGCGGTAAGAAAGTGTTGAATCCAAGGGCGGATGACACAAGCACACCGCAGGACAAAGTTGAAGATGCAATCATCAAGGAGCAGCCCACACCTGTCACAGGGCAAGCTGAAGATATAGCTGAGAATGGTAATGAAGAACAAGCTGCTGAGGAGGAACCGCAGAAATTGACACCCTATGTGCCACCTCATCAAAGGGCACATACCGTTCCGGTCCCCTATCCCAATAGTGCAAAGGCAAGGAAGGTGGATGCACAATTCAAGAAATTTCTGGACAGCTTTAGAAAGTTATCGGTAAATATTCCGTTGTTAGAGGCGATTGAGCAAATCCCATATTACGGGAAATTTCTAAAAGATGTCATCAACAAAAAGAGGAAAATACCCGACACTGAGGTCGTGGTGCTCAAGGAGCAAGTTAGTGCTTTTATTATGGGAACTTTGTCGCCGAAGAGACAGGATCCCGGTTGTTTCAATATTTCTTGTTTTATCGGGAAGTTCAAATTTGGAGAGGCACTTTGTGATTCTGGGGCAAGCATCAATTTGATGCCCCTTTCTACATTCAAGAAGCTTGGATTAAAGGAATCAAGGCCAAGCAACATGACTATCCAACTGGCCGATAATTCTGTGGTGAAACCGTATGGAATCTACGAGGATGTCTTGGTAAAGGTAGACCGTTTTGTTTTTCCGGCTGATTTCGTGGTTATGGAAATGCAGGACGAGCATGGCAATGAGTTGCTACTTGGACGCCCATTCCAAGCAACAGCCGATATGATCTTGGAGATGGGAAGAGGTCGCTTGACCTTGGGCATTGCGGATGATCGCTTTGAGATGGTCATGCCCACTAGCAATGCATCTACTAAAGCAAAAGCACAGTGCAACATGGTGAAACATGTGGAACACAATATCTCACTTTGTCTTGGGAAGCCATTCTTGGATATGGCTCATGTGATGAGCAAGATGGATAATGGGACCTTAGCTGTAGACATTATGGAGCAAACTAAAGTTGTCTCTTTAGGCAAGGCTGTTGGGTTTCCAAATGATGAGAATGAGGACATTCCACCTTCTTGGGAGGATGATGCGATTATTACTTCAGTTTTTGATGCATATCCGGAATTTCCTTTGGAGGCGTGTTTGCTAAATGTCAGTTATGATTGGATGCGAAGTACTTCACTCAAGGAGTGCGCCAAAATGCTTCAGATGCTTCCATGTTTCTACACGAGGCACTATGAAGACTTAGGTACACTTCCGCCACCGCTGCAATCATCTCTTATTTGCCCGCCGGAGTTGGAGTTGAAGCCACTGCCCCCGCATCTTAAGTACGTCTTTCTAGCTGAGAAGGAAAAGTTACCAGTGATTGTATCTGCATACTTGAGTGCGGCTGAGGAGGATCAACTACTGGTAGTGCTCAAGAACCACCGTGGAGCCTTTGGGTGGTCAGTCGCGGACATCAAGGGGATCTCCCCTACACTTTGCCAGCACAAGATTCGGCTCGAGGAGGGAGCCAAACTAGTCATTCAGCCTCAAAGACGGTTGAATCCGAGCATGATGGAGGTCGTGAAGAAGGAAGTCATAAAACTTCTTGCTGCAGGGATCATATATGCCATATCAGATTCGACGTGGGTGAGTCCCACACAGGTAGTCCCTAAAAAGGGGGGAATTACTGTTACTACAAATCTGTTGAATGAACCTGTCACCACCCGATTGGTAACTGGGTGGCGTGTTTGCATTGACTACCGCCGATTGAATGCCGCAACTCTTAAAGATCATTTTCCTTTGCCATTCATTGATCAGATTTTGGAACGTCTTGCCGGTCGGTCGCATTTTTGTTTTCTAGATGGATATTCGGGGTATAACCAGATTTCTATTGATCCTTTGGATCAAGAGAAGTCTACGTTCACATGTCCCTATGGGACTTTTGCTTATCGACGGATGCCGTTTGGATTATGTAATGCGTCGGCGACTTTTCAACGCTGCATGCTCGCCATATTTTCTGACATGGTGGAGCGTTGTCTTGAGGTTTTCATGGATGACTTCTCAGTTTATGGGGCGTCTTTTGATGAGTGTCTATATAACTTGGACAAGGTGCTGCAGCGGTGCGAGGACACACACTTGGTCCTCAATTGGGAGAAATGTCACATGATGGTGACGGAAGGAATTGTGCTAGGACACAAGGTGTCTAGCAAAGGTCTTGAGGTAGACCCCGTAAAAATTGAGGTGATTTCTAAGCTACCCCCACCAAACTCTGTAAAAGGGGTGAGAAGCTTTTTGGGTCACGCCGGGTTTTATCGGCGATTCATCAAGGATTTTTCTAAAATCGCAAAACCTTTATCCGAATTGTTGGAAAAAGATGCAGTTTTTGATTTCAATGATAAGTTTCTTCACGCATTCGAAGTTTTGAAAGAAAAGTTGATTTCGGCTCCGGTTGTTCAAACGCCGGATTGGACAAAACCATTCAAATTGATGTGTGACGCTTCCGATTATGCAGTGGGAGCCGTTTTGGGGCAAAGGGTAGATAATAAGCCCGTTGTGATTTTCTACGCCTCCAAAACACTTAATGATGCTCAATTGAACTATACAACTACAGAAAAAGAGTTACTTGCCGTCGTGTTTGCTTTTGAAAAATTTCGGCAGTACTTAGTGGGTTCTAAAGTAGTTGTGTGGACCGATCACGCTGCAATAAAATATTTGATGGAGAAGAAGGATGCAAAGCCTAGACTAATTAGGTGGATTTTGCTTTTACAAGAATTTGATATTGAAATCAAGGACAAGTCGGGAATTGAAAATGTGGTGCCTGACCACTTGTCTAGGTTAGAAAGGGTAGATGAATAAGGTTTACACATACCCATAACCGAGACGTTCCCCGATGAACAACTTTTGAAAATTGATTCTAAGGAACCATGGTTTGCTAATATTGTTAACTATTTGGCTTGCGGGATCATCCCGGAAGACTGGTCTTATCAAGAGAAAAAGAAATTCTTTCATTCTTTGAGATACTATTTTTGGGATGACCCAATTCTTTTGAAGTAGTGCAGGGATGGTATTCTTTGCAGGTGTGTGCCGGAGGTGGAGTACGAGAGTGTTCTCCACCATTGCCATGCGTCGCCTACGGGAGGACACCATGCTAGTTCATGGACGGCAGCCAAAGTGTTGGAAAGCGGCCTTTATTGGCCAACTTTGTTCCGGGATGCCTATGATTTTGTGAGGCAATGTGACCCGTGCCAGCGCGCAGGTAACATTTCAAGGAGACAAGAGATGCCCCTGAATGTATTTCAGGAAGTTGAGGTATTTGACTTATGGGGCATAGACTTTATGGGACCCTTTGTGTCCTCAAATTCAAATTTATATATCTTGCTTCTTGTTGATTATGTGTCGAAGTGGGTGGAAGCAATCCCCACAAGGACTAATGATTCGAATGTAGTGTGCAGGTTTGTGAAAGAAAATATATTCTGCAGGTTTGGGATACCCCGAATGATCATAAGTGATGGAGGCACACATTTCCAGAATCAGAAGTTTTTGACACTTTTGAAGAAATATGGGGTCAAGCACAACATCGGCACCCCATATCATCCACAGATGCAAGGACAAGTGGAGGTCTCAAATAGGGAAATCAAGAAGATTCTAGAACGGACAGTGGCATCCACGAGGAAAAATTGGAGTGCATTACTACCGGACGCACTTTGGGCGTATAGAACGGCATACAAAACACCTATAGGCACCACGCCTTTTAGGTTGGCGTATGGCCGGGCTTGCCACCTTCCGGTGGAGCTGGAGCATAAGGCCCATTGGGCGCTAAGAAGGCTGAACTTGAGCTATGATGAAGCTGAGAAAAAGAGGATGTTCGAATTGAACGAATTAGATGAGTTACGCATGACGGCATATGAGAATGCCCGCATCTACAAGGAGCGTACAAAGCTGATTCATGATCGACATATCGAGCTGCGCACGTTCAAGAAGGGAGATAGTGTTCTATTGTTTAACTCCCGTCTCAAATTGCATCCCGGGAAGCTGAAGTCCCGGTGGAGTGGACCCTTTGTAGTGGAAGAGGTGAGACCGCACGGTGCGATTCTTGTGCGTGATGGAGATGCCACGTTCTTGGTGAACAGGCAGCGCTTAAAGTTGTATTTTGGTGAAATCTACAAGAGAAAAGTGAATGAGGTCAAACTCGTTACACTTGTGGATGAATGAGATGATTGTCACACCGTCTAGCCTAAGACGTTAAAGAAGGGCGCTTGTTGGGAGGCAACCCAACCATTGGTACATTAGGTTAGGTTAATTTTAGTCATAGATTGCTTTTATTTTGTTTAATTTTAGTGTAAAGAAGATACCTTGATCCATTTGTTCAATGTGCAGGCACAGGCAGGGTCGATACCATCGACACACTGGTCGATGGTATCGACATGGGTTCAGGTTGATAGCTGCAAAAATCGCACTGATTCGATACTATCGACGGCCCCGTCGATGGTATCTACATACCTACAGGCAGGTCGCAATAAAAGTGTCGATGGTATCGACATGCCAGTCGATACCATCGAGATCTCTGGAGAAGTTCAGACGAATTTTGCTCAGTCAACTCGATACCATCGACGGCCTCGTCGATGGTATCGACATGATCACAGGTTGAATGCAACAAAACGGCGGTGTCGCAATAAAAGCAGTCGATACCATCGACCCAAGTCGATGGTATCGACATCCATGTCACCGATCCGTGCCAAGGCATCGACGACGATTGCGAGTCCACGTCAGCGATCCGGGTGCTGCGTCGATACTATCGACTTCCGTCGATGGTATCGACACGTCAGCAATCTGGGTTTCTCGATCCAGCAAACGTCAGCCGTCGATACTCGCAAGGGAGGCGGATACCAGCGAGACGCGTCGATACCATCGACCCGCGTCGATGGTATCGACGGGCGAAAGTAGCACCGGCCAAGTCTATTTAAGGAGACTTGCAACGTCATTTGACGTCACACCTTCAGAGCAAACGTCCTCCTTTGCGCCGAGCATTTCCCCCGAGCCTCCAAGACTGAAGAGAAGCGACATCGAGCAAGGATCTTCACCGAGTGGAGAATTTCTTCTCCATCTTCACCGAGCTCTCTTCTTCTAATCCCATCTTCTCGCAACCATGGTGCATGTCGCCGGAGCTTCGTCATCGCGTGCAAATCCCATGGAGATCGAGGAGTTCATTCCTCCCCCGACCACTTCCGTTCCTCGCCCACGCCTGGTTCACCCTTCCATGGAGGCGAGGAAGGTCTACGAGGAGATTATGAAGCGGAAGATTGAGCCGACCCAGTATGTGGATCGGGGCATGCTTCAGAAGCTTGGTTTCGAGGCCAACTTGGCCTATGTGCTTCACGGACAAGCACGTCACACAAGCCGACGTCCCGACGAGCTGCAGTACCATGCGGATGGGCAGCCATTTTTCTGTGAATGGCCCACCTACAAGGAATTGGTGGCAGAGTTTATGGCGTCCCTCGACGTCTGCGTCGTGCCAAACGACGTGGTGGCGTCGGATCGTGAGTGGATCAGGGGCCGGGTGTCCTTCCGGTTGTTCAACAACAACTACAACATCACGCTGGTCCAGTTCAATAAAATCTTCAATTGGTTCCACTCTCCACATGATCACCGACGTCCAGACTCCCGCACCGACTACGACAAGATCTTCGCCGAGCTAGTTACAGTGCCGGCAGGAAAGACCGTGAGCTACCATAATGCAGCGGTAGCAGATTTTGAGCACCCTTTCGTCCGGGTTCTTCACCGGATGTTGAGCTTGACGTTCTTCACTCGGAGTGATTTGGCGTTGAGCAAGTTTCAGGAGAGCGATCTCTTCTTCCTCTACGCACTCCTGAAGCGACAACCATGCAACTGGGGGGCGTTCTGGCTATAGCGCGTCCTGGCGGTGAAGAGGAGTACAAGGAAGGCTCCGATCCATTTTGGTGGGCTCATCGCCAAATTGGCGTCCTACTTGGGGCTGAATTTTCAGTCCATGACTCCGATTTCCACAAAGAGTAAGGTGAACGTGCAACACTTGCACTGTTCAAACCTTATCCTTCTCCGGGATGGGTTGGCGTACACACATTGCCACGTCAACCAAGCTTATCAGGAGCGCTCACTGCCGGACGACGTCTTCAACATCGAGGGCGCACAGCATTTCCGGTGGCCAATCATAGCCATCAAGTCCTCCGAAGAAGAAGGCGGCAACGACGAGCAAGGAGGTGAGGCTGAGGAGGAAGAGGATGCTTTCACACCTCTTCGCGCATGAGTAGCACCACGGAAGCGTCCTAGGATGCATCCGGGTGTGTCTTCATCATCACAGCCCCAGCCGCCATCACCACAGCCCTCGGAGCCAGGCGAGGATGTCTACTCCATGCAGGGAATGTACACAATGCTGCAGGATATACATCAGACACAGCAGCAGCATCTCGAAATGTATACCGGTATTCATGATACTACGAGCCGGTTACTTGATAATCAACGGGCTATGTTCGAGAATGAACGTCTCCTCCTCGACAACCAACAGCAGATACACAATCGGTTGCAAAGGATGGAGATGCAACAGGAGCCCTTTTACGACCATTACTGGAGTCAGAGCTACTTTGGAGGCTATCCACAGCCTCCGTCGAGGACCCATTACGATCCGAGCTTCCAGGGGGAGTATCCTTCTTGGGATCCTACGGCCCCACAGTACCCACCTCCGCCTCCACAAGAATGATCAGGGTATCTCTGTTCCACTCTTAAGTTTGTTTTTGACTATGAGGCCATAGTCGAATTCAAGCTTAGGGGGGTAGCTGGAACAGCTCTATCTTTTCTTTTGTTGCTTTTAGTTGTTATTTGCTATTTGTTTCTTGCATTTTTAGTTTTTGTTTAGGATCCACATCTATCTAGTGTAACTGTGGATGTCGTAAGAGTTTGTCATCGCGTTGTGTATTCATGGGAAATTTAAGGGAATTTTAAAATTTTTGTGTCTTTTGGATAGCTTGACTTGGTTGTCCTTGGGGAACTTGTCTGATGAAAATGATTGATTATGTCAACTTTAAAACAATATGTCACACCTATACTCCCTTTGACTCATGAAAAGTGGATAGTAACAGTTGTTTGAGCCTAACCTAACCAAATGGTAATGAGACCTTAATTGGACGTAAGAGAGAGAACCCTTTGAATCACTACACATGTCAGTAAGGAGGGACACATAATACTCTTCTAAGGTTCAGTCATCTAATCTTGTGATCATTCCACTTCAATTTTCCATAATCTACCTAAGAATTGGAAGTAAAGCACAGTTTTAATTCCTTTTTGTGTGCATAGCATTTAGATATGAATTGCATTGATATTTTCCATACTTTTGCATAAAAAGAGAAAAATATAGGGATTCATGCACATTACCTTTAGGTGCATGCCATGTAGTTACACTCATGACTTTCATGATTATCATGCATAAAGTACACCATGTATCTCAATTTTTCCTCAAAAGTGATCTAAACTGTTCCATACCTTCGAAATATCGCAAAGATTTCCAATCATGAAGAAAACAGCCCAATACATGTATCTCTAAGCAATTATGGATATGTGGGCTACAAGAAAAGAAAAAAAGGAGAAGAAAAAAAATTTTGCTGAAAATCTGAAAAAAAAATTGAGAAAAGAAGAAAAAAAAGAGAATTTAGAAGGAAATGGAATAAGAGGGAGAAAGGAACATGATATCACTTGCATTACAGGAAAATTGAGTACATGATGTGGCTTAAGTAGATTTCCATCTCATTTTGAGGTGGAAGGTTAGTGCATGCATCATTTCACCCAAATGTAGGCATTAGGGAATTTCTAATGTGCATTTGCATCATTTAGGACATTTTGTTTTTATGCATATTGAAACTGTGCAATACTTCCAAGTTCTTCCATGGACCACCCATTCCATCCACCCATTGCTCGGATTGGTAGGCCACCATGAATTTCTCCTCACTAATGATTATCAGGAGAACTGCTTCCATGTAGATGGTAGTTAGGGCGAGCAATGTAGTGTAGGCGATCACAAGATGCACCAATGTTGAATCGGCAAATTTTATTATGTTAACTGCCTTATGTGATAGTGTTCATCGGTTTGAAGGATAATTTCTCTTATTGATGATTTTCGTCGCCTTTAGGGTAATTACTGTTATGTGGTTAGAGAAGGCCGGTTTGAGAACGCTCAGTGGGAGTCACATGGGATGTTGGGTTGGTGTGTTGATTTTTAGTTGACATCTGCAATTCTATTCTAAGGATCAGTTGCTCGAGGGCGAGCAATGTTCAAGCTTAGGGGAGTTTGATGCGATGATTTTGAGTCGCATTTATAGACCTTTTTCATATGTGTTTTGTGCTCTAATTACTCATGTTTATGGATAATATTGCATAATTCACTCATTTCGGTCTTTGCCATCATTCTATGTCAAATCCCCTTTGTTTTACCATTTTTGAGCATTATTTATCATATTATCATAATTTGTGTGGATTTACTTGGTCTTATTGTGAAATTTCAGGAAAAACAAGTATTTGCTTCCGTCGATACCATCGACGGAAGTCGATACCATCAACCAAGCCACAGGTTGCCAGCCGAGAGGAGCAACTCAGAGTCGATACCATCGACACTCAAGTCGATGGTATCGAGATCCCTTCAGATTGCTGGCGAGGAATCCATCGATACCATCGACCCAAGTCGATGCCATCGACACATTGAGGCTACAGCGTCGCTAAACGACAACAACCGACGCTAAAGAGAGTCGATACCATCGACCCAAGTCGATGGTATCGAGATGACCACAGGCGCTCAGACGAAAAGAAAAGAAAGCTTCCGCTAATACGCTGGGTCGATACCATCGACTCGCGTCGATGGTATCGACGCCGGCAGATATGCGTTGGATCTGTTTTAATCTCGATCGGACGGCTGTTGTTATTTGATGACCTAATTAGGGACTTATACCTAATGACGGCCGCCCACACGAGATCGGGGGGGATTTTGCATTGCACGAGTGCCGATGAAGGAGAGAAAGGAGAACGGAGGCTAGAAGCTCATCCCGGGTGATTCGGACGCTGCCGAAGACGAATTCCACCACCGACAGGCGGGGAAGCTCGTATTCTACGCTAAGGATCTACCGGTTCTTCTCCGTTCAGGGGTTTTCCCACTTGTTTCACGTTTTTCTTATGAATTCCCCTATTTCTACCATGTATACGTGTGAGATGAACATGAGAGGCTAAAACCCTCCATCTTTAGGACCGGGAGTAGCCCGGGAATGCATTGTATGACAATTTTATATTGATAATTCATATTTTCTCTCTCAAATCCGTGGTATAGATTCATTTTCTCCATATATAGTGTTATGCTTGATCACCATAATAATAGCTTAATGCCCTTAATCACTTCGACAGAAGGATTAACGGTTGAAAAGAAACGAAACCTACATTAATCAATAAAACCCTTGACAAAGGAGTTGTAAAATTAATGGTGGGAACTGAGAGATCGTTTATAATGTGCTTAGTTTAGGGGAATGATTACTACGACGGTGGAATCAACCTAAACCTAAGTAGTGAGTTACACCACGACAGTGGGTAATTCTGTTTTCAGGCCACTACCCGGATAGAGAGAGAAGAGTGAGGAATTATATAAAACCTAATACAATGTTGACCCGCGGCGAAACCGCAATCCTAAAGATATCCTTTTGAATTGATTAAATTAACCTTTAATCAATTGTTTTCATTATTTCATTTTATTTTCTTTTAATTTCGACAACAAACCTTACTTTGTTATTCGGCCTAGCTGATTGCGATTAGTTAGTAGAAGTCTCCAATAATTCACGTGTCCCTTAGTTCGACTCGGGCCTCACAAAGGCCTATATTACTCGACGTGTATACTTGCGTTTAAGCGCGTAGTAAAATACATGTAATAGGACGTGCACGTTTAGGCATTTTGAGTGTGTCTATATAATCTAAAATAACTCAAGTAGAAGCATTAGACACAAATAAGTGTAATGGTTTAGTCATCATAAAAATAAGGGATTAGTCAATTTAGACATTGAGTCAACATTCTCCCCCTT
This sequence comes from Alisma plantago-aquatica, assembly GCA_963693085.1. Taxonomy (NCBI): domain Eukaryota; kingdom Viridiplantae; phylum Streptophyta; class Magnoliopsida; order Alismatales; family Alismataceae; genus Alisma; species Alisma plantago-aquatica. Next base: position 27,332,358 of record OY856411.1, read on the forward strand.
TTCAAAAATGACAAACCATTCCATAAATGTATTGGAAGTATTTAAGTAAAATCATGCCTTTAGAGAAACCTAGGGGCTTCAATAGAGTTGAATTCATATGCTCTCCTTCAATTGATGCTAATGGAGTTCACATACTTCTTCTCACTTGATGTTATTTCTCCTTCATGGTTAGCTTGCATAACATTTATAGAAACTATGTCTTCTACCCATATATGCTCTACATATATGTGTTATCCCCTTGACATAAGACATGTCTTCTCCCCCTTTGTCATTTCAAAAAGTGAGGGGGTTGAAGATCTAAAACACAACATGTTAGAAAAGGGAGTGTAGAAGAGAAAAAACTAAGGACTTGTCCAGGTAATATATGTAAAGCAAATCAAGACATTGTTGACCTAAAGTTATACATTGTCCATATTTTGATAATGATCTAACCATTCCATTAATATTTATATAATATGCCTATTTGATATTGATTTAGGGGTTAGGTACATGAAAAGGATTAATTCAATCAAGCTCTAGCTTGATCCAATTCAATTCAAAAGAAATGTAAATGTATGTTTGTGGAAATGACCCTAAATGACTTAGGACAATTTTTGTAATCATCTATATTCTATGATTTGTAACTAATATTAGAAAAAATAAGCACTTAATTTGAACATTTGATCACTTTAATGACATTTTCAAAAATGCATCATAGGTTGTATGATCGGCTTAGTTTCCTTCCCAGAAACTCGATCGATGCCTAGGATGGGTCTTGGAAATGTCTAGGTTCGGCCGAGTTTATCTCACGACAAACTTGACTGACACCTTGCACTGAAAAACTGATTTTAAGCCATCGGTCAAGTTTTGTCCAGGATAAACTCAGCCAATAACTAAAAATTAGCCTTTAGCATAGTGCTATCAGTCGAGTTACCTTTACGGAAACTTGACCGACTGCACTTTTACGGAATGTGCAAAAAAAGTGATTCTAGCCGTTGGAGTGTTCCAAACATCAAAAAAAGATCTTTTGCAACACCCTAAACAACTACAAATCATTTCTAAGTTCTTCTAATGGCTATTGGACATCCCCAACTATAAATAGGGCCCCTTGAACTTCATTCCAAGTTTGCTCCTTCATGCTATTCAAGCTCCTAACTATAGTTGAGTGCATTTTTTCCTCTAGAGTCCCATTCTCTCTCTCTCTTGCTTATAAATCCAAACATCCATATGAGTGATATAGGCTATTTGTGAGAGAGCTACTCCAATGTACTCTTGTTAAACTCTTAAAACTTCCCTTTCTCAACCCCTTTCTTCAAGTAAAGTTGGTGAAAAGCTTCTCTAAGGTTAAGGAGAAGGTCAAAAACTTCTCCAAGTTGAAGAAGAAGGTGAAGGCTGAAGATACTTGAGGTGAGTAGGTATTTCCTTCAAGGAAGAAGACTCGGTGCAAGAAGGGGAGCTCCTTGATGAAGGTGTCCAACTGATTGCAAGAGTGGGTAAGCCCATGTAGAGGTTTAAGACTCTACCTCAATGATAGGTAAGACCTTGTGTGATTTGTTGGACCATTTTGGTCCTTCAAAAGGAAGGTTGTGTATCCTTGCCCTACAAATGGGAGGTCTCATTGTATGTCTTATAATGGAATATAAGTATGCAATGGTTGCAAAATCCTAGTGCTTGACCACTCTAGGTAGTGGACTGACTTTCTTCTAGTTTGGACATTGGAACCACTCTACATAGATTGTTTTTGTGCTCGTTCAATCTCTCTCATACTTGCTATATATGTTTAGTTGCACATCAAATTCCATATTTTCTATCCCACTTATAGAAGTAACTTGAAGGTCTAATTGATTTTGTTTAAGTGATTTTTAGCTCTAGTCACCCCCATGTAGAGCCCTTTGATCCAACAAGTGGTAACAAAGCTACAGTCTTCTCTAAAGATCTCCCACAAGATGAGAAGGTGGTGACAACCTCTTAGGTTCTCTCAACTTGGAGGGTGGATTCTCCATGAGGCCTCCAAAACCATAAATAGCCCAAACTTCCTTTATTGGAAGTGACGAATGAAATTCTACTTGCATGGGATGAGGTATTACATGTGGAAAGTAGTCATACTCCCCTACAAGGAGTGGATTGGAGCAATAGTCACTTGGGATGAAGCTACTCTAAAGAAGGCTCAGTTGAATGCAAAGGCCATAAGCATCATTTATGCAACCCTCACCCCTTCCGAGTTCAAAGTCTCTTCTTAGGATACAACACATGAGATATGGAAAAAGTTGTGCATCACCTATGAAGGTACCAAGCAAGTCAAGGAGTCTAAGATATACATGCTCAAGAGTATCCTTGAAAACTTCAAGATGGGGAAGAAGGAGAGAGTTGCTGATATGTACTCAAGACTCAACACCATCATTAATGTACATGCTTCTTTGGGACATCCTATGGATAGAGGGACCATCAGCTCCAAGAGCCTTAGGTCTCTTCTAAAAAGGTGGGAATCCAAGGTGACTTCTATTGAAGAAATTATAAGCCTTGGTGACATTACCATCAAAGAGCTCATTGAAAAGCTTCAAGCTATGAGCCAAGACTTGACAAGCAAGAGGAAAATGAGAAGAAAGAAGAGAAATAGTCAAATAAGATCAAGGATAGTGCATTCAAATTTCAAGTGGAGGCAATTTTTCTCCAAAAACAACTTGATTTCCGACCTAATCCCCATTCCTCAAGTGAAGATGAAGCCCCAAGTGATGATGAAGCTAACTACTCTAAGGGGAATCTCTTCAAAGGAAAGCCCTCCTACTCCTATATTATGGGTTCTATGAATGTGGCTAAAAAGAACATTACAAGAATGATTGCCCCAAGGCAAAGATGTCCTACCACAAGAGCATCTCCAAGAAGAAGGAGAACTACAAAAAGGATGGCAAGTACAAGAGGAAGGGAAAGAAAGAAAGAAGAAGTAAGGATGAAGCCCATGCTGCATGGGAAGAATCTTCTTCTAGTGATTCTAGATCCAATGAGGGAGAATGCCACCTTGCTCTCATGGCATCAACTAGTGAAGATATTGGTGAGGTAAGTTTAAATGAACTATCTATAGAAACCCTCAGTGATATGCTTAATGCTTCCCGCTCTTCTTATTCTAAGTGCAAATCCAAGAAGAAGAGGTTAGGGAAAATTATTGATGACTCGTATGCTAAAATAGATATTCTTTAGATAAACTAGAAGGTTCATCTAGATAGTATTTATTCTTTGCAAGGGAAGTTTCTTGATCTTGAGCTCCAATACACTGGAGCTGACATAGAGAATGGTATCTACCTTAAGAGCATCAATAGTCTTAAGGAGGAAAACAAACCCGGCTTGATGAGATTGCCTTACTTAGAACTGAAAATGATGATCTTAGACATGCTTGTGATGCTATGAAAGATTAAAATAGGATCTAAGTTGATGAGCTTATCATGATTAGAACTAAAAATGCTAGATTTCTTGCTCAAATAAATGATCTTTCTTCTAGACCTTTATTGTCTAGTAATGAGGTAGCTACCGTTACTCTTGAGAGAGATTCTTATCATACTAAAGCCATCTATCAAAGGACGACATGATTCATGCTCAAGATGATTTAGATAACCTTTCTTCTACTTTCATTACTCTTAGTGGTGATAATCACAACCTTAGAGATTCCTTGTAAAATTTCCTTAAAGAGAAAAAGTCCCTCAATGAAGTTCAAGATCACTCTATAAAATATAGTGGTAAAAGTGGTTTGGGATATGAGGGAGCTCCAAAGAGCAAGGGTAAGGGTAAGAAAAAGAGCAAGGGAACTCCTATCTTTCATGGAGAGTCCTCCGGCTGTAAGAACCCTATGGTTTGTGCACAATACAAGAGTGTTTATTATTATTCTACTTATTGTCCTTACAAGGAAAAGGGGGCCAACCCAAAGATGAAATGGGTCCCCAAGCTAGCTCTAGATCCCAAGGTTTGAATTGGATACCGACATCTTCCTTTCTTGTATGTAATAGGAAAATGGATTGCTGAAAGTGGTTGTTAAAAGCATATGACAAGTAAAATCAGCCACTTCAACAAGTTCACTAAAAAGAAAAGAGGATTGGTGGCTTTTGATGACAACAACAAAGGTAAAGTGAAAGGACAAGGTGATGAAGGTGATCCACTTTGCATCAAGAATTTTCTTCTTGTGGATGGCCTACATCATAATTTAATTAGTGTTAGCCAATTATGTAATAATTGTTATCTTGTTTTATTTACCTTACTTGAATGCTTGCTTCTAGATTCCCTCTCCTACAATGTTATATATAAGGGAACTAGAAATGGAAATATTTATGTTATTGTTCTTGAGACTCTTAAGCCTACTCTTGGTAGATTAATTGTTGTTGATAAGAGTGATATATTGTTGTGGTATCGTAGGCTTGGTCATGTAAATATGCATCAATTGAATAAGTTGAGCAAAAAGGAATTGGTAAAGGGACTTCCTGAATTGGACTTTGAGAAGGATGAGGAATGCCAACCTTGTACACAAGGAAAGAAAAACAAATCCTCCTTTAAATCCAAAGGAGTACTTAGTACCAAGAGTGCTCTTGAACTTCTTTATATTGATCTATTTGGAACTGTGAGAACTCAATCTCTTCTCGGTGGTGAGTATTGCCTTGTGATTTTTTATTATTTCTCTCACTATACTTGGACTTTCTTCTTGATCGATATTCACAATGTTTTCTCTACTTTTTGCAAACAATTTGAAAGAGAAGCTTCTTTCCGAATTGTGTCTATCCACAGTGACCATGGTGGAGAATTTGAAAATGATATGTTTGAAAAATTTTGTGAGGAATCCAGTTACATGCAATTTTTCTTCCCCTCGTACACCTCAACAAAATGGGGTTGTAGAGAGAAATAATATCCCACTATAGGAAATGGCTAGGACCATGCTTCTAGATATGTTACTCCAAAGAAGTTTTGGACCAAAGCTATTAGCACCTCATATTTTGTGCAAAATTGGGTCTTCACTCATCCATAGTTAAAGAAAACCCCCTATGAGTTATGACATGGTAGAAAGCCCTCTATTGATGTATTTCATGTTTTTGGTTGTCTTTGTTTTGTTTCAAACACCAAGGATTCTCTCGAAAAGTTTGATGCAAAATCGTACAAGGCTTTCTTTCTTGGCTATAGCACTATTAGAAAGGCTTATAGGGTGTTTAACCTTGAATTGTCTAAAGTAGAAGAACCTATCAATGTTAAATTTGTTTTAACTAACCCCTCTATTTCCAAGAATATTGTAAATGATGATGCTACAGATGAGGTCATTCCTTGCTTGAAGGAGCTCAACATCGTTGAAAAAAAAGAAAAGAGGTGATAGTAGATGAAGAAGAGAAAGAAGAAGAAAAGAAGGATCCAACTCCCTGCTTCACAAAACATCATCCAAAAGAGCTCATCATAGGCAATCCTTCTAAAAGGGTGAAGACATGGGTTGTATTTAATAAAGAATAAGCCAACATCGCCTTCATATCACAACTTGAGCCAAAGAACATCAAAGAAGCTCTCAAGGATGATGAATGGATCCTATCTATGCAAGAGGAGTCAGAGCAGTTTGAAAAGAACAAAGTGTGGAACTTAGTGCCAAGACCAAATGATAGGAAGATCATTGGCACCAAGTGGGTCTACCATAATAAGCTAGATGAAAGCGGCAAAGTGATAAGGGATACAGAAAGGTTAGTTGCTCAAGACTACAATCAATAGGAAGGTATTGATTATGATGAAACTTATGCACCTATTGCTAGACTTGAATTCATTAGAATGTCACTCCCCTTCGCTAGCTATAAGAATTTCTTACTTTACCAAATGGATGTTAAAAGTGGATTTTTGAATGGTACAATAGAGGAGCACGTCTATGGGGCTCAACCTCCCTACTTTGAACATGATAAGCTTCCTAACCATGTTTATTTGTTACAAAAAGTTCTCTATAGACTCAAACAGGCCCCTAGAGCTCGGTATACAAAATTTAAGAATTTTTTTCTAGACAATGGCTATATCATGGGCAAAGTTGATTCTACTTTTTCTCAAACACTCTTCAAGAAAATTTTTGATCATTCAAATTTACATTGATGATACCATTTTTGGTGAAACTAATCTTGATCTTTGTAAGGATTTTAGTTCTCTTATGCAAAGTGAGTTCGAGATGAGTATGATGGGGGGATCTTACTTTCTTCCTTAGATTTCAAGTCAAACAAATAAAGGAAGGAAAATTCATCAACCAAGGCAAGTATACAAGTGAACTTCTTAAGTGCTTTGGGATGGAGAACACTAAGTTGATGGACACCCCCATGTCAAACACCACCAAACTTGATAGGGAGGAGGAAGATGAGAAAGTGGATGAGAAACTCTATAGAGGTATGATTTGTAGCTTACTTTATTTAACTTCCTCTAGACATGATCTTATGTTTATTGTTGGCTTGTGTGCTAGATTTCAATCAAGCCCTAGAAAATCCCATCTTATAGCAGTTAAGAGGATTTTGAGGTATCTAGCCAGAACCAAAAATTTTAGACTATGGTATCCCAAGTCAAAGGGCTTTACTCTTTACTACTTATAGTTATGCAAATTATTCAGGGTGATTAATTAATAAAATGTGTACAAGTGGCACTTTCTTCCATCTAGGACCGTTCTTAGTCTCTTAGTTCTCTAAGAAACAAAGCATAGTGACTCTTTCAACTACCAAGGTTGAATACATTGTATCTAGGAGTTGTTGTGCCCAAGTCCTAGGGATGAAGCAAATGCTCTAAGACTTTGACATTCATATTGATGCTTATCCTATTTACTATGATAATACTTGTGCAACCAATCTTTCTTAGAATCTTATATTGCATAGTATACCCAAACATATAGAGGTCCACCACCACTTCCTTCCAGACCACATTGCCAAAAAGGATATTCATAACACACATGTGGGCATGGAAAATCAACTTGCACACATTTTCACAAAACCTCTAGCTAGAGAGCAATTTACCTTTATTAGATCAAAATTACTTATTACTTCTCTTGATGATATTTACATGTCTTCTAGATAGATGTTCTCGTACCTATGTGTTCTTGTCATAGATTGCTCATCTCTTACATGTTTGTGCTATAATTGCTTGTTTTCATGTCCTGTTTTACTTGTTTTTGGCTATTTTTTGCAAACACATGTTTATGCAAAACTGTAGCCAATGATGAGTGAAATGTGCCTCAATATGTTCAAAATACATGATAGGCTAAAAAATACATTTATATAGCACTCTAGTGGCTAAGAATTAAATTTCTTATCTTTTGGACAGACTGACATGTCGGCCGAGTTTGTTTTGGGAGAAACTTGATCGACAACAAACTGAGGACTACCGAGTTTCCTAAAACCAAAACTCAACCGAAAACATTGTTGGGTGGAAAATATATAGGCAATTAGCTGAATTTTATCCCTCTCAACTAGAGAAAGTTGACCAATAGTGAACGACCTCACTTTCCATGTCCCTCAATTAAGGAAAGACCTTCAAGTTGAGAGCCATTACCTATATCCCCAAGGATCTAGATTAGTTAAATAACAAATAATAGATAACAATTTCAATTAAATTTCAAATATAGTTTACAAATTGTAAAATGATATACCTCATGGAACTAATACATATCGAGAAGAATTATCATCTATGAATTGGCATATTTTTTACATATCCTAACCCTTACTGAATACATTATCTTGGGTGTGGTCACTACCCAGGGCTCGTGTGCATCACCCCTTCATATACATCAGCCTAGGATTTAGAATATTATCATTTACTTATGTGATATTCATATTGGCATTATAGTTGAACATGAATTAAACAAACAATCAACAATTTATTTATCAAATCAGTTCTCAAGAATCATTCAGAAAACCTTGGCAAACTATATTCCAGATAGCCATAATCATAACCACGTACCTTGATGGTGAGCCATGCAGATTATCATACATATTACACTTCAAGCATATTATCCAATCAACAAGCAAACCAAGAAATCCACATTTTAGTTTGCATGAATATATATCTTAAAGTGTCACCATCACACATTAATCATATTAGACACTACTCAGGTCCTATCCTAGGGTTTAGGTTCTCTTGGTGTCAAGTTGTCATTATGGTCATGTTTGGTACTCCAATCCTCATCTTCAATTATTTTAAGACTCGGAACTCTAATTTATAGTATGTGTATCATGATCATGAAATCTACCACATCATTGTATTATTACACTTAGATCAGACTATCATCATTAAGGTTATAGCAATTCTCTTCATTGATGTTCAATATCTTGATCACACATATTAAGGATCATTAATATTCAACTATGTTCATTAACAGTATTGCGAAATGTGATCTTTACCCTTAATTGTCCTTATTCACATTAGGGCTCCAATTATCGTTATTATGATCAAGATTACCTTATACTCTCATTATATCCAACTTAACCAAATAATAACACAAAAAACAACATTTTAATGTTTCTAACATTTTAATACCAAAATCTAGGGTTTCAATGTACGAATCACTTACTAAGCATGTATTCATGGCACTTTTGAGAAAGGAAGCATTATCAATTCTCAAAAATATTTTATTTGGATTATACGTGTCTTACTTATCAATTTTCAATACGATAGTGCCACGTAGGAAACTTATCCATTATAAGTACCTTTTTTCGGTCGTGGCTAAGATATAATGAAATGACGTGTCTATCCTTGTACTGTGAATTGTTTTCTTTTGCACTGGATGGGTATCTTAGTCAATTAGACCTTGCTTGTCCTCCTCCTCGCAAAACCCTACATGAGGGCGACTACAGGCCCGAAGCCCACCCCGAATACGTGTCCATGCTACCTCTGATGGTCCTTGCTTCCTCGACCGTGAGGCACCATTACCCTGGTCGTAGGAGGTTGGTGCCCCTTGATTCTCTTCTTGATGCCTCTCTCTCTATCTCTATTTCAGACCATGATAGAACCAATGTTGCGCACCTCCACGAGGTACCTACTAGCGGCCCTCTCGTTAGCCCGACCTTTTTGTGGTTCTTCAAAGGGTTTCATCCGCCCTCCTGCCATCACGTCTCCAGATAACCCTCTCCACCTAGGCTTATCAGCCTGCCTCCAATGCCATCTGTTAGCAGTGGTGTGATGCTCTACCTGATCATCCTCACACAACATCTAACCATAACAGCCACCTCATCCTTCTCCCTTATTTTCATCGGTACCTTCCTACTCCTCTTGACCTAGTTTCCCTAGTAGTCCACACCAGATGGTATCTTACGCTCATGATTTTGGTGACACCATCCAAACTCCTCCTCTTCATGTGCAAGCGCAAAGTCTCCACCCAACCCATATTGCACTTCATCGGAGCACTCTCAGTCATTGGCATGTACTAAGGCATGGTGTTGTTGTCCCCACAACCTGGAGGCTAGAGGGGAGGGCGACCAGGTTTCCACCATCATGCTCCCTTGTTCTAGTAGAGGGGTGGTTGCTCTCTGCCCTAAGAAGATGACATCAATGAGGGAGATGGAGTTGAGAGAAGAAGGGGGAAGAAGATAGGCATCATGTTGCATACTGGTAGGGAGAGGGAAAGGTGAAGGTAAAAGGATGATCCTATAAGAGGAAGGAGACTCGGGTCATGTATATATAACTAGACTTACCCTCATCATGCTCTTGTTTATTGTTTCCTTCTAATCTTAATTACTCTCCACTTTCCTTGTTCATTTCCATATATACAATTACATGTCTTATCTTTCTTTTTATACCTTTCAATTAATCTCTCTCATGGCTATGGCAAGACACTTATGCAAAAAAAGCATGTATAATTGTCAAAAGGAGCGTATTCAATACATCCCCAACATGGAGACACGCATGTTCACAAGTTATTACCCATTTTGTACTAAAATCCATAAAGGAAAACATACCACTATGTGGCACATATTGAATAACAAAGTCTAGATTATTCTCTTATCTCTATTTTCTCCAAAATATTTCTTAAATCAATTATAGGAATTCATTAATGTTCTTCCCACCTATATTCATGTTGTGGGGTTTTATTGGAGCAACTTTTCATATCCAAAACTTGTTCTTTTCTAACATTATTTTAAAACAAATATTATGTTATTTTTCTTTAAGTTTCTAGAATTCTCTTCCCTTCTACTAAGTATACATAAAGTCATCTCAAATATTCATGTTTGATGCCTTAAACATTGTGTTGCCACTCTTGACAAAATAAGTATTCCTTTAATTATCCAAAGCACCATGTATTTTATTTTCCTTTGGCGACTTGACAATTATTTCATTTATCATAACAAAGGACCATTACTATTAATTCATGTACATATTCCTTTTATTTATTTAACTTGTTCCACATGTACCCATGCCACAAAGGCAATCCATATTGTTACTCTCCCAATAATACCATTAGGGTATTTATTTATCAAAACATGCTTTACATTTATATCATTCAATTTTACCAAAATTGAGGATGTAACAGATAGCCACTCTACCTTGTTCATCCTTAAACCCTAGGGCTACCCAAACTTCTCCTCTACCCTCTCTACACCTATATCGCCTATCATGGCCCCTTCCTACCTTGACCTAGCATCTTAGGTGGCCTACAGCTTGTGTCATCTTCTTATTTTTGTGTCCATTTCATCTCTTTTGACCTACATGAATTCAAACCCAAGAGAACAGACTGGACTAGTTGGAGTTCCCACGTCCTCCATGGCTCTAAGGCACATTTCCTTTGATGTCACCTCGTTCATCTCCACTCAAGTTGTGAATAGGTATAAGGAGCTTCTTCTTAGAAATCCTTTTCCCTTTCGTGCTTTGCTTGAAACTAATAGTGGCTTGATGAAGGAAGTTGTTGTTGTTTTACAAGATCATCACCTTTATGCTTTGTGTGTAGAGATATTGTGCTACACTAAAGTCCATAAATTATATGCAAACCTCACATGGAACTACACTACCCTTATGCCACCACCTAACACCCATGTTATCTTGACCTCCATGATTACAGGTACCAAGATTACCATCTCCGGGGATTCTTTGAATTTCTACTTCAATGGTACTAACTTTGCAAACACATGGATGACCTCCTATCACTAGTATGTTGACCTGCTTGACTCCAGAAGTTGTACAAAAGCTTTGACCCTAAGCTTGCCCTTCCTGACATCCACAAGTTTTGAAGAACCCAGATGTTCCGTATAAGAAGAAATCCATCCTTCCTCCCTCTTCCCTAGACATCAAGACACATCTCATTGCATTAGTAGTTAACTATAATATCCATCCAAAGAAAAATCAAATAGATATTGTAGAGAATACTGACGTGTAAATGTACTATCTCCTGAATGGTGTCAAAGTCAAATGGGATTGTTAAATTCTTCAGCAAATGACCTATTTTGACTTAGGGAATAACACAAGTGGTACCCACCCACCTTATCCCAACTTGATTTTTGGTGTGTCCGCTCACCATTCTAAGAAATCCCTTTTCCATAATCTTGGCTACAAAGACAGTAGGAAAGGTGTTTACATCAGCGAAATTACTGTCAATATGTATTTCCATCCTACCTCCTCTACCACACCTAGTGATACCACCTCCACCCAGGCTCCTCCACCTCCTCCTAGAGTTGAATGTTTCTCGTTCTCAGTGTCAAATGAAACCCTGATGGGATACATGATATGCCAATAGGCATACAGCCTCCAAGTTTAGGAGAACATCCATCAGGATTTAGTTCAAATCATGTCAAATATGAACTTATCCTGCAACCATCCCTACCCAGGTGTTGACTATGCCTCCTTTGCATACAATCAGTTCTACTCGACCCCTCCACCTGCTGCTTCTACTGTACCCCCTACCTCTGATGGTGGACCTACCCCTTTTTCCTCTCAGGTTCTTACTCTTCTAGTTGGCCCTGCTACCACTCTGCTTGCTGGTTATGATAAGGTTTCTCAACCCACCTTTGAGCAAGTAAATGCACTGCATGCTTGTGGCATGTCTTGGGTTGTGCAGCATGCCACTCATTCTTTTGGACCTTTTGAGCATGAAGAGATGGTAGAGAATGATGTTGAGGATGATGATGAATTACGAGGATGTTGAGGATGAGGTTGATGGTGATGATAGTGATGATGGCTCTAATAATGGAGATGGGGGTGATGACACACATGTTGCCCCTGATGTACCTTCAGATGGAGATTAGGACTACCAGCCAAAGGATGATCACGATGACCCCGTTGACATAGATTCTCTATATGTTTAGTTCTTAGTCTATGGGTGCTCATATATATATATATATATATATATATATATATATATATATATATATATATATATATATATATATATATATATATATATATAGAGAGAGAGAGAGAGAGAGAGAGAGAGAGAGAGAGAGAATGAGAGAGAGAGAGTCAGCCTAGAATACACTCGAGTGTATCCGGAGCGGAATACACTCAAGTAGTTTTCCATGATGCAATATTTTTTTTGAAAATCTAATCCATTGATCTTCTTAAACATCTCGTGAACAACTCATACGCAAAATTTGAGCACATTTGGATATGTATAGCTCATGTTATGAAGACCGCAAAAATTATGCATTTCAAATTAGTTTCACGCGTTGATTTTGTTGCCCTTGGATGAGTGACTTACACTCATCCAAATGGGTTCAAAATTTGTATGTAGCCTAGTTATAGTATGACGGTGAAGATCAATGGTTTACATTTTGCAAAAAATAGTCTTGATATGCAAACACACTTGAGTGTATTCGTGCGATCCGTACACTCGAGTGTATTCTAGCCTGACTATATATATATATATATAATCTTTGTATACTATCATGTACTAAACCTTTGGACAATGTATCTGAGACATACTATTTTCATATCTCGTTGCTTTTCATTGGTTTGTAGTTTTTCATCTAGAGAGAACATCTACTTTTGTTGTAATCTTATTATGAGTACCTTACTCTATGCTTGGCTTTATCTTATGAGTTCTTAGTATGTGTTTCCATATTTTGATTATGACTCTAGCATGCTTTTTCTCTCTGAGTTTTCTATTTTGGTGCTTTCTATGGTGGTTTCTTGTGAAGTTTGTGTCTACGGATAAGACATGTGTTTCTTAGATATTGTACCCCCTACCTTTTTGATTTGACAAAGGGGGAGAAGTGACCTCAATCATATTGTATTGTGGTCCTTTTCTAGTCTATTATCTGAAATATCATGTGAATTGTAAGAGGACTCGATAGTATATATGTACTATGGTTTTTTTTTTGAAGACACTAACCATACATGTTAGAGAAAAGAGAATTGATGTAAGCATGAATTAAGGAGGATAAATTGCGATTGTTCATTCATGTATCCCCTTACAATTCACAAAGTAAAACTTTAAATCTCCAAGTCCTTCTCAATATGTCTAGGATGTTGGTTAAATTGGGCATTAGCTTATCCTCTATTTTTTATGATGACAAACATTTCATTCTTTGGACCTAACATGATACTTGAATATTTCAAGGTTCAAGAAGATGAGGATCATACCACATGGATAATTAAAGATCAATGTGCTTAAATGCTTAATATTTTCATGATTGTACTCAATGTAAAAAAATTGTACTATTATATAGTGTACAAGTACTTAGATGTCATGTAAATCAAGCGTTAGATCTTCTCTATCCACTAATAACCCTTAGTTAGGATCACCCTAGATATTAGAGTCATCATCCTTCATCAGGACAAACGTTTGATAGGTAGTTTAAAAACTTGCACCAGTCGCACTCTTGGTCAAGAAACTAGTCATCCCAGAACCACCTCGATCGAGGACTTAGAGCATCGGTCGAAATCATACACATTGTGCTCTAAGACAATTTGGGTTGAAATTATTGTCAACCAAACACATCCTCGATCCAAATCATATGACCGTCAGATCGAGTGGTTGGGAGTTGAGGATATCCGTTGGAATACACTTGCATTCAACTCAGGATTAGTCGAAGAAATTCTCGACCGAGACATGGTCGGTTGAAAAACTTATCGACCGGGTTGGGTTCTAGATTGTTCTTCTAAACTCGAACACTTTAGTCATTGTAACCTAACTACTTTCTACCTAACAGCTAGTTAAGCACTAAGAACACTCTAGAGACATCCTACAATGTCTCTAATCATTTGTAAACCATTCCTATAAATAGGAGAGACCTTAGGACACTCAATACATGCAAGTTACACTTGAGCAATCATTCTAGAGAGCAACAAAGATGAGAATAACTTGCCATCTTCTTCCTTGAGCTTTTAGTTAGTGCCCTACAACTACAATCTCCTAGCCACCATCTAGAAACGTCCATATTAAGTGGTTAGGAGATCTGACCCTTGATATAGGAATCAAGACAATGTACTTCATTGGTTAAGTTTTTCTTCATTCCAATCTATTTCCTTTGTATTGTATTTTGTACTCCTTAACTACTCCAAGGGTTGGAGGATGTTTTGAAGGAGGTGATCAGAGCTACTTCTTGTTGGAGAAGGCTACTCCAAGGTGTTCTTGAGGTTACTTCAAGAAGGCTGCTTCAAAGGAGGTTGAAGCTACTTCAAGGTGAAGGCTACTTCAAGGTGGCAGAGCTACTTCAAAGTGGTGAAGGCTGCTCTAAGGGTTTGAGGTTACTTCAAGAAGACTGCTTCAAGAAGGTTGAGGCTACTTCAAGGAGGTGTAAGGTGATTGTATTTTTTTGTAACATCCTTGAAAGGAAAATAAAATAAATCACTTTCAAAATTCCTATTGGAGACAATTGGGTAGTGGACTGACAACCTTTGATTCAAAGGTTTTAACCACTCTAAATTGAAGTGTCTTCCTTGTTTCCTCCTCCTTCTTTGATTTAAGCTTTCAATTGAATTTTAAAGTACCAAAAGCTCAATTCAACCCCCCTCTAGATCTTTCAATCGGTATCAGAGCAGGAATTCAAGGAACCTTAGTCGGTCTTGAATGGGGGACAATGTTTTATACAACCTCAAACTCGAAGGAACTCATGTGAGCCAGCCACCACCCTTTTATAAAAGCAACCACACTTATTAAAAAAGAAGGATGCAATTCTACTTCCAAGGGATTAGTCTGGAGCTTTGGAGAATGGTGTCATGTCCTATGTGCTTCCTAATACAGAGTATGCAACATGGAATCCCGAAACTATAAAGTGAGTTCAATTGAATGAAAAAGCAGTACGTATCTTATATTGTTTTATTTCCGTCAGTGAGTTTAATAGGATATCTTAATGTGAAACTTCTTATGAAATATAGCATAAACATTGAGTTACACATGAACTCAAGTTAAGAATACCAAGATTAATATGCTTCAACAAAAGTTTGAATAATTCCACATGTAACCTAATGAGACTATTAGTGAAATGTATGCAAGGTTTTCTTCTATTGTTAACAGCTTGAGTGCCCTGGGTAAGTATACAAGTGAGGAATATCAAGTGTACAAGATTCTTAGATCCTTGCCTCCAAAGTACAAGACAAAAGTGACGCCCATTGAAGAAGCCAATAACATTACCATATTGAAGATGGAGAAACTCGTCGGCAACCTTGAGATACATGAGGTCACCCTTGAAGAAGAATAAAAACTGGAGGCCAAACTCTAAAAGGGGAGAAGGAAGGATTGTGTTAAAATCTACAACCAAGGCTCAATAAAAGGTCATCACTCAAGAAAGTGATGAGACAAGTGAAGGAGATGATGAATAAGATGCACTCATTGTAAATGGTAAGAAATATAAAAGGTATAAATCTAACAAAATTCTAGTAAATCTTCCTCTTATTCCCTTAGGTGCTTTGAATGCGGCAAGAAAGGACATGTAAAGAATGAATGTTTTGAAACCAAGAAAGGAAAGAAATCTTCTTTCAAGAAGAAAAACAAGGGAGATAAAGCCTACAAAGAAACTTGGGATGAATCAAGAGATGATAGCGGAAGTAGAGAGGAAGAAGTGGAGTTTCTCATGGCTAAGAAAGATGAAAATGAAGACTCAAATGAGGTAGATATTTTTGAATTATCCAAAACTGATTTAGTTAATAGTCTTAAAGAAACTCATGCTAAATATGTTGATTGCAAAAGAAAATTGAAAATTCTTTCTAAAATAAATGATAAATTACATGCTAAACTAGATGATATTACTTCTAAAAATGAAAGTCTTATTTATGAAAATAATACTTTGAAATCTTCTATTGATGATTATAATGCTAAATTGTTTGTATTAGAAAATAATGATGATATTCTTTCTCAAGAAAAGGTTGAATTACTTGCAAAGATAAATGATTACCAAACTCAACCTATTATATGTTCTCATTTGGATTATGATATCATTATTAGAGAAAGAGTTACCTATATTTCTAGTTTAGATCAAGCAAAATTAGATATTACTAAGAAGATGGTTGAAATTATTAAGTTACAAAAGCATGTTGATAGTTCGAGTAATAATCATACTCTTGATAAAATTTTGGAAAATTCTTCTGGACAAGTTGGAAGAAGAGGACTAGGCTATGTACCAAATAAAATCATTATCAAAAGCCTAAAGATAGAAAAACACAAGTCCCTAGAACCAAGACTATCTGTGTACCCAAAAAAATGTGGCACATACCCAAAATGTTAAGAAAAGAAACCAAATTGATTTTGTTTCTTATTTCTACTACCAATGTCTTGGACATTATTCATTCTATTGTGAATACAAGAAGAAGACAACATCACTTGGGTTCCAAGAACCCAAACTTAAAATATAAGACACTTTGTTGAGATTTGACCTAAACTTCATTGTGAAATGTGTATATGTCATAACTCAACTAAGCTAAGATTTCAACTTGTATATCTTTGTATGTTTTGACTGCTTAATTGTGTTATCCAAAATAAAACAATTAAAAATAGTATGACTTGATTACATTAAGAATGTTACATGCACTAAAAAATCTATAGAACTCCATCTCAAATGACAAAGAGCTCAATCGAGTAGTCTTCTAGTTGAAGAAAAATTCGACCGCAAGTAGTTTTTTCAGAATTGTTTATTGAAAATTAAAGTCATTTGCTTGTAATTAACTTTGGTGACTCAAATTTTTAATGGGCTCTTCATACTAAAATTTTTCAAAATACTTGAAATGATATAACATTTAAAGTAATGCTCCTAACCAAATGGACCACCACATGGGTACCAAAATCTTCATATTTTGCAGAGTTGGGTGGTTGATAGTGGTTGTTCAAAACATATGATTGGAAACAAGGAGGCTTTCCATACATTGGAAGAGAAGAAGAGTGCAACAGTCACATATGGAGATAATGCCAAAGGTAAAATCATTGGGATGCATAATGTTGGTATAAATCTTCAAATAAAAAATGTGCTACTTGTAGATGGATTGCATCATAACCTAATTAGTGTTCGTCAATTATGTGACAGTGGATATGATGTTCTTTTTAACAAAACTTGTTGCAAATTTCTCTTAGAAAATACTAATGTTGTTATTTATGAAGGAAAGAGAGTAGGAAATCTTTACATATTTAGACCTAATTCTATGCAAGCTATTATTGGTAAATGCCTTCTTGCAAATGACGAATCTTTACAATTATGGCATAGGAAGATAGGACATGCAAGGTCACATGTTATTAAAAATTGCTTAAATATGATATTGTTATTGGTTTACATAAACTTTCTTTTGATAAACCTAAAAACTATGAACCATGTACTCTAGGGAAACAAATTATAATTGTTTCCAAATCTAAAGCTTTGCTTAGTACTACTAGATCTTTAGAACTTATTCACATGGATTTATTTGAACCTATGAGGACACAATCTATTGGTGGTAAAAAGTATTATTTTGTCATTGTTGACGATTGTAGTAGATATACTTGGGTGCATTTTCTTTCAACTAAAGATGATACTATTAGAATATTCATTCAATTTTTCTCTATTGAAAATCAACTACAAAACAAAATATGTGCCATTAGGAGTGATCATGGGGGAGAATTTGAAAACCATATATTTGAGGAATTTTGTACATCTCAGGGATACACATGTAATTTTTCAGCTCCACGCACCCCACAACAAAATGGGATGGTTGAGAGGAAAAATCGGTCCTTATAAGAAATGGCTAGAACAATGCTACTAGAACATAATACACCTAAAACCTTTTGGTCTGAAGCAGTAAATACAACATGCTATCTATTAAATCGTGTTTCAATTCACTCGCATCTTAAGAAATCTTCTTATGAACTCATTTTTAACAAGAAACCTAGAGTTGACTACTTTCATACCTTTGGTACACCTTGCTATGTATTGAACACAAAGGATGATAGAGACAAATTCGACCCTAAATCACAAAAAGGATTTTTCTTGGGATATTCAACATCTAGTAAGGCATTTAGAATCTACAATACTATTTCCAAGTAGGTTGAGGAATAAATTTATATCACATTTCATGAAATTACATAACAAAGTGTTGAAAACGAAATAGAAAATGAAACTTGAATGATATTACAAACCAAATTGAGGACCTAACCATGTCAACGAATGATGATAAAAATTATGAAATTGAATAAACTAAAAATCAAAATAATGAGTCACAACATCCTATCCCTAGAATAATCAAAGATCGTCCTCAAGACCTAATTATAAGAAACCCTTTTGACAAAGTAAAAACCCTCTCATCATTTAGAGATGTTGCAAACATGGCTTTTGTATGAATGGTTGAACCTAAAAAGATAAATAAAGCCCTAAAATATGATATTGGATAATTGCTATGCAAGAAGAGTTAAATAAATTCACTAAGAATAATGTATGGGATTTAGTTCCAAGACCTCAAGGCAAAACCATTATTGAAACTAAATGGGTATTTCAAAATAAACTAAATGAAGTCGGGGAAGTAGTAAGAAACAAAGCTAGGTTGGTTGCTCAAGGATACAATCAATAAGAAGGGAAATATTTTGCTAAGACTTATGCAATCATAGATAAACTTGAGGCCATTTGAATGTTATTAGCTCTAGCTTCCCATAAAGACATCAAACTTTTTCAAATGGATGTAAAAAGTGCTTTCTTAAATGGGATTATAGAAGAAGAAGTTTATGTCACTCAACCACCTAATTTTGAAATTCCAAACAAGCTTGATCATGACTATAAACTTAAGAAAGCTCTTTATGTTTTAAAACAAGTGCCCTGAAAATGGTATGAAAGACTTAAAAACTATCTTTTTGATAATGGCTTAACTTCCCTTAAAAATGGTTGAAAATTTAATATTGTTTTTTAAATTGTGGCTTTCATTAGACATTTTATTCTTACGTTTATTTTAAAAACATGGGTATTCTATTAAGTGGGAGTATCCCATTCAGGGGGAGCTTGTTTAATATGACTATCTTTTTGAGATGACAAAGGGGGAGAAATAAAATATAAAGAAAAATAATCCTTGGATTTCACGATGGTTTCACGAATAAGTTTTATGATAAAGTAATTTACGAGATGGATATTATGTTCCATATCTCTCTAAGCATATTAGCACACATTTTTATGCCCTTGAGGATCTATTTTTCTCATGTATTCATATTTATAATATTTTGCTTCTATTCTAGAAATGTAGGTGGTTCAAAAACTTGCACCAATGACACTCTCAGTCGAGAAACTAGTTGATCGAGAACCACCTCGATTGAGGACTCAGAGCACCAGTCAAAATCATACACATTTGTGCTCTAAGACATTTTGGTCGAAATTATTATTGACCAAACACATCCTAGGTCCAAATCATATGACCATTATATCGAGTTGGGAGTTGAGGATAGCCGTTGCAATACACTTACATTCAAATCAGACTCGGTCAAAGAAATTCTCGACAGAGACGTGGTCGGTCAAAAAACTTGAATGAAATGGGTTCTGGATTGTTCTTCTAAACTCGAACATTTTAGCATTGCAACCTAACTACTTACCTAACGGCTAGTTAATCACTAAGAACACTCTAGAGACTTTGTAAAATGTCTCTAATCACTTTTAAGCCATTCCTATAGATAGGAGAGACCTTAGGACACTCAATATACACAAGTTACATTTGAGCAACCATTCTAGAAAGAAAAAAAGTTGAGAATCACTTGCCATCTTCTTCCATGATCTTTTAGTTATTGTCCTATAGATAGAATCTCCTAGCCACCATTTACAATGTCCATTTTAAGTGGTTAGGAGGTCTAATGCTTGATATATGAATCAAGACATTGTACTTCATTGGTCGAGTTTTTCTTTCTTCCAATCTATTTCCTTTGTATTGTATTTTGTACTCCTTAATTACTCTAAGTGTTGGAGGCTATTTTGAAGGAGGTGATTAGAGATACTTCTTGTTGGAGAAGGCTGCTCCAAGTTGTGCTTGAGGTTACTTCAAGAAGGCTGCTTCAAAGGAGGTTGAAGTGACTTCAAGGTGGTGGAGCTACTTCAAGGTGGTGAAGGCTTCTCCAAGGGTTTGAGGTTACTTCAAGAAGGTGGAGGCTACTTCAAGGTGGAGGATACTTCAAGGAGGTGGAAGGCGATTGTATTTCATTATAACATCCTCGTGAGGTAGATAAAATACATCACTTTCAAAATTCCAATTGGAGACAATTGGGTAGTGGACTGACAACCTTTGATTCAAAGGTTGGAACCACTCTAAATCGAAGTGTCTTCATTATTTCCTCCTCCTTCTTTGCTTTAAGTTTGCAATTGAATTTTAAAGTACCAAAAGCTCTATTCATCCCCTCTAGATCTTTCATAGGAATGGTTTGTCATTGTCAAAAAGGGAAAGAACGTTGACCTAATAGTTATACATTGTCCATATTTTGATAATGACTTAAAAATTCCATTCATATGTATCTATTATGTTTATTTGAGATTGATTTCATAAATTAGGTACATGAAAAGGATCAATTCAATTAAGCCCTAGCTTGATCCAGTTCAAGGCAAAAGCAATGCAAACGCACTTTTGTGAAAATGGCCCTAAATGACATAGGATAATTTTTTAATCATTTGAATTGATGTTATGACTTGTAACTAAGATGAGAAAAATGAGGAGCACTTAATTTGAACGTTGGATCACTTTAATAACATTTTCCAAAATGTGTCACATGTTGTATGATCAGCTGAGTTTCCTTTCCAGAAACTCAATCGACGGCTAGTATGAGTTTTAGAAATGTCCAAGTTCGGCCGAGTTTATCTCAGGACAAACTTGAATGACACCTTGTACTGGAAAGCTGATTTTAAGCCATTGGTCCATTTTCATCCAGGATAAACTCAGCTGAAAACTCAAAGTTAGCTTGTATCATAGTGATATCAGTCGAGTTACCTTATAGAAACTCAAATGACTGCATTGTACTGAATGTGCAAAAAGAGTGATTCTAGACATTGGAGTGTTGCAAACAACAAAAAATATTTGTTGCAACACCCCAAATGACTAGAAATGATTCCTAAGTATTTATAATGTCTAGTGGACATCCCCAACTATAAATAGGACCCCTTAGACTTCATTCCAACTTTTCTCCTTCATGTTGTTCAAGCTTCTAGATATAGTTGAGTGCATTTTGTCCACTAGAGCCCCTTTCCTTTCTCTCTCTTGCTTACAAATCCAAACCAGCTCCTCACGAATAAAATAATGCAATAATATTCATATTACATACGTATTACTTTATTAAAATATGAAATTAAATCAAGGGATTTTTTTGAAATAGGACATACCATTTCCAGCAATTGGCACTTCTTCTTCGATGGGATATGGAAAGGTCCATTTACAAGCCAGGGCCATAATATGAAATATATGAGATCCTAACAATGTCATGGCATATGTGTGAGAGAGATACTTCATTGTACTCTTGTTAAGCTCTCAAACCTCCCCTTTCCCAACCCCTTTATTCAAGCAAAGTTGGTGAAAAGCTTCTCCAAGGTGAAGGAGAAGGTCAAAAGCTTCTCTAAGTTGAAAGAGAAGGTGAAGGCTAAAGATCCTTGAGGTGAGTAGGTAATTACTTCAAGGCAAAAGACTCGATGCAAGAAGGGGAGCTCCTTGGCGAAGGTGTCCAGCTGCTTGTAAGAGTGGGTAAGCCCTTGTAGAGGTTGAAGACTCTACCTCAAGGACAGGTAAGACCTTGTATGGTTTATTTGCTACTTTTGATCCTTAAAAAGGAAGGGTAGGTATCCTTTCCATGCAAAAGAAAGGTCTTATTATATGTCTTATTATTGAATATAAGTATGTAATGGTTGCAAAAACCTAGGGCTTAACCTCTCTAGGTAGTAGACTGACTTTCTCCTAGTTTGGAGATTGGACCCACTCTACATAGCTTGTTCTTGTGCTTATTTAATCTCTCTCATCCTTGCTATGTATGTTTAGTTGCACATCAAATTCCATGTTTGCAATCCTACTTCTTGAAGTAATTTGAAGGTCTAATTGATTTTGTTTAAGTTCTTTTTAGCTCTATTTACTCCCCTCTAGAGCCCTTTGATCGAACAGACATGCATTAGAACAACCCTAGATGTAACCTCAGAAAATATCAAGGCAATGTTGTGCAAGAAAGTAACTCAAGATGGTATATTTACATGTCAAGGAACAAGATTGAGTATGTATGAAACAAGATACAAGCATAGCATATAGTTGGATACCAATATATGAACTAAATGTAGATGGATTACTAGTAGATGATATCACAAGTTAGGACTACTAGTAGGATCTAAATCATAGCAAATGATTCACAAGTTAAAAATAGGCTATGAGTAGATGTAGAGAAATATTAAAACAAAGAAATATGCAATTTTAAAAGCACAAAGGGATATAACTCACTAGCAAATATGTATCATTACTAGGAGATGATTACCACTAAGAAACTCAAGGTTGCAAAAAAATGATATACAACTAGATAGATGTAGCAAGTTAGATAACAATGAAAGCAAGTTAATCACAACCATAGATTTCAAGGAGGTCATCATCAAAACATGCATAAAAACTCAACAAAAATAATTGCAACATATAGAGATATCAATGTATAACAATTAGAAAGTTAGAGCATATGAAAGACAGCCAATTTAAAGCATGGCAATATGATATCATGTAGAGTACCAAGGGGAGTTCCATAAAATAAGGCTATTGGTTCGAGAAAGTTTAATCGGGAGGGAAATTCTCATCCAAAATGCCATCTGCTTATTAAGTGTACAGTGTTGTCGGTCGAATTTTTGGGATGAAGTTCTCGGTCAATAATAGTTGTTGGCAAACCCCATTGGTGCTTTTCAGTCAAGTTTCCTCAGGATAAACTCATCCGACAATAGTTGTTGTAAGAAAACACATATGTTTACAAAGACAAATTTAGAGGCATGATAAAAACATAAACAATATTCAAACATGTATAAGTTAGTAATGCCCTGTGAAAGTATCAGGGGAATCTTTTAAGCAAGAAAGTGATTAGAAACACAATATATCAAATTTGACTCAAAAACCATATGTAAAGTGAATACAAGCTTGGAAAAAATAAATGGATATGAGCAAGAATACCACTCTTACCATTTCTTTTCCTCTTGTTGTCAACCCATACACATCTCACCTTTCTTCTTTCATTTGGGTTGTGAAACAAATTTGCAAATCAATAAATCATGTCAATTTATTTGCAAGTGACCTACAAGAAGATATATGAAATGGTCCCCAATCATATTTTTTGGTTCGGATGGGTTATCTTAGCAACCCAAGTCTTATTTATTAGGGTGATTTCCTAAAAGGGAATTATGTAGAATAATGACCAATTTCATTTCAATAATTACAAGTACCCTTAGCCTTAGAACTAGAGGATTATCCATGAAAGATTGGAGGTCCTTCATCTTTTTTGTTCCTTTGGCTACTATCATACCCTATACCATGCCTACCAATTTGTTTAGTAGTATGGTGCATGATATCATTAAGATTCTTTTTACCACGTATAAAATTTTATAAAGAGGGTCTCAAACTATGGTTATCATGCATAAGAGAAGTAATAGTAGGATACAATCAATTAGTATCATCTCTAGTATGCAAAATGTTGTTTACTAAGCAAAAAGCTTTGATCATATAAGATTTTTTTTCAATACAAAAAGCAACAAAATTATTCTCTCTACTAGTAGAACTAGACCAAGATTCAAAGACATTAATTTTAAAAAGAAAGGAAGCATTTTCTTTTTCAAGAAAATAGATCTTATAAAGATAGACATTGTTTCTTATTAGATTCCTTTCTTAACAAAGTCTTTATCCTCTTTTTCAATTGTAAGATCATTATATCAAGCCTAAGAGAAATCACAATTTTAGTATTAGAACTAGGCATAAGAGTTTGAGATGCTAAAAATCTAATCTTATAAACCAAGCTAGTATTTTTAGTTTAAGAGCATATAATTGTCTAAGATAAGCATTTTTTCTATCTCAATGCCATTGAATTTCAATTCAAGTTCAAGATAAAGACTTTGGAGATTGTTAACATCATCTTGCAAGCAAATATTAGCATGTTCAAGATCATCCCTTTTTTCATTCAAGTTATAAACAATCTTAGCAAGCTCTTTCTATTTATGCTTAGTAGACTTAAGAGATACTTGAGTATAATGAATAATGGCAATTAAGGATACTTTATCTAAAGAGTTTAGATGTACCTCATTTGAATCTTCATAAGGACTTGCAACGAGAGCAAAGTAGCATATGCACTTTCACTAGAGCTTGATATAGAGATTTCACTAGAATATTCACTTGAGATAGAGGTGGAGGAGTCACCAGAGCTTTTGTTCCATTTTTCCTTCTTCTTGAATCTACCCTTGAGATGGTTTCCCTTGGAGTAGTGAGTTTCAAGATCATTTGAGGAGCCATCTTCATTTGAGGAAGGAGAGGCTTCACTAATAACTTATTTTTGCACAATAGCTTGAACTTGGGATTTTATTGCATACTTCTTCTTTCTCTTCGACTCTCTCTCTCTCTCTCTTATTCTCTTTCTTCTTCCTCTTGCTTGTCAGGTCTTACTTCAAAGGCTTGTAGATTTTCTATTATCTCTTCAATAGGAATTTTAAAAAGTGACTTTGTTTCTTCAATGGTAGTCATGTCTGTTTCCACTTGTTTGGGAATAGATCTAAGGATCTTTGAGTTGATCTTACCTTGATCCATAGGATGACCAAAAATTGCAAGCCCATTCACAACAAAGTTGAGTCTTGAATACATTTCAGCAGCTCTTTCCTTCTTGTCCATCTTGAAGTTTTCAAGAAGACCATTGATCATATACACCTTGGATTCTTTGAGTTGCTTAGTGCCTTCATAAGTGATGTGCATATTTCTCCATTTCTCATAGGTCGTGTCAAAATAAGAAATTCAATTGAACTCGGTGAGGGAAAGAGAGGCATAGAGGATGTTGATGGCTCTTGTATTCAAGGTTGCTTTCTTCAAAGTAGCCTCATCCCATTCTTCTACATTTGTCTCTGGTTGCTTGTATGGAATATCCACCATTATCCATAGCTCAAGACTTGATCCTTGAATATAAAATTGCATTCTTCTCTTCCAATAGAGGAAGTCTCTTCCATCAAATATTAGAATGTTGACGTAGTATCTTCCACCTTGATAATCACCCATCTTCTCCTACTTGTGGAAGTATTACTTAGAGAAGATCTGATCTGATACCAATTGTTGGATCTATAATGGGCTCTAGATATGGGTGAATAGAGCTAAAACCACTTAAATAACATTCTTAGACTTTCAAGATATTTCCAAATAATATTGTAAGTAATAACTTTGGGTGCAATTAGACATGCATAGAAAGGGAGAGAGACAATGAGCAAGCACCAAATAACACAAGTTACTTATAGTAGTTCCAACCTCCAAACTGGGAGATGTACATCCACTACCTAGAGGGGTCAATATCTAGGACTTTCAACCATGTCTCACTCCTTATATTCCATTATAAGATTTATAACATAAGACCACCGTTTTATAAGCACAAGGGCTAAATTAGCATTTCTTTTTGGATCAAAGAGCCAATAACCTTACAAAGTACTTACCTATCCATGACCAAGAGTTTTCTATCTTACCAAGGGCTTACCTAAACTTGCAACAAGTCTTTGTCCTTTTCCAAGGACTTACCCACTCTTACAACAAGTCTTCCACCTTCAAGGATTTACCCACTCTTGACTTGGATCTTTTGCCTTTGACTTCACATTCACCAAGGAGAAGCTTTTCATCTAGGACTCATTCCCTTCTTTTTCTTTAGCCAAGAGAGAGAATCTTTATTTTTATGGTAGAAAGAGAGATTGGGAGGTGGAATAAGTGAGAGACTCACAAGATATACATGTAGGAATAGCTCTCTTACAAATATCCTACCCATTCTAATGGATGTAGCAAGTGATTAAGCTCATGAGAGTGGATGGAGACTCTTGGGAGGCAAATCTCTCTCGATTATAGTATAGGAATCTTCATAGTGGTTGACTAACCATAGGAATAAGCCAAAGGAGCCCTATTTATAGTTTAGGATGCCTCCTAGATGTTGGGATCACATAGAACAAATTTTACCCATTATTGGGGTGTCCAATATATCTTTTTTACCCTTTTAACCCCTCTAATGGCTATATTTTCACTACAACAAGTAGTTGCTATAGTATCGTTGGATGAGTTATCTTTTAGGAAACTCAGTCAACAACATTTAATGTAACGAAAATTTTTTGGTCTGCCAAGTTACCAAATTTGGCCGAGAAAAGGTTTCGAAAAGCCTCATGAATAGTGTTGTTGACTGAGTTATGCCATGGGTAGTTCTACATACTGCACTTGTTGCTTTGGGGTTTTCAAGACCCTACCAAGTGCATATAATTCATCCTAATTAATTATATTACAGTTATGTACTTAATTACAAGTCATACAATCGTTACAAGTGATTTACATCAAAGATCTAAGGAGAAAACTATATATTCTTCAATCTTGATCTTTATGCATGTATAACTTGATTTCTCCAAATTAGGATATGCAGGTTTAGGCATTTGGAGTGTGTAAATCTAATATAAAATCACTCAAGTATAAGCATTAGACACAAATAAGTGGAATGGTTTAGTCATCATAAAAACAAGGGATTAGTCAATTTAGACCTTGGGCCAACACTATGGACATGTGCGTACTTATTGATTACTCTGCATATGTTGTATATGTATCCTGTATAGAGATGTTGAATATATCATGTGTAGAGGTTATCATCAAATGATTAATCCAATATTTGGAAAATAGGCATATGTTAAACTTGTGAAAATAAGAATGTTATATTTTGTGTTATTAAATCATTGGGACATCCATCTCAAATTAATGGTTATTCACATCATTTATGTAACCAACTGTTTGACCATGGATTGAGAAGAGAGGCACCATTATTTGGTGATCAATATTAGCATGGAGGTTGGTGTTTCTCTCTTGGTATCGTGTCTTAGAGTCATCCTTGTCTTGTCAGATCTAGTAGGGTGGTTTTGATCAGTTATAATCTATGACTCAAGGTTTTGGCTTGTATGTCAAGTGTAGTTCTATATGTTGTAACTAGATATGGAAGATATATCCTTTTTTACATGTTGTGGAAAAGATCAATGGACATCTTGTAACGTAACATGTTTATGAGGAAATGAAAAGTGAAGGACATTTTTTATACAAATTACTTATGTGCATGAGTTCCAATTTTCTTTTAGTATTTATGTACCTTGTTAGTGATGACGGTTAATTAGTGATTGCTGAATGGTTTTTTTAAGTAATCTCACTCTTGTGTGACTGGGTGTCACAATATCTTGTAGAATGTGGTGAAATATGGACAAAATGAGCAACATAATCTTATAATCATCCTCTTAAAGGATGATATTTCCTTCCTTGGGATAAGATAACTATGCCCCCTCTCTTCTAAGGAAAATAGTTCATATATAATAATTATTTTAATACCCAATTCATATTCAAATTGCACTTGACTTAGAATTTTGACTCTAAACAGAGAGTGAAAATATTTTGAGGGAAAAACATAGCTATACATATAATTAACTACGTCATAACTAGTATGTTCTCAATAAAGAATGGTCTTTCCAATAATTATAGTATGCAAACAAATCTAAGAGGAGAAATTATCCTTTTGTGAAAACTACATAGTTGATGCAACCCTATTTTAGGGCTTCATCTTGTGTCTATTTTCACTTTAATCACATTTATACCTATTATATTACATGTTACTTCCCTCAATATGCATATTTCTATCAAATGCACTTATGGACGTTCTTTGTGTGTTTTTCAGGTACTTGGACCACACTTGGATGGATGGGAGAGAAGTAGGATTATCCTAGGGTTCCTCCACCATTCCAGGGCCACAAGGAAGTTCCAAGAGCTTCCCCAACCTACCTCAGTGGCCAAGACTCAAGTAAAGCAAAGACAATCTTTGAAATCCAAAGTTGAAGCTCAAAGCACAATTGAAGACTCCAGCACGGTCATGGTGCCAAGGAATAACTGTGTTGGTCCAGTTAAAAATCACAGAGAGAGAAGAAGTTCAATAATAGAAGAAAAACTCAGTAGAATGACCGTATTGGATAGCACGGTCATGCTATGGAGGACTCATAATGGACATGCTGCCCAGCACAGCCGTGGTGTCAAACCCCAGCACACCCATTCTGGGAAAAACGGTCGGCTCTTCCCTCACCCCCACAACCATGTGATCCACCACGGCCATGTAGCTACCAAGACACCATGGCCATGGTGATCACCACAGTCATTCCACTAGCCATTTCAAAACCTAAAAAATCAACCTGTCATTTTCCCATTTCTCACCTCAGTCGTACCACTCCACCATGGCCATTCTATTCACTACCCGCCATGGCCATGCTGCCCAACATGACTGTGCTTCTTGGAATTCTACCCAATTTTCCACACTGCATTCCCAGATTGCCCCCACATGACCTAGTGCTTCCCCACCACCTATATATACATGGGTGGTGACTGGATCTCGAGGTTAGATACCTACTATCCCTCTTAACTCCCTATTTTCACCCCTTAGACATTCCACCTTGATTGCACTCCATTTCAACATTTCCACCACCAAAATCCAACTTCTATAGGGTTCCTACCACTTTCCACCACCTTTCCATGCCATTCCATTTTATAGGAGGAAGGAGCATGACCTTGCAACTATTGGAGATGAGGATTTATTCGTCTTCACCGAGATCCATTGCTACTTATACCTCCTTCTTCTACATTTTTGTATTTTCTTATTCTATGATTAGCTAGGCCCTTAGGTGGGCTGTTTGGGGTCAAAAATGTTATTTTGATACCATGTGGGGGTAGCAATATGTAAACATTATAATTTATTTTGCTTATTATTATGTTCTATTTATATCTCATTCCCATGAATTGCTTTGTGGTTTGTGCTTGAAATCACCTAGGATTCTAGAAAAATTGCTTATATGTGGCTCTTTCAGGAATTGCTCCTAAATCCAATCAATGGATCCCTAGATAGCTATTCCCCTTCCTACATACTAATCAATACTCCTAAACCTAAGTGAGAGATCAAAGTATCTAGTATAGAAGCATTTAGTGTAATTAGCGTGGAGCCTTCTCAAGGCTAGAATGTAGGTGATGTGAGGTCTAAAACCTCATTTCCACCTCCCATTACGACCCTTGTCCCATGATTACGCTAATAGTTTATATCCTAGAAACCTAGGCTTGACTAGATCCTAATTAAATTTCCACCTAAATTCAAATCCAATTGGGCCTCGGAAGGGTGGGTAGGAGGTGATAGGGACTAGTTCCCCTATACACACCCTGCCATGTCCATGATGAGTTAGTAGTTTGGGGAAATTCATTAACATCTAGCTTGTTGTTTGGTTTGGTAATCTAAATGGAATAATAATGTTTACATTTTATCACCCCCAACCTAATTTATAATTGCATTCCTCAAACATCCCACACTTTCCATAATTGTCTAAAACCCTAATTGCCTTCTTGCTTAGCTAGTCTTTACTTGTTTAGGTCTTTACTTTCTTAGTTAGCTTCTTACCAGGTTCTTCCCTTAATTATTTCTTTGACTCCAAGAACAATATGAGCAATGAATAATCTCTAATATGTAAGTTACATGCCTTTTTATGCCTCTTGGAGAAATTTTCTTAAAGAGAGAGAAAAAGATAAGATAATGTTACATGTATTCAATAGGGGAAAGAAATTAATTTCAACATCATGTGATTAAATGGATATTCTTTTCCATGCATTCAAAATTAAGCTATTAAGTGTGTTACGTTTTTATTTATGTATTTTGAGTATTCCAAAGAGTACGAGAGAGAAATAGTACCAAAAGCTCTATTCACCCCCTCTAGATCTTTCATAGGAATGGTTTGTCATTGTCAAAAAGGGAAAGAACGTTGACCTAATAGTTATACATTGTCCATATTTTGATAATGACTTAAAAATTCCATTCATATGTATCTATTATGTTTATTTGAGATTGATTTCATAAATTAGGTACATGAAAAGGATCAATTCAATCAAGCCCTAGCTTGATCCAGTTCAAGGCAAAAGCAATGCAAATGCACTTTTGTGAAAATGGCCCTAAATGACATAGGATAATTTTTTAATCATTTGAATTGATGTTATGACTTGTAACTAAGATGAGAAAAATGAGGAGCACTTAATTTGAACGTTAGATCACTTTAATAACATTTTCCAAAATGTGTCACATGTTGTATGATCAGCTGAGTTTCCTTTCCAGAAACTCAATCGACGGCTAGTATGAGTTTTAGAAATGTCCAAGTTCGGTCGAGTTTATCTCAGGACAAACTTGAATGACACCTTGTACTGGCAAGCTGATTTTAAGCCATTGGTCCATTTTCATCCAGGATAAACTCAGCTGACAACTCAAAGTTATCTTGTCTCATAGTGATATCAGTCGAGTTACCTTTATAGAAACTCAAATGACTGCATTGTACTGAATGTGCAAAAAGAGTGATTCTAGACATTGGAGTGTTGCAAACAACAAAAAATATTTGTTGCAACACCCCAAATGACTAGAAATGATTCCTAAGTATTTATAATGTCTAGTGGACATCCCCAACTATAAATAGGACCCCTTAGACTTCATTCCAACTTTTCTCCTTCATGTTGTTCAAGCTTCTAGATATAGTTGAGTGCATTTTGTCCACTAGAGCCCCTTTCCTTTCTCTCTCTTGCTTACAAATCCAAACCAGCTCCTCACGAATAAAATAATGCAATAATATTCATATTACATACGTATTACTTTATTAAAATATGAAATTAAATCAAGGGATTTTTTTGAAATAGGACATACCATTTCCAGCAATTGGCACTTCTTCTTCGATGGGATATGGAAAGGTCCATTTACAAGCCAGGGCCATAATATGAAATATATAAGATCCTAACAATGTCATGGCATATGTGTGAGAGAGATACTTCATTGTACTCTTATTAAGCTCTCAAACCTCCCCTTTCCCAACCCCTTTATTCAAGCAAAGTTGGTGAAAAGCTTGTCCAAGGTGAAGGAGAAGGTCAAAAGCTTCTCTAAGTTGAAAGAGAAGGTGAAGGCTAAAGATCCTTGAGGTGAGTAGGTAATTACTTCAAGGCAAAAGACTCGATGCAAGAAGGGGAGCTCCTTGGCGAAGGTGTCCAGCTGCTTGTAAGAGTGGGTAAGCCCTTGTAGAGGTTGAAGACTCTACCTCAAGGACAGGTAAGACCTTGTATGGTTTATTTGCTACTTTTGATCCTTAAAAAGGAAGGGTAGGTATCCTTTCCATGCAAAAGAAAGGTCTTATTATATGTCTTATTATTGAATATAAGTATGTAATGGTTGCAAAAACCTAGGGCTTAACCTCTCTAGGTAGTAGACTGACTTTCTCCTAGTTTGGAGATTGGACCCACTCTACATAGCTTGTTCTTGTGCTTATTTAATCTCTCTCATCCTTGCTATGTATGTTTAGTTGCACATCAAATTCCATGTTTGCAATCCTACTTCTTGAAGTAATTTGAAGGTCTAATTGATTTTGTTTAAGTTCTTTTTAGCTCTATTTACTCCCCTCTAGAGCCCTTTGATCGAACAGACATGCATTAGAACAACCCTAGATGTAACCTCAGAAAATATCAAGGCAATGTTGTGCAAGAAAGTAACTCAAGATGGTATATTTACATGTCAAGGAACAAGATTGAGTATGTATGAAACAAGATACAAGCATAGCATATAGTTGGATACCAATATATGAACTAAATGTAGATGGATTACTAGTAGATGATATCACAAGTTAGGACTACTAGTAGGATCTAAATCATAGAAAATGATTCACAAGTTAAAAATAGGCTATGAGTAGATGTAGAGAAATATTCAAATAAATAAATATGCAATTTTAAAAGCACAAAGGGATATAACTCACTAGCAAATATGTATCATTACCAGGAGATGATTACCACTAAGAAACTCAAGGTTGCAAAAAAATGATATACAACTAGATAGATGTAGCAAGTTAGATAACAATGAAAGCAAGTTAATCACAACCATAGATTTCAAGGAGATCATCGTCAAAACATGCATAAAAACTCAACAAAAATAATTGCAACATATAGAGATATCGATGTATAACAATTAGAAAGTTAGAGCATATGAAAGACAGCCAATTTAAAGCATGGCAATATGATATCATGTAGAGTACCAAGGGGAGTTCCATAAAATAAGGCTATTGGTTCGAGAAAGTTTAATTGGGAGGGAAATTCTCATCCAAAATGTCATCTGCTTATTAAGTGTACAGTGTTGTCGGTCGAATTTTTGGGATGAAGTTCTCGGTCAATAATAGTTGTTGGCAAACCCCATTGGTGCTTTTCAGTCAAGTTTCCTCAGGATAAACTCATCCGACAACAGTTGTTGTAAGAAAACACATATGTTTGCAAAGACAAATTTAGAGGCATGATAAAAACATAAACAATATTCAAACATGTATAAGTTAGTAATGCCCTGTGAAAGTATCAGGGGAATCTTTTAAGCAAGAAAGTGATTAGAAACACAATATATCAAATTTGACTCAAAAACCATATGTAAAGTGAATACAAGCTTGGAAAAAATAAATGGATATGAGCAAGAATACCACTCTTACCATTTCTTTTCCTCTTGTTGTCAACCCATACACATCTCACCTTTCTTCTTTCATTTGGGTTGTGAAACAAATTTTCAAATCAATAAATCATGTCAATTTATTTGCAAGTGACCTACAAGAAGATATATGAAATGGTCCCCAATCATATTTTTTGGTTCGGATGGGTTATCTTAGCAACCCAAGTCTTATTTATTAGGGTGATTTCCTAAAAGGGAATTATGTAGAATAATGACCAATTTCATTTCAATAATTACAAGTACCCTTAGCCTTGGAACTAGAGGATTATCCATGAAAGATTGGAGGTCCTTCATCTTTTTTGTTCCTTTGGCTACTATCATACCCTATACCATGCCTACCAATTTGTTTAGTAGTATGGTGCATGATATCATTAAGATTCTTTTTACCACGTATAAAATTTTATAAAGAGGGTCTCAAACTATGGTTATCATGCATAAGAGAAGTAATAGTAGGATACAATCAATTAGTATCATCTCTAGTATGCAAAATGTTGTTTACTAAGCAAAAAGCTTTGATCATATAAGATTTTTTTTCAATACAAAAAGCAACAAAATTATTCTCTCTACTAGTAGAACTAGACCAAGATTCAAAGACGTTAATTTTAAAAAGAAATGAAGCATTTTCTTTTTCAAGAAAAGAGATCTTATAAAGATAGACACTGTTTCTTATTAGATTCCTTTCTTAACAAAGTCTTTATCCTCTTTTTCAATTGTAAGATCATTATATCAAGCCTAAGAGAAATCACAATTTTAGTATGCTCTTAATTAGAACTAGGCATAAGAGTTTGAGATGCTAAAAATCTAATCTTATAAACCAAGCTAGTATTTTTAGTTTAAGAGCATATAATTGTCTAAGATAAGCATTTTTTCTATCTCAATGCCATTGAATTTCAATTCAAGTTCAAGATAAAGACTTTGGAGATTGTTAACATCATCTTGCAAGCAAATATTAGCATGTTCAAGATCATCCCTTTTTTCATTCAAGTTATAAACAATCTTAGCAAGCTCTTTCTATTTATGCTTAGTAGACTTAAGAGATACTTGAGTATAATGAATAATGGCAATTAAGGATACTTTATCTAAAGAGTTTAGATGTACCTCATTTGAATCTTCATAAGGACTTGCAACGAGAGCAAAGTAGCATCTGCACTTTCACTAGAGCTTGATATAGAGATTTCACTAGAATATTCACTTGAGATAGAGGTGGAGGAGTCACCAGAGCTTTTGTTCCATTTTTCCTTCTTCTTGAATCTACCCTTGAGATGGTTTCCCTTGGAGTAGTGAGTTTCAAGATCATTTGAGGAGCCATCTTCATTTGAGGAAGGAGAGGCTTCACTAATAACTTATTTTTGCACAATAGCTTGAACTTGGGATTTTATTGCATACTTCTTCTTTCTCTTCGACTCTCTCTCTCTCTCTCTTATTCTCTTTCTTCTTCCTCTTGCTTGTCAGGTCTTACTTCAAAGGCTTGTAGATTTTCTATTATCTCTTCAATAGGAATTTTAAAAAGTGACTTTGTTTCTTCAATGGTAGTCATGTCTGTTTCCACTTGTTTGGGAATAGATCTAAGGATCTTTGAGTTGATCTTACCTTGATCCATAGGATGACCAAAAATTGCAAGCCCATTCACAACAAAGTTGAGTCTTGAATACATTTCAGCAGCTCTTTCCTTCTTGTCCATCTTGAAGTTTTCAAGAAGACCATTGATCATATACACCTTGGATTCTTTGAGTTGCTTAGTGCCTTCATAAGTGATGTGCATATTTCTCCATTTCTCGTAGGTCGTGTCAAAATAAGAAATTCAATTGAACTCGGTGAGGGAAAGAGAGGCATAGAGGATGTTGATGGCTCTTGTATTCAAGGTTGCTTTCTTCAAAGTAGCCTCATCCCATTCTTCTACATTTGTCTCTGGTTGCTTGTATGGAATATCCACCATTATCCATAGCTCAAAACTTGATCCTTGAATATAAAATTGCATTCTTCTCTTCCAATAGAGGAAGTCTCTTCCATCAAATATTAGAATGTTGACGTAGTATCTCCCACCTTGATAATCACCCATCTTCTCCTACTTGTGGAAGTATTACTTAGAGAAGATCTGCTCCGATACCAATTGTTGGATCTATAATGGGCTCTAGATATGGGTGAATAGAGCTAAAACCACTTAAATAACATTCTTAGACTTTCAAGATATTTCCAAATAATATTGTAAGTAATAACTTTGGGTGCAATTAGACATGCATAGAAAGGGAGAGAGACAATGAGCAAGCACCAAATAACACAAGTTACTTATAGTAGTTCCAACCTCCAAACTGGGAGATGTACATCCACTACCTAGAGGGGTCAATATCTAGGACTTTCAACCATGTCTCACTCCTTATATTCCATTATAAGATTTATAACATAAGACCGCCGTTTTATAAGCACAAGGGCTAAATTAGCATTCCTTTTTGGATCAAAGAGCCAATAACCTTACAAATCTAAGAGGAGAAATTATCCTTTTGTGAAAACTACATAGTTGATGCAACCCTATTTTAGGGCTTCATCTTGTGTCTATTTGCACTTTAATCACATTTATACCTATTATATTACATGTTACTTCCCTCAATATGCATATTTCTATCAAATGCACTTATGGACGTTCTTTGTGTGTTTTTCAGGTACTTGGACCACACTTGGATGGATGGGAGAGAAGAAGGATTATCCTAGGGTTCCTCCACCATTCCAGGGCCACAAGGAAGTTCCAAGAGCTTCCCCAACCTACCTCAGTGGCCAAGACTCAAGTAAAGCAAAGACAATCTTTGAAATCCAAAGTTGAAGCTCAAAGCGCAATTGAAGACTCCAGCACGGTCATGGTGCCAAGGAATAACTGTGTTGGTCCAGTTAAAAATCACAGAGAGAGAAGAAGTTCAATAATAGAAGAAAAACTCAGTAGAATGACTGTATTGGATAGCACGGTCATGCTATGGAGGACTCATAATGGACATGCTGCCCAGCACAGCCATGGTGTCAAACCCCAGCACACCCATTCTGGGAAAAACGGTCGGCTCTTCCCTCACCCCCACAACCATGTGATCCACCACAGCCGTGTAGCTACCAAGACACCATGGCCATGGTGATCACCACAGTCATTCCACTAGCCATTTCAAAACCTAAAAAATCAACCTGTCATTTTCCCATTTCTCACCTCAGTCGTTCCACTCCACCATGGCCATTCTATTCACTACCCGCCACGGCCATGCTGCCCAACATGACTGTGCTTCTTGGAATTCTACCCAATTTTCCACACTGCATTCCCAGATTGCCCCCACATGACCTAGTGCTTCCCCACCACCTATATATACATGGGTGGTGACTGGATCTCGAGGTTAGATACCTACTATCCCTCTTAACTCCCTATTTTCACCCCTTAGCCATTCCACCTTGATTGCACTCCATTTCAACATTTCCACCACCAAAATCCAACTTCTATAGGGTTCCTACCACTTTCCACCACCTTTCCATGCCATTCCATTTTGTAGGAGGAAGGAGCATGACCTTGCAACTATTGGAGAGGAGGATTTATTTGTCTACACTGAGATCCATTGCTACTTATACCTCTTTTTCTACATTTTTGTATTTTCTTATTCTATGATTTGCTAGGCCCTTAGGTGGGCTGTTTGGGGTCAAAAATGTTATTTTGATACCATGTGGGGGTAGCAATATGTAAACATTATAATTTATTTTGCTTATTATTATGTTCTATTCATATCTCATTCCCATGAATTGCTTTGTGGTTTGTGCTTGAAATCACCTAGGATTCTAGAAAAATTGCTTATATGTGGCTCTTTCAGAAATTGCTCCTAAATCCAATCAATGGATCCCTAGATAGCTATTCCCCTTCCTACATACTAATCAATACTCCTAAACCTAAGTGAGAGATCAAAGTATCTAGTATAGAAGCATTTAGTGTAATTAGCGTGGAGCCTTCTCAAGGCTAGAATGTAGGTGATGTGAGGTCTAAAACCTCATTTCCACCTCCCATTACGACCCTTGTCCCATGATTACGCTAATAGTTTATATCCTAGAAACCTAGGCTTGACTAGATCCTAATTAAATTTCCACCTAAATTCAAATCCAATTGGGCCTCGGAAGGGTGGGTAGGAGGTGATAGGGACTAGTTCCCCTATACACACCCTGCCATGTCCATGATGAGTTAGTAGTTTGGGGAAATTCATTAACATCTAGCTTGTTGTTTGGTTTGGTAATCTAAATGGAATAATAATGTTTACATTTTATCACCCCCAACCTAATTTATAATTGCATTCCTCAAACATCCCACACTTTCCATAATTGTCTAAAACCCTAATTGCCTTCTTGCTTAGCTAGTCTTTACTTGTTTAGGTCTTTACTTTCTTAGTTAGCTTCTTACCAGGTTCTTCCCTTAATTATTTCTTTGACTCCAAGAACAATATGAGCAATGAATAATCTCTAATATGTAAGTTACATGCCTTTTTATGCCTCTTGGAGAAATTTCCTAAAGAGAGAGAAAAAGATAAGATAATGTTACATGTATTCAATAGGGGAAAGAAATTAATTTCAACATCATGTGATTAAATGGATATTCTTTTCCATGCATTCAAAATTAAGCTATTAAGTGTGTTACGTTTTTATTTATGTATTTTGAGTATTCCAAAGAGTACGAGAGAGAAATAGTGGACAATGGTGTTTCCCTTTTATGTTAAAGGCTATCAAAGAAAGAAAACTTCTTGTTCAAGATATATGTTCTATAACTTCAAGTTCTACTCGTTTAATCTTCCTCTTTTATATCTTTTAAACATTTTCAAGAATGAGTGAGAAAAAGATAAGGGAAAGCATTTATTCAACATTTTAAGTTGATTGCAAGACATGATGGCATATGTATAAGAGAAAGTGTATTTTATTTCTCTTTTGTTTCTCTATGAGAAGTATATTTTCATGGTC
This sequence comes from Alisma plantago-aquatica, assembly GCA_963693085.1. Classification (NCBI taxonomy): domain Eukaryota; kingdom Viridiplantae; phylum Streptophyta; class Magnoliopsida; order Alismatales; family Alismataceae; genus Alisma; species Alisma plantago-aquatica. The sequence continues at coordinate 27,370,384 of OY856411.1, forward strand.
TTTTACATAAGACCTTCAACTATTTTTATTCGATAAAACCATTTTCTAAGTTTTAAATTAATTGTGAAAATTGGGGTGTGACACACCCCCAACCCGTTGACAAGTGCTTCCCCAAATATCCCACACTTCCCATGATTGTCTAAACCCTAATTGCCTTCTTGCATAGCTAGTTTTTACTTGTTTAGCTCTAGACTTGCTCAGTTAGCTTCTTTCCTTGTCCTTACTAGTTTAGATCTTTAATTGCCTTGTAGTCCTAATTGCTAGTCTAGTGTAGTGTCAATCTCTTATGGCTTGCCTTAGTGTAGTTTTCTCCTTTCTGGCCTTTTCTTTCCTTTTGTTTCTTAGTTTGTTATATCTTTCTCATTAGAACTAATTCTCTAGGGTAAATTTAGGTTTTGATTCTTTTTCTTATTTAATTACTTGTTCAACCCTTAGTATAATCAAACAAAATCAACCTTCAAAATCCTTCAACCCTAGACTCCACAGTAGGAACCTATACCAAACTAACCTAGCTCTAGTGCCCACTTTTCTCCCCGTGGTCGACCCAATTCTTGTTGCTTGCCTATACTATAACATGACCTCATGCACTTGTGGGTTAGTGTGTTAGTCTAATTGGGTGTGTTAGTTTATGCCCCTTATAAATTTTGAAAAATCCCAAGTGTGCTCGAGCCTTGAGGTGCGCATCTAATAAAAACTCAATTGATTAGGTGTGTAAACCTTAAGGCCCAGAAAGAAACACACCAAGCTTTCTGGAATCGTTTCCAGGGATATAAAGCACCATAGCTCCCTAGTAGTTGTGGTGTGATCTCTCCCCTTAAATATCGTCATTTTTCCAGATGACTTGGATATGTTTGGGAAAGACGCACTGATATTTTCTTCATAATAAAAATGTTCTGCCACTTGATCTTGTTATCTTGATCACTAAGCTAAACTAGAATCATGAGATTAGAGTGTGACACCCCAAAGTACGCCTAATATAAATAAGTGACTTAAATATGTAAATGAACTAATAAGCTATAAGGTTGAGGAACTAACTGATGGTTGTTAGGAAGATGGGCTAAATTGGGCACAAGTAAGCCCAATTGATATTAAAAAATATAGGAATTTAAATAATTGAGGGAAAATTTATAAATGTGATTTGAAAGGGAGAATCATGTATATTGTAGGTCAAAGAAGATGTCCAATATAATAATACAATGAAGACATTGATAATTTGTTATATATGATAGTATGCATCATACGTAATAGAAATTGACTAAGTAATAGTTCTTAAATGATAAGTATAATAATAACACATTAAGTGATATAATATGAATTTCTAAATGATTAATTTCCATTAAGTAAGTCATGTCATAATTGGGATGTACATAACAGAGTTAGTAGGAAACAAAAACAACTTACACTATCATGATTCCAATTTGGATGAATAATTAAAAATGGTAAATTTATATTATATTGTGTCAAGTTGAAATATGAGTAGTGTAAAATAATCAATTCTAGGCATGTAAGTTAATCCCTGCTTCATCTAGGCTCTATTCAATTGCGTTAGTATCCAACACCTCTTTCCCCAATTAAAAATGAATTAGGATAATCAGAGCCATATAGTATGATGAATGCCTTAATACCCTTTAAATATGTGGTAAAATAATAAAAATTCATTAGTAACATGACTTAATGTAACATACCGAATTTTGGACTTTTTGGTCCATTTCTATCTTCTTTGGCCTTTCTGTGTAATTTGTGGAGAATATAATGGCCTAATGAGCATTTGTTCACCTTTTCTCTCAATATTTGGGTTTATGCACAAATACCTCAGTGAAAGCTTGGTAATGGGTTTAATTTGTAAAATGTCCGCTTAAGTAATGAAAAGGATAAAATATTTTGTCCTAGAACTTTCTAGTGCTTTTTAGAATATGAAAAAGAAAAGAAATCCCAAAATATACATAAAGGAGATGATGGATGCAATAATTGGGGATAATATGGGATATTTTGGATAAAAGAAGATAATGAGGAATATATTGTTCCAAAAATCCTAAATAGAAACCCACAAAGATAATTTGGGTCACAGTCTCATTTTCTTGACTTAAAAGAAACTTAAGGGCCACATATCACCTAATTTGGAAGATAAATGTAAATATCAAAAGTCTTTATTAAAAGAAAATAGGAAATAAGCCAATAAAGTGAAATAAAATATCTAATATCTTCAAATTAGAAAAATAACTCCAAATTCATAATCTAAACATGGGAATATGGGAATAAACTTTTGTACAAATTTACAACTGATTTGGATAATGTTTGGATAATGAGTAAAAGTAGGAGAGAGAAAGTGTGTAGAATCTTCTATACATTAAATAAATAATGAAATAATATCAACATGTAAAATTAATGACAAAACTGTGTCCAAGTCTCTTAGGGATACCTGTGGGTGAAGTTTCACAAAATTTAAGGAATCTTATCACCACTTATGAAGGAGGAAAGAGAAAATAAGTTTTGAATTATTTAACCCATTAAAAATCCTCAAAAGGCAAAAATAATTCCATATTCAGATTCTACACCTCAAAATCTGTCAGGTTGTCAAATTTTTTTTAATTTGGAAACTATTTAAGCTCTCAAAAGAAGAAAGAAAAATTCATTAAATCATTCAATAAACCACTTTATTAGAATTCCATTTGGATAAGTTTTTCCTGTCACGCGGATGTTTGATACTCGATTCTTTCTTGACCATCAGATCAGATCTCACGGTCCGCTTCTTTTCTTCTACCTCGAGACTCAGACTCCCTGGACTCCGCACAGTAGCCACGGTGGGCGCTTTTCTCGATCTCCCTCTCCTCTCCTCCTTTCTCCCATATTTCTTTCCCTCCGCGTTCCTTGTGTGAAAACGAACTAGGAAAGCCCTGATTCATAGGGGTTTGGGTATCTACACTGTCCGGTCGTCAAAAGGGAGTCTTGGCTTCCCCTGTTTCCGCCGGCCCTCCTCTGTTCCCGATTTCCTCACACCCGTGGGTCATCGGACCCTTATTTATACCCTCCCCTACCTTCGAGGTACCTGCAGGGACGTTTTCCTTGTGTTTCTTTGGCTCCTTTCACCTAGTCGGGCTATCTCGCCTTCACCGCCGGTTGCTGGGAGCCACCAAGGGATGGTCTCGGTGTCCATGGCTCTTGTATGACCTGCTGGACGCTACGATGATTGGAGACGGTTGTCCAAGCCTTCTACTCTCTCGAATTCCTCCGCCAAGGTAACCTGTGATTTTCCGCCTTTTTTCCCTCTGTCGTTGTTCTTCGTTTTGGGGCTTCTCGCGAAACATGTGATATTCCTGTGAGTCCGGCGTGGAGCATGGAATCTACTGTCAGAATTGTTTTTTCCGACGAGGAGCATCTGAGTTGAAGGTGGTGCCTACTGTCAGACTCGCGATCTATTTTGCTTCTCGTGAAAGAAGATGAAGAAGATGACCGCCCAAACTTTTACTACTCTGCCCTCGTTGTCTTCTTCATTCTTGTTTTTCTCGCTAGGGACAAAACAGTCATTTCAGGCTTTGTTGATTTCTTTTTCTTGCACCGAGTCTTGCGCCTTGTTGGCTAAGCGTTAAGCCAAAATTAAAACTAAAATATCTTCTACACTCAGAAAAAGATTGTCTATCTAATAAAAATAATTTCAATGTCTGGTTTTGAGATTTTTGAGTAAGTGTTTTTGAGGATGATTTAGTTAACTAAAAATCATAAAAAATAAACTAAAAAGTTTATATCTTCAAAATACATAATATTATATGTCATTTTGATCAGAAAACCCTAACTAAGATAGTGGTGATGGTTTCAAAGTCTAAATCGGAGTTTTATGCAAAAAATCCAAAACTAGGGTTTCCTTCACCTTATTTCATGTGCAAAACCCTAATACATGTTAATATATTGAAAATAGGAAAAGTTGAACTTGAAATCAATTAAAGTGGTGTGAGTTGATAATTGAATCTCATTAAAGAGAGGTATGTGCTTAATACACTTCAGTTGGAAATATTTGTGCCTTGACCTACTTTTCAATAAGGAGGCTTCATTGAATCATATTTCTTATACTCTTGATTCTTTTGCTATACTTGCCTCATAATTGGTTTTGGAATATTGTTGTTGGGTCTTGGTACCCCACTGCTATGCTCTATTTGGTTGATGCTATTACTTGTCATTGATTCTAGCATGATAGTTTTATTAAACTAACTAGCTATAGTAGCGGTACTTATGTACAACCACCCATAGTTGGGGAATGTGTTATTTCTCCCCTGGGGAACGTCTTATTCTCCCCCGCACATGAAATATGCCCAAGTGACTGGGAATGTAGTATTCTCCCCTCGCCCTTTTGGTTGAAAGTCTGGTAGGTGCCTCAACCCTACTTAGTTAAGGTAGTCAATATTAATCATGCATGTAATTCTTTTATTATACTTTGTTTATGGCAAGCATCTATTGAAAGCTTCTTTTATATATGGCCTCATTCTCTTGTTATCTTCATCTTATGATGAATCTTAGCCTATTTTTACATGGTTTGCTTATCTTGTTATCCTAGAATAGTTTTGTGACACATACTTATTTTTCGTTTTCCTTTTGTTGGGTGCCTTCCCAACCACCCAGGTGATAAGCAAGTTGAAGGATAAGACCTGAAGATCTTAGCCTTGGCTTGGACTTAGTAGCAAGTTGATGGATAAGACATAAAGATCTTAGCTTTGGCTTGGACTTAGTTGATGTAGTTGTTGCTTGGAGACAAGACTGTGGTAGTTAGACTTTCCTCTATCTCGATCCTAAATTTTGTATCTCGATGTAACCCTAAAAGGGAGATTTTGATGTATTTTGTACAACCTTTTATGAAATTGATTTAGTCAGAAATTTTAATTCCGCTGCTTTCCAATGTGTTTTGTTTACCATATTTTAGTAAATGGGTGGTTTCACTCTTTTACAACATGGTATCAAAGCCCACAGTAGTCAGAATCTGACTATTTCAATTTTATCTCCCTAGTTAGAACCATAGACTTGAATAGTTTCCTTTAAGTAACATGCTTGCCCTAGATTTGATATATGTTGATGAAAGGTTGATTTAGGATCCTAAGGTTTCACTGTGGAGTCTTGATAAATAAAACTATAATATGCTCATAATTAAAATATGCATAACTTAATGTCATTTAGGTTTGCCTTTAGGCAACTATTAGGTCATGAAGTTGAAGAAAAGGTGTCTGGAAAGGATCAGGGTTTCAGGGGTTGGCAATATTTTCCTCCGTGCCACTAGCTTGGTTTACGAGGACTCCCATGCCCATATGATACCAGCCTGGCCTGAGCTAATACGAATTGTCTGAAATAGTTTGCTTTTAGGCAATAGTGACCTTAGCTTCTATGTTGTATATCTTTGGGTATCCTAATAGTTTGACTTAAGTTTCACATGTATGTTGGTTTCTCCTGGAATCCTAATATGATAACCTTATGACTTGTTTGAGGATGAATACCAAGATAGTTTCCTTATGTACCCTTAGAACCACATGCTTGGATAATTTTATCCCTAGAACCTAGACCTTAGAGTTTGGGTGTTTGGGAAGATATCAGAGTATGCAGTGGAAGTATGATGGATCTTGAGTATGGTTTAGTTAGACTCATCCTTTAACCCTAATGTAGTTTGGCTTGATGGGTCAAACCCTTTAAGGGGTGGAGTATGGTTAGTTGATGATGTTTGAGTGGTTAGATTTTGTGGAAAAAAATCCTCTTTAGGGGGGTGGAACCCTGTGATATCTTGAAGTCTATCTAATCTATGTTTAGAAACCTTAATCCCTTGGATAGGAGGTTAGTATGCTTAGATCCTCAATTTTTTTACCAAACAAGTTATAGGTGTAACCCCAATGTGCTTGTTTATATATTAATGAACATATAATAGTCATGTAATGAATAATTCATATGTTCAAACCCTAATGGATAACCAATGCACATAATAAGAGTAAGTCACACATTAATACGAAATTATGTATCACATGATGCTAGCCATGCCATAAACCCTAATGATACAATGAGTAAGATAATTATAACATAATTCGAAATTAATGCATGCTAAGGATGGATAAGTGAAATAAAATGGTCATGTTGACCTAAACCCTAAGTTGTAATAATCTAACACTAATCTATACATCTTTAATGTCTTTCATGATACATTAATGATGTTAAGAGTCATAATCAGTTAACATACTTTGGTACACATAAATGATATATATATATAATAATCTAATCACATATTAATCAAGTCATCAATATAAAATGCAAGTTACCTTGTTATCTAATACACATGTGATTAGTCACTTAATGTGAATCAATTCATTGATAAGTAATATGTCTCACCTTGATCATTAAAATACATGTAATGGCTTCAATGTGAATATGAAGTGATGGGATTCAGATAAATGTGCAAAATCAATAATATAAATGAATGAATATGAGAAATGATTAATGATGACATTAATGTGAGCAATAAATACAATGTGGCAATGTTTAATATGAGTATAAGTAACTAATGTGACAATGTTTAATATGAGTATAAGTAACTAATGTGATACTAATTGGAATAATTGTATGTTTAACCACAAATTGAATAGAATGTCTTATTTCATGTAAAATAATTTGATATAATCAATAAAGTGGTAATATGAGGATAATGAATTATAAATTCGAATTATTAAGGACAATGATAAAATATAATAATGAATGTTGAGATAATTGAGTAACCTCTAATTGTACATAATAATGAAATATAATTCTTCACCAAGTGAATATATCATAATGATGATAATGTGATATCCTAATAAATATAATTTCAATGAGTCAAAAATGTTAATAATGTTAAATCTCATAAAAATAATCTTAATAGTGGAACCCTAGGTGATCCTTGAGAACCTGACCTATGTCGAGATGATTGTGATGTATATGTTGATGAGTTGTTTGGTGGAAGTTATGGTTGGAAAACAACCTGAAGTTTTGTGATGTGAGGTTGCACACTCACCCTTCCCTAAATGCTAGTAATTTCAGGGATGAAATCCTCTTTAAGGGGTGGAGTGTTGTAACATACCGATTTTTGGACTTCTTGCCTTTTTGGTCATCTTTTCCATCTTTTCCTTTCATTTCTATCTTTTTTGGCCTTTCTGTGTAATTTGTGGAGAATATAATGGCCTAATGAGCATTTGTTCACCTTTTCTCTCAATATTTGGGTTTATGCACAAATACCTCAGTGAAAGCTTGGTAATGGGTTTAATATGTAAAATGTCCACTTAAGTAATGAAAAGGATAAAATATTTCATCCTAAAACTTTCTAGTGCTTTTTAGAATATGAAAAAGAAAAGAAATCCCAGAATATACATAAAGGAGATGATAGATGCAATCATTGGGGATAATATGGGATATTTTGGATAAAATAAGATAATGAGGAATATATTGTTCCAAAAATCCTAAATAGAAACCCATAAAGATAATTTGGGTCACAGTCTCATTTTCTTGACTTAAAAGAAACTTAAGGGCCAAGTATCACCTAATTTGGAAGATAAGTGTAAATATCAAAAGTCTTTATTAAAAGAAAATAGGAAATAAGCCAATAAAGTGAAATAAAATATCTAATGTCTTCAAATTGGAAAAATAACTCCACATTTGTAATCGAAACATGGGAATAAGCTTTTGGGGAAATTTACAACTAATTTGGATAATGTTTGGATAATGAGTAAAAGTAGGAAAGAGAAAGTGTGTAGAATCTTCTATACATTAAATAAATAATGAAATAATCTCAACATGTGAAATTAATGACAAAACTGTGTCCAAGGCTCTTAGGGAGACTTGTGGGTGAAGTTTCATGAAATTTAAGGAATCTTATCACCACTTATGAAGGAGGAAAGAGAAAATGAGTTTTGAATTAGTTAACCCATTAAAAGTCCTCAAAAGGCAAAACTAATTCCATATTCAGATTCTACACCTCAAAATATGTCAGGGTGTCAATTTTTCTTAAATTTGGAAACTATTTAAGCCCTCGAAAGAAGAAAGAGAAATTCATTAAATCACTCAATAAACCACTTTATTAGAATTCGATTTGGATAAGTTTTTCCTGTCACGTAGATGTTTGATACTTGATTCTTTCTCAACCGTCAGATCAGATCTCACGGTCCTCTTCTTAGGAATAAAGTGTGACATTGTACAAAAACCCTAATGTTAGGTTTCACATTAAAATGATACTTTGGATTAGTTCTAGGAGTATAAAATGAAATAAATTGATTTAATGTGTATTACAATGTCACAATTGAGTAATTAAGATGAGTAAATACATCAATGGGATGTTTAATATACAATAACAAAACATAATATTAAATGTTTCCAAAATGTAGAAAATGATAACTTAAGAAGAGGCAATACAAAAGTATGTAAACTGTAAAAAACGAGTCAAAGTGGATTGACCTACACTGTCAAAATTTGATTCTTGTCGTCCTGATGCTAACATGCCCATTTTTAGGTCAAATGAACCTCATTTATCCATTCAATTAATTATTTCAACGATTAGATTTCATATGCCTAATATTTACAGGTTTGCCATTGTTTGGATTTCCTTTTTCTGAGTGTAACGCCATAGATCTATCTCGATGCCTGATCATCTCACTCTCGCATGGTTATCTTCTTTTTCTCTTCAGACTGAATCGCTATGCTACGTGTGGCCATCCTCCTTCTCCTTCTCTCGCTCTCTCTCCCAGTTTGACCTTTTCTATGTTCCTCCTCCTATCTACCTTTCCGCCCATGAGTGAGTCTTCCATTGATCCATCCTCTCACCCTGGCACCTCTTTCTTTCCTCTCCCTCTCCCTCTCTATGTTGTGTCGAGTCATGCCATTGTCTGTAGCTAGCAGAGGTTCCGCAAGTGCCTATATTGGCAACCTTTCTCCCCTCCTATACTTCTTCCCCCTTGACTTTCCTCCTCCTTGACAAACCCTATCCCTTGTAACTAGTCTTCTATGTTATTAGATTCATTAGATCTAAACCATGTTTCTTTTTTATACCACTTTATATGGTGAAGAACAATTGTAGATGAATCATCACGCAACTATGTAATAGTTTTGTTCTGTTGCTTAATAATTATCATGCTCAATGTCATGTATACCATTTGATAAATAAATGAAATTCATTCTTTCCTTTATATACCTTGTTGTATGTTTGGGATTTGATGGACTTATTCCTCAATTAAGTAGGGAGTGGTCCCTTCTCGGGTCCAACTTCTTACAAATGATATCAGAGCCTAAGAAGTCAGTAACTTGACTATTTAAAGTTGTCCTAGGAAGACCCTTAATTAGGTAGGCGGCCATTACAAGTTTTTGATACACCTACTTCCTAGTAGTGGAGTACCAATTATAGGTTCTCAACCCCTTATTATATTCGTCACTTACACTCGTTAAACCACCTATGTGGATGTGAGTCAATCTTTAGTAACATGTATCACCCCCACCCTCTTTATGGGGGTGGAGATGATGCCACATGGAACTGACTTTTTTAGTGTTTGGTTCATGTCTTGTATTTTCTAGGATGTTAGCCTAAGTGTTAAGAAATGTAAATTTACTTAAATAGTCATAGCTAGGCTTTACCCTAGTTCTTATCTTAACCTCATTTCTTTGTTGTTACCTAGCATAACTCACATACATCTATTTTAGGTTGATCATGCATGAATGACAAATGTAAAACTCTTATCAAAGTTCTAGGGTTGAGATTATTTATTTAATACTAAGTGATAATTTAAATTACCTTCATTATGGTTAAGCATGCCTTGACTTCATCATGGAGTATGTCCACATAGATATACACAAATTCATATATCTAAGGGTTGGAGACCATCCTCATTGAGCCTATTATGCCTCATATATGAGAATTGGTTGAAGGGAGCTATAGGTTTTAGTAGTATTTTTAAGTGTTTACCTCTCTCATATCCAATAATGTTCTTGGTTTATCTAGTGATTTGAGATGAGTATGTATACTATATAGGTTACCTTGTTTTGTGAAGGCGCTATGGATTCAAACCATCTAGTGATGTGAAAACCATCAATTTCTCCCTACATTATTTGATAATTTTATGACTCCATTGGGTCTCATGATGAGGTGGTGTGAATTATGAATAAGAGTGACACAAGGAATGGTGGATTTCATGTCCTATTAGGATTTAATTGATGTTGATAATGTGTAATAAGAAACCCTTCTCCCTCTTATGCTTACATATTAGAGATGTAGTCATATGCCCTTTAACATTAGAAGAATTAGTCGCTTTTGGTGGAATGAAATGATGATATAATAATAGTACATGTGTTATGATATGGAAGGTGGCTACTTCGGTTCTCAGACCAGTTTTAGCACCATTTTTTTATTTTCATCGCAACATTTTAACTATCAAACTTATTTTCATTATTAAGTTATATGTACAAGAAGAATAGTTTTCAGACTTTACTGAGGGTTTTGGAACTGAGTCACCACCACAAGAAAGTTAGAGTAGTATAGAAACCCTTTAGTGGAGAAACTATAAAACAACCTTGTGACCTCATGTGTATAGTGATGTGGGACAAGTAAGAGGATAACAGAACCACCATAACAATGAAGGTCACCTTAATGAATGTAGCTCCATTAAGATAATCTATGTTTGGGTGTAAAAGTTACCTATATCAACTTGGAACACGAGAAGAATATGGGTACTTGATGCATGAAATATTGTAGGTTCACCGAGGGGTTTTTGATATAAGTATGATGCAGAGTGGTGTACAATATTCCACTACATTAAGTGTATATAAACCTTATATTGGTTTAGAATCATGACTTAGTACACATGGCTAGTGGTTGATGGATTTTTGGGATGAAATCCTCTTAATGGGTGGAGTGTCGTATAAAATTGAGGCCAAACTTTGATTTATCACGTCCTGATTAGCTAACATACCCATTTTTAGGTCAACTGGACCTCATTTACCCATTCAATTAATTTTTTGAATGATTTGCTTTCATATGCCTAATATTTACATTTTTTCCATTTTTTGGATTTCCTTTTTCTTTGTATAAAACACACGGATTTGTCTCCATGCCTGGTCATATCCTTTTCACATGGTTTTCTTCTTTTTCTCTCAAAATAGAAACGACATGGTAATTGTGGACATCCTCCTTCTTCTTCTCTCACTCTCTCTCTCCAAGCTTACCTTTTCTCTATTCCTCCTCCCATCTTCTTTGCCCCCTATAAGCGAATCTTCCATTGATCCATCCTCTCACCCTGGAACCTCATTCTTTCCTCTCCCTCTCCCTACTGTGTTGAGTCTTGCCATCATTTGTAGCTAGCATAGGTTTCGGCAGGTGCCTGTAATTGCAACATTTCTCCCCTCCTATACTTCTTCCTACTCATCTTTGCTCCCTCCTCAACAAACCCTAGACCTCAAGAACACTTCCCAATTCCCTCTCATCCTGCACCTGAAGCATCATGACAACAAGAACCATCGCCATGTACTGTGATGGCCTCCTACTATTGTAGTGATCATCTGATCTCCGTGCATTGATATTCAGATCAAGAGCATCTTTCCTTCTCTCATTTGATTTCCAACAGACCCCCAATCATAGTGTCTTCTTCCCCTTAAACCAATCACAACAACCGTAGGGTATCACCTTGAATCCTCCCTATGACAGCCCTAGATTCTATCTGCACAAGAGTGGCACTCACTAGAACCAGCCACTGCCACAATCACCTACAAACCATTATCATATTCTTCTTATGGTGCCAACAAATTCTAATCACGGTCGCCAAGCACAATAGACCGCGTCATTTATTCCCCTCAGCCATGCTTCCTTCTCTTCCTGCTAGCAATGCATGGCCGACATGTTTAGAAGGCTGGGTGGCATTGACTTGGCCTTCCACCATCATCTACCTTGTTGTCACTGGTTCAATGCAGCTGGACCTGTAGATCTGGAATGTATCCATCATCTTATAGGACAGTAATCTCTTCATTACTACATTTCAATTCTTATTAAATCAGTTAATATTATAATGATAGGTTAGATAGTATATTGTGAAATAATTTAAATACTCAATTATACATACACACTAGATAAGTCATTTCGCTACACATTATTGTATCATGTTGGTATACACACATATACAATATACCAATATTTCAAGTAGGGATGCAATAATTTACTTAGACTTAGAATCTTAATATCCATATTAGTTGGAATATATAAGGTGTAATATATGGTTATTTCAATGACCCTTATCATATGACAGTCTACTTAACAATAGTCCTACGAATACATGTTGGTGTATGTGTAATAAAAATATGAAACATGGTATATTCAATTCGTTTAAACCTAATGTCAACTTCATTACTAGTAGTAATATATTAAAGTATGCTTTTCAACACAATGATTGAAAGATCTTAAAGGCATAAAACTTAGCAGTGACCTATACATTTTGATTGAATATCCACACTACCATATATGTGTTGGAATACAAATATTAAGGTATAGTATGTAATCTTACTAATTTTAAGAACAAGATTCATAACCCTCAATAGATCTTGAGAAACAACCCCCACTAACAAAAGCATATATCAATATATTCAGTGATGATTAAGAATGCAGGGATCTAAGTAATGCATTTAGCTAGATTGGTCCAACTTGAATAAATTGACATATGAGATAGAGAATAAGGTTATTTTATAAATATATGTATGGATTACTTTATATTTCAAGAAGTACACTCATATATGAATGTGTGTTGGATTTAAACCCTAGACTCCTCTAACTAGGGTATTTTGATTGAATAATATCTCATGTAACACATCCTTTACCTATTTTACCAAGTTGAGATATAAGATATAAAGAGAGAAATGAATTGCAATACCTAAATTAGATGAATTCATATTATTAAACACTTATACATGTAACCTCAACACATTTTGACTTATGCGATTGAAACTGAACATTAAAACTAAAATACACATCTAAGGAATCATATGTACAACCAATAAGTTTGAAAACCATAATATGCCATTAGGCAATCAGGTTTGGGGAAGAGATACAAGTATAAGTATAATAGGAATGCATATACATCTTCGCTTCAGTTTGACTAACAAACCAAATGTGTTTCTGGGATGAAACATGACTTTGTGGACCAAACTTTTATATAGAGTTATTCTTTATTAGTGAAGATCAGGTATGTGCAAATCCCTATTTACATTTGGGCATTTAATTTACTATAATTACTAGTTTCCTACATTAAGGCTCATAGTTGAACATTGCTCCTTTCTATTTCAAAATTGAATTTCTACTTTCCTAAATTGATATCAGAAGTATTGTGAATGCTGAACTATTCTTTTTTTATGGGTATTTTGACCCCTATTGCTATGCTTTTAAAACCCTAATGTGAATTACGACTGGAATGATAGTCTTTCCATATTGTTTATGCATGCTACATGTTTGATTAGAATATCTAGAATAGTGGTACTTATGTACAACGATACTTATAAAGGGTGCATGTATTCTGCACATGGTGTGTATTTCTACCCTTACTTTTAAACATGATCCTATGGTGTTATGGCCCTATTTTATGTATATTTAGTCAACATTATTTATGCATGCAGAGAAATTATTTATTTGGAAATTGTGAATGTTTGTTATGTCAAGATTTTTCTTTCACCTCACATATTGCTATTTATAAATGATATGCCTCAATCTCTTTATTTGACTCTTGTTGAACTTGTTCCTACTTTTATATGGGTCCCCCTTATTCATGGAACATCCTTTTTATACTTGTAACCCAGTATAATGTCCAAATGTTGTTTATATGCACATATGCAGTGTTTAGTGATACATGCCTTTGTTTCCTATTTTCTGTGTGATGTTCCCCTTTCACCTAGGTGTATGTACATTAGAGGAAAAGGACTCGAGAATATAATATACATGAAATGGACCTAAGGATAGCTTGGAATGGCCATATTTTCCTCTGCAACTAGTCTTGTGTGTTATTAGATTCATTAGTTGTGAATTCTTTTACTTTTCAATACCACCTTTATAGTGAAGAATAATTGTAGATGAATCGCCATGCGAATATGTAATAATTTTGATTCTACTACTTGTTAATTATCATGATATGTGTCATATATACCATTTGATAAATACATGAAATTCATTATTTCCTTCATACTTGTGGTATGTTTGGGATTGGATGGACTTATTCCTCAATTAAGTAGGGAGTGGTCCCCTCTCGGTGTGGATATGTGTGCCCAGAGGGCTAATCATATGATGGTTGTACTTGGACATCATGAACTTTATTTGATAATAATAAAGGTAATTCCATTTGTTATGTTTGTCTTAGTTATGAGATGATGACACAAATATGATAGATGTTTAAGGAATGATGTTAATCGATGACATATGTCTTCAGGTCGAGGACATGAATACTAAAGTCATATGTATGATAAGAGTACATACATTCTTGTTACATCCCTAATCAGATATTATTATAGAAGAAAAATAGATGACAATGATACATAAGAATAGGATGAGTGTTGACTCATGACAGAGTCTCATAGTCATGATATTAGATATCAAGACAAATGCACAAGTACTTGTTGGGGAACAGGTGTACCAGACAGACTCACCTTGAGATAAATACATGGCAACCATGGAATGGTAGTCAGAGTCGACTCTCAAAGTGATAGTGGTGGTTGTGGTTCTTAGATCTAAATTCACTTCACTCATCACATGTCGTTTGATGAAATTTGACACCATCCAACTTAACCTTGAATAAGGATTGCCGTAACGGAGTGTTCAAGTATGTTGTGACACACAAGAATCAACTATGAGTGATGTATATGGGATTTTTCCCTCCTTCTAGAGTTGATATCCCGACCACTTGATAACCAAGACTAAGAAATGTATGACCATACTCATGTGAGTCAAAATGTGCTAAGTGAACTCACATGCATCTCATACATGTTGACTTGAGAGTTCTACATTATCCATATTTTGATAATGACTTAACCATTCCATTCTTATGTATCTAATATGTTTGTTCAAGATTGATTTCAGGATTTAGGTACATGAAAAGGATCAAATTATACAAGACCTAGCTTGTTCAAGTTCAAGTCAAAAGAAATGCAAGTGTGCATTTTGGGAAATCACTCCAAATGACCTTATATGATTTTTGTAATAACTTGTATTGATGATATGACTTGTAACTAAGATGAGAAAAAATCAGGGACACTTAATTCCAACGTTTGATCACTCAAATGTCAATTTAGAAAATTTATCACATGTTGTTTATCGGTCGAGTTGGAAACTCAACTGATCCAGTGATCGGTTTTCTAGAGAGATCAATCGGTCGAGTTGCACACTCACTAAACTCAACTGACTGACTCACTAAGAAAAATTAATTTTAGCCCATCGGTCGAGTTTCCTAGAACAAACTCGACCGATAGTTTGAAAATTGGCTTTGTCTCTTAGCGGATCGGTCGAGTTACCTTTACTAAAACTCGACTGAATGTACTGTACGGAAAATGTAGAAAAAGTGATTATTACCATTGGTGAGTTGTTTTGAGAGAGAATAGATCTGTTGCAACTTGGAAAATGGCTATATTTTTCTCGTAAGTGATCCCACACTCAAGGGAACACCCCCATCTATAAATAGGACCCCTTGGAGTTCATTCCAAGTTTGCCCATTCATGTCATTCTAAGTCCTTATTATAGTTGAGTGTGTTGCAACTCCTTGAGCCCCTTTCTCTCTCTCATGCACATAGAATTTTGTGATTATGAGTGAGTTAGGCCAGTTGTAAGAGAGCTACCAACATGTGTGTGTAAATCTCTCATTCCATTCCATATTCCCTACCCCCTTTTCTCAAAGAAGAAAAGGTTGAAGAAAGCTACTCTGAGTAAAGGTGGAGTTGTTGTTCTTCTTCTTCAAGGTTGAAGAAGAGGTAAAAATTTTCTCTAGGTGAAGGAGAAGGCAGAGGCTGAAGATCTAAGAAGAGTGGGTAATTCCTTGAAGTCTGAAGACTTGTGCAAGAGTAGGTAAGTCCTTGGAAGGAGGAAGACTCTTTGCAAAGTGGGTAAGTCCTTTGTAAGGTTGAAGACTCTTTGTAATGCATAGGTAAGTCCTTGGTTGGTCTTGTGATGTATCTCTTATATGTGAATATATAGAGGAAAGCACTTGAAAAGTCCTAGAGGTTGACCTCTCTAGGTAGTGGATTGACTCTCTCCTAGTTTGGAGAGTGGAACCACTCTAAACGACCTTGTCCAACTGCTTGTTTCAATTTCTCTCATCCTTGCTATGCTTGTTAGTTAGGACTTCAAATTTAACTTAAACTATTGGTTTTGATTGATACAATTTGAAGGTATAATTTATCTTGTGAGAATTCTGAAGCTCTATTCACCCCCCTGTAGAGCCTTAGATCCAACAAGTGGTATCAGAGCCAAGGATCTTCTCCAACAATCTCCCACGAGACGAGAAGATGGATGACAACCTACTTGGTTCACTCAACCTAGAGGGAGGCTTCTCCATGCGTCCTCCGGTCTTCAATGACACCAACTTCCTCTATTGGAATAGGTGTATGTAGTTATACATTCAAGGCATGAACTTTGATATGTGGAAGGTGATGGTCACACCATACAAAGAGCCAATCAGAGTGGTTGCAACATGGAGTGAAGTTTCTCTTAAAGAAACCCAGCTCAATGTTAAAGCCATAAGCATTCTCTATGCCGCCCTTACCCCAACGGAGTTCAACTCTCATCTTGGGACACTGCCTATGAGATTTGGGATAAATTGTACATTACCTATGAGGGCACAAAGCAAGTCAAGGAGGCTAAGATCTACATGTTGAACAACCTTCTAGAGAACTTCAAGATGGGAAAGAAAGAAGGGATTCTAAAGATGTACTCTAGGCTCAATGTCATCATCAACAGTCTAGCTGCTTTGGGCAACACTTTGGATAGAGGTGTAATCAACTCCAAGATCTTGAGGACTCTACCAAAGATATGGGAGTCAAAAGTGACCTCCATTGAAGAAGTGAGGAGACTTGGAGACATCCCAACTAAAGATCTCATTGGCAACCTCCAACCTCATGAGCCAAGGCTTTCCAAGCAAGAAGAGAAGTAAGCAAAGAAGATCAAAGATAGTGCCTTCAAAGCACAAGTGGAGGCGGTCATCCTTCAACAACAACTTGCTTGCCAGACATATCCCTCCTCCTTAAGTGAAGATGATGGTCCTAGTGAGCATGAATACAACTACATCAAGGGCAAGCACTTTAAGGGAAAGTAATCATCCTCCTCTACTCCTAGATGCTACAAGTGTGGATAAATGGGACACTACAAGAGTGAATATCCCAAGTCAAGAATGTCACACCATAAGGGTAGCTCCAAGAAGGAAGAGGAGTATAAGAAGGAGAGCAAGTACAAGAGGAAGGATAAGAAGGATAAAAGATACAAGAATGTAGCTCATGCAGCTTGGGAGGAATCATCCCCAAGTGGCTCTAGCTCTGAAGAAGATGGAGAGTGCCACCTTGCACTCATGGCCTCTACTAGTGAAGAAATTGGTGAGGTAAGTGAGGTGAGATAAGATTGCATGACTTATCTAAGGAAACTCTTATTTATATGCTTATTTGTACCCGTTCTTTTTTTTGCTAAGTGTAAATCTAAAAGAAAAAGGTTAGGAAAAATTGTTGATGATTTGTATGCTTAACTTGAAATTCTTAAGCTTAATGAGAAAACTCATCTTGACAACATTGATAACTTGCAAGGCCAATATCTTCATCTTGATCTCCAATATAATGGAGTTAAGGTAGGAATGGTGTCTATCTTAAGAACATTGAAATTGTTAAGGAAGATAACCAAAAGTGTCTAAAGGAGCTTGGAAATCTTAAAACTGAAAATGTTGAATTTAAGCTTCTTGTTGATGCTCATAAGGATGAGAGAGATTGTAACATACCGAATTCTGAAATTTTGTCTTTTGACCCTCTTTCCCATCTTTCCATTCATTTCTATCCTTTATTTTGTTTATGTTTAATTAGTGGAATTTATAGTGATTTAGTGAACATTTATTCACTAATTGTACCAATATAAGGGTTTATGCACAAATACCTCAGTGAAAGCTTAATTACCATAATTAAGTGATCTAAACCTTAATCTAACTTTTTGATATGATTTAAAAACATAAAATGATCCTAAGTTTCAAATTGTGTTCGATTTGGATGTTGTTTGTGCAAGTTATGCAATTTTAGGTACATTCTGGACTTTTATGCAATTTACCCAATTGGGAGGTTTTCTTTGCAAATTATCAACTGAATTTTAATCATTAGATATTCACTTACCATTAACGAGATTTTAAACCATTGGAGAACCTAGTTTCACCTTGGTTTGATGGTATTTCTTTCCAAGGGCATTATTGGGATTACCCTCTTTATAAAGGTGCTTATCTTTAAAAGCTATCAACCAATGAGGTTATTTCTTTCTTGAAAAATGGTGGGGATGGCCTAGAAGGATATGTGGGCTCTTAGGACCAAATTTTGATATCCAAGAAGAGTCTGTGAGCTGTCCTCTTGCATAGCCATCAAGCCCTAGGCTAAAGACACATGGAAAGTCCCTTAAGACACCTCATGCTTCACCTCTTTCTATATATAGTCATGTATACCCTTCCCAACTCACAATTCGAAAACTCTTTCTCTCCTTTTCTTTACTAGAGCTTAGATAATAGTTCCTTCTGTATTTGTCCATGAAGGTGCTGTCCCAAGGTAATAGAGGGAGCCTACCTTGGTGAAGAAGGCTCCTAGGGCTTCCAAATTGCTCTATTAGGGTTTCTAAAGCTCCTCCTTGGTAATTTCGACCAAAACTAGTAAGTTTCCTCTCTTCCTTCCATATTTTCATACTATTAGTCTTCCTTACACCTTCTTCTAGGTCGGAACCATGACCATACATGGTAAAACTCCACCTAAAAGCCTAAAACATCTCATCTCCAAGCTCTTTCGCTAGGGTTTGCACCTCTAAAGTGGAGAAGGTGATCTTTGCTCAAGAAAGGAGCTTAGCTTGGAGAAACCATACCTTATAATCTCGGGATAATTTCTGTTTGGATCTTCTTACATTCCTAGAGGCAAGTTTTGGTTAACCCCCTTCTCATATATTGCTTAGTACATGCTTAAAACCCATGCTTCTATGTTGAAAATCGATGATTTACATCTCTTTTTACCATGTTCTTCTAAGGTTTTGGTTTCTTGTTGTTTTATCTTCTCTAGAAGCTATAATTTGGTTACCTATGCAACTTCAAACCTGATCTTGGGTCAAATGGTGTTTTCTCCCTCTCCCTGTCTCTTCAAATATCTCGATCGATTTGATGATGTGGCAATTTCCTATTGGTTAGTATTGAAAAATTCATATCTTCTAAACCGCTTATCCAAAATTGACAAATAAATATGTTTTGGAATTGGAAAATTAATCTCTATCTAATAAAAATATTTTTAAGGTCTTATTTCGTGGTTTTATGAATGGTGATTTTTGTAAAATGAATTTAATGCATAAAATCCATAAAAATTACATCTTAATCGTCATAACTCCAAAATTAACATAAAAATATGTTTTCTTGATCAGGAGAACTTAATAAGTTTATTGATGATGTTTTAAGAGTCTAAATCTGAATTTTTCTAAAAAGGTCATAAATTAGGGTTTCTATATATTAATGTGCACTATGTACTCTAATACATTTTAATACATTGAAAATAGGCAAAGTGGAACTTGGACTCAATTAAAGTGGTGAAAGTTAGTAATTGATATCAGTAAGAGAGGTATGTGCATTCCTTACACCCTATGTTGGGATAATTGCAGCCCAACCCTATTTTTCCCTAATGAGGCTTAAATGAACCCTAAATATTCTATTCTTGAATCCTAATGTAGTTCATGCCTCAAATTAGATTATAATTTCTTCTTGTTTGGGTCTTATACCCCACTGCCATGCTTATTGAATATTATGACTACTCTTTCCATGACTACTTTTCTAGCATGTGGATTTATGTTCTATTTAATTTAAAGTAGCGGTACTTATATACAACCACCCACAGAGGGCATGTAAATAATCGCCCTGGGGAATGTCTTATTCTCCCCATAATATTGTAGGTGACTGGGAATGTCTTATTCTCCCCTCACCTAAGGTTAGAGGTCTGGTAGGTGCCTCAACCCTACTTAGTTAGGTAGGCATAATTATATTACATGCAAATCCTTTTTGATATAACTGTTAATGGCAAGTTTCTTTTGAATATAGCCTCATATTCTTGTGATCTTCATCATATGATGAACCCTATCCTGTTTTTATTTGTTGTACTTATCTTGATATCCCATATTAGTTTTGTGACACATACCATGTTTTCTTTCCCCTTTTGCTGGGTGCTTTCCCAACCACCCAGGTACTGGTGCTGAGCAAGGAGAAGGACAAGTTTGAAGGAATTCATCTCATGAGTAGATCTCAAGCTATCTGAAAGGATGTCTAGGTTGCTATAGCTAGATCCTTTTCTCTTATCTTTTTCTTTTGGGAACAATCATGTAATGAACAATGAAATCCATGTAATAGGCTTAGTACTTTGATTTCTGCTGCTATTGACATTTTGTAATGTATCTGGTGCATGCTTATTTACTTGGAATATTATACATGCATCCCTCAGTATCTTTTATCTTTCTAAAAAGATGGATGTTTTGTACTTCCTTTAAATTTTAGTAAGGAGGTGATCCCACCTCTTTACAGAGATGTTTATCTTAAGGAAATTCAAGTGCTTAAATCTGAAAATGCTAGGTTGCTTGGTCAAGTTAATGATTTATCTTCTAGACCTATCTTTCCTAGTAAATATATTACTTCTATTTCTCTTAAGAAAGATTCTAATTTGACTAAAGCCCTTTGTCTAGAGGCTGACATTGTTCATGCTAGAGATGATATTGCTAGTTTGTCTTCTACTATCATATCTCTAAATGATGAAAATCATAGACTTAGGGCCTCTCTGCATAAGTTCCTAAAAGGGAAAAACTCCATTAATGAAATTCTTGACCATTCTACCAAACAAAGTGGTACTAGTGGTTTGGGATTTGAAGGGGGAGCACCTAAGGGAAAGAATAAAGCCAAATGTAAGAAAAAAAAGCAAGGAGACCTCTTTCTTTATTAGAGAGTCTTCCGATACTAAGAATCCTATGGTTTGTTCTTATTGCAAGTGTGATGATCATTACTCTACCTATTATCCTTACAAGACTAAGGGGACCAACCCAAAGATAAAACGGGTCCTCAAGCTAACTCTGGATCCCAAAGTTTGAGTTGGGAACCGACACTTTCCTTTCTTGCAGGAAAAAGGAAGGTGTATTGTTGATAGTGGTTGCACTAAGCATATGACAGGTGATATAAGCCATTCGGTTACCTTTGGGGACAACAAGAAAGGTAAGGTCAAAGGTGAGGGTGATGTAGGTGAATCCTTATGTATCAAGAATGTTCTTTTTGTGGATGGCCTACATCACAATTTAATTAGTGTTAGTCAATTATGTGATAATGATTACCTTGTGTTATTTACTTCTTTTTAATGCTTGATTCTAGATTCCCTCACCGATCAAGTTATATATAAGGGAACTAGAAGTGGTAATATTTATGTAATTGTTCTTGACTCTATTAAGCATATTGTTGGTAGATGCTTAGTAGTCAACTCGAATGATATTTCTTTTTGGCGTCGTCGAATTGGTCATGTAAATATGCATCAGTTGAAGAAGTTGAGCAAAAAGGATCTGGTCAAGGGACTTCCCAAATTGGATTTTAAAAAGGATGAGGAATGTCAACCTTGTACCCAAGGAAAGAAAACCAAGTCCTCCTTCAAATCCAAAGGAGTATTTAGTACCAAGAGAGCTCTTGAACTTCTTCACATTGATCTATTTGGACCAATGAGAACTCAATCGCTTCGTGGTTCCAAGTATTGTCTTATTATTGTCGATGATTTCTCTAGATATACTTGGACCTTCTTTCTCATTTCCAAGAGTGAGACACTTGATATTTTCTTAAGTTTTTGTATACAAGTTGAGAATGAAGCTTCTTGTCGCATCATTTGTTGACTCAAGGTCAATTAGATCAATGTTGACTCACATCTAAATTGACTAAACCCGTGTTTTAATGATGACCAGCCATTCCACATATTGTCTAATGCTTCTACTTGAGTGTTTTCATATTAGGTATAGACACACTCCAAATGCCTTTACTTGCGCATAACAAATTGGAGAAAAGACAAGTCAAAGTCAATACAAATGCACGTTTTTGTAATATGATGTAAATCCATTAGAATCGTGTTGTAAATCACTTGTAATGATTTTATGACTTGTAATTAAGCTTGGAAAAAATCAGGAGCACTTAGATCGAATGTTTAAGCACTCAAAAGCCATTTTCTAAAATTCACATCAGGTTGTTCATCGGTCGAGTTGTCAATACACAGAACTCGACCGATCCTGATTGAATCTTAAAAATGACTTTTGATCGGTCAAGTTTACGCTTCACAGAACTCGACCGATGGAGTACCTGACCAATTCAATTTTCATTGGTCGGTCGAGTTTCCCCAGGATAAACTCGACTGATGGTATGAATATTGGCTTTGTCTTTTACTCTATCGGTCGAGTTACCCTTATAGAAACTCGACCGATTGCACTGTATGGAAAAGTGCATAAAAGTGTTTCTAGCCATTGTGGAGTTGCAACAAGTGAAAATATATCCATTGCAAGCCACAAAATTGCTAGTTTTCATTCTCAAGTGTTCCCAAAGGCTAAGAGGCATCCCCAGCTATAAATAGGACCCCTTGGGCTTCATTAAAAGGTTGAGCATTCAATGCAAAACTCTATGTGAGTTTCCTATTCTATAGTTGAGTGCTTCCTACAACCTCCTCTCTCTCTCTCTAAGCTTAATCACTTGCTACATTTGTTAGAGTGAGTAAGAAATTTGTAAGATATCTAGTCCTACATGTATATCTTGTGAGGCTCTCACTTCCACCACCTCCCTATCTCTCAATTCAACCATGAAGATGAATGATCTCTCTCTTGTCTAAGAGAGGTGAAGAAGAATAAGGGAAGATGTCCCTTGGTGAAGATCAAGGCTGAAGACTTGGATCAAGAGTGGGTAAGCCCTTGGTGAAGGAAGAAGACTCCTTGCTCAAGTGGGTAAGTCCTTGGGGGAAGCTTCTCCGAGTGAAGGTGAAGTCAAAGGCGGAAGATCCAAGAAAAGTGGGTAATCCCTGCAAGGCTGAAGACTTGTCCAAGAGTAGGAAAATCATTAGAAGAAGGTGGAAGACTCTTGCAAATTGGGTAAGTCCTTGGTAAGGTTGAAGACTCTTTGTATTGGATAGGTAAGTCCTTTGGTGGTCATGTATTGTATCTCTTATAATGAATATAATGAAGGTGCAAGGTTAAGAAATCCTAGAGGTTGACCTCTCTAGATAGTGGACTGACTCACTTCTAATTTGAAGTGTCGAACCACTTTAAACAACTTGCAAATTGGTGTATGTTCAATCTCTCTCTCCCTTGCTATGCATGTTTTAGTTGCACACAAATTTCCTATTTAACAACCTTATCTTGTGATATATCTTGAAGGTCTAATGAATTTTGTTTAAGTGCATTCAACTATATTCACCCCCCCTCTAGAGCATCTAATCACCCATCTAGGATCCAACATCATTTCCATCTGTACTGATCATGGGGGAGAATTTGAAAATGATCTTTTTGAACATTTATGTCAAGAATCTGGTTATGCACATAACTTCTCCTTACCTCGAACACCTCAATAAAATGGGGTTGTAGAGAGAAATAATAGGTCACTACAGGAGATGGCTAGGACCATGCTTTTAGAGTATGACACTCCAAAAAAGTTTTGGGCCGAAGCCGTCAATACCTCATGTTTTGTGCAAAACCGAATTTTTACACATCCTTCTTTAAAGAAAACCCCCTATGAACTATGGTGTGGTAGGAATCCTTCTATCGAGTATTTCCATGTTTTCGGATGTCCTTGTTTTATTTTAAATACAAAAGACTCTCTTGGCAAGTTTGATCTAAAATCTTACAAGGTTTTCTTTCTTGTCTATAGAACTACTAGCAAGGCTTATAGAGTGTTTAATATTGATCTTGGTAAAGTAGATGAATGTATAAATGTTAAGTTTATTGAGACTAACCCCTCTATTCCCAAAGATATTGTTCCAAATGATGATGTTGCAGGTGAGGTAATTCCTATGCTAAAAGAACTCAACATCACCAGAAAGGGAAAATAAGCAGTCACTCAAAAAGAAGAGAAAGATGAAGAGAAGAAGGATCCAACTCTCTAGTTTGCAAAGGAATCATCCAAAAGAGATGATTTTAGGTGATCCATTTGAAAGATTGAAGATGTGGGTAGCATTCAACAAAGAGCAAGCCAGCAGGGCCTTCATCTCACAACTCGAGCCAAAGAACGTCAAGGAAGCTCTTGGGGATGATGAGTGGATCCTAGATATGCAAGAAGAGTTGGATCAATTTGAAAAGAACAAAGTATGGACCCTAGTGCCAAGACTAAGTGTGTAATGACCACATTTGTGCTTAATTGGTAAACTAGGGTTTACCTGAATGATTACATGCTTGATTAGATAGAACATCGTTTAGACTTGATTAATGATAGTAGATCAATTGTGATGTTTCAAACCTAAGAAGAAACTCTAACTATGATTTTAGTTTGAAGAATTAGGGTTTGAGAAATGTAAACCCTAATCGGCAAAAATTAGGGTTTTGATAGTACATGAATATGGAATTTGATCAGGATAGCAGTGTGGTAAATGAATTTTAATATTTTCTAAAAATTTTGTATTTAATTGAATTTTGGATATGATATGGATAACTCAATCATGCATGTTGGAGAAAATTTTCAGAATATTTGATTGTTCTATGAATGTGTTTCTCGGTCGAACTATACTTTGACCAAAATGCTGACAGAGTGCTTTTTAATAGTGTAGTGTTTTATTTTTAATTATTTTTTGGTAACTCCAAATGATCTGAAATTTTAACTAGAGATCTGAAAATCAATCATAAACAACATGTAAAATTTTCATAATTTTTGGATGCGTGTATACCTTATCAGTATATGAATTATAGTAATATTTTTATGACAGAAAATTCAGCTGAAATAAGAGAAAGTATAGTGAGGGGTCAATGTGCAATTGACCCAAGCAGCTCAATTGCTCTATATGGTCAAGATAACACACAAGAAACTCTCATAATTCATGATTCGATCCAGAGAAACAAAATCCTAGAGAGAGAGGGAGAGTTAGGGTTTGAGAGGAGAAAGTGATGGAGATGCTTACCTAGGGTTTTGCGGTCCGAGGAATGATGAAATCATGTAAGTTTAGCTTCTTTGCATAGCCTTTCATGGTGAATCTTCTCTCACATGTCAAGATTCCATCCCTCCTCTGATTTGATCTTAAATGGTGTCAAAACTTCCCCTTTTCTCACTCTTTCTTCATAATCCCTCATTTCTAGGGTTTCCGAGTTGAAAGGAAGAAGAATTGGGTGAATTGCTAGGGATTTGATATGAGATCGAGATTTTCAGGGATGAACTGCATTTTTAAGGTGTTTTCACACCTTAGGGTGAGTGGGAACTTCCTTTAAATAGTATTTTGCATGAAAATTGGTTAAATCGTCCATACTCTTTAATTGCTTAGTATGCGACTACAAACCCTGAATTGTGTGTTTGATCTAAGTTGTTACAAAATGATATGAAATAGATTCTTCCTCTGTCTGGATGAATTTAAAATGATAAAATCATATTAG
Source organism: Alisma plantago-aquatica (assembly GCA_963693085.1). Lineage (NCBI taxonomy): Eukaryota > Viridiplantae > Streptophyta > Magnoliopsida > Alismatales > Alismataceae > Alisma > Alisma plantago-aquatica. The sequence continues at coordinate 27,396,197 of OY856411.1, forward strand.
AAATTTATACAATACATCCTAATGAGAATTCCCTAAGTATTCGCAGGGGTTATAAGAGTAAACTGAAATGTAGGGAATTTGTTTATGACTGAAATTGTTGTATAATTCAATAGAGAAATTTGTTTATCTGGATCCCCTTGGTTATGAATGATTATTTATCTGAATTCATATTACATATATGTCAGATAATATCTTGGATTTCATTTAAGGTGAATAGTGTTTGTTTGATATCTCAATAAAGAGGGTAAAACCCTAGATGCAAGGAAAGTTGGATATTTGCGAATAGATATCGTGAAACCCATTTGAAAGGATTTTCTTGATATGATACACTTTATTTATTCAATTTTATTATTGATGCATGTTATCTCATTGAATGGCATGGAAATCCGAATTCAACTCAGTTCTAAGGTTTCATACATATATTGATTTTATATGATTTGTTGATAGTAGTCTTTATTCAATGAATATTTATGTCGCATGAAATCCTTATGAGAGCCATGTGATAAGTGAATGAGGTAAATGAAACCTTAACGATAGGGTGTTTAATGAATCAAGTATTTTGATATCAATGTTCTCAGTATGAGATGTGGTGATGCACAACTCAAGATTTGGGTTGAGGTGCACATTTTCTAAGAAAGTACAAATACTTTACAGGTGCAAATGATGATTACTCGTATGTCAAGTAATTAACTCTTATCAGTGTATTAAGAAGTTCAATTGCATGATTCTAGTGTATAAAGTATCAAGTGGACATGTATTCTATTATTTAAGAATTTTAGTCTGCCTGTAGGTATAAAATGTGGATTTCTCAGTATATTACAATGTTTTGAGTATATTGCTCTGCCAAGTTTAGAATGATATACATGTTGTGTTATAAACTTCAAATAAATAGACACGGTACCATAGAGATACCAGAGTCAAGTATAAGTAAGGGAAAATATACAATATAGTAAGAGTTTTCCAAGAATGATAAAATAATAGACTTAAGAGCCCTGAACACCGTAGATTCCCTATGAGAGGTCTGCGTCGTAGGGATGAAACGACCTAAACCTGGCAGTGTCCAGTATACGGGGGTCAGAACGTACTAACAGGTGGTACATGTGATGAATTCCTAGTGGAAGTCTCCTTAAAATACAGAATGTAGTATCCAACATCAACCAGAGATCCTGGTGGCACTAGAGTACAGTAAAGCTAATAGGTATCTTGACTCTCTGCCTGTGTGCTCAGGTTAGAGGAGGAGTCCAATTTTTACGGCATAATAGGTGTGCCGAGGTCAGAGAACCATTTTCCTATTGCAGACCAGTGATGTAGTCAGGCTTAGCATTCCCGGGTGTGTCAGCTAAGTCTTGTACTGTGATATCATAGTTCACTATGAGTCTTCATATGTAGAGTACACTGCATATGATCAGGGCATAAGCTAAAATATGTTCATATATATTTAAAGAGTTTCTTATAAGTAAGAAAGGCTAAGAAAGATTCGAGTATAATTTTCTAGAAATTATTCTGTGTATGTTTCTAAATTATTAGTTCTCTTTGAAATTAATCAAGCATGCTCATATATTCATTTACTCTCATAGATATCTAGAGTATCATGTAATATTTATGATTGTCAATGATTAGACTCTTTAAAGCTTACTACTGTTATAATTGATATTAGTTGCTCAAAAGTATATTTGTAATTATATCAGTGCTTTAGACTATTTCTTTAAAATACTCATTCACTGAGCGGGTAGGCTCACCACTCTACTCAAAAATTTTAAGGATATCACATGGACTTGAAAAAGGTCATTGCATCAGAGTAGATCTGCCACAACAGTTAATTTCTGAGTATAGTTAAGTTCAGTCGGTCCTTGTCACTCTAGGTCCTTGAAAAGAAATAGGAGAGAGTTGTAAATGATGATGTATAGCATTATTCCTCTTTTAGCAATATATGTGAATCAGCAAGTCTTATGTGCTTAAAAGTATGAGAAGCATAATGAATGTTCATACATACATTTTTACTGTTGAAATCAGATTAGAGAAATCAATGTTTAGATTCCCTTATAACGTTAGTTTATGTGGTTCAATATGAGAAAATAAATAGTTTAAAAAAAGTTAAGGGTGATCTTTGTATTACGTTAAATCCTCAATTTATGCCCTAATATCATGATTAATGGTAATTGTGAGATTGTGGTAACAACTTGGTATCAGAGCTTAGGCTGAGTTGTCATGGACCATTAATTTAACATCCCTGACTTGGGTTATGCTTTAACCCTAGGTGTTTTGTTTAAGAAAGATAATTATATGCTTGATATTATCTTTTGAAAAGTAATTAAGGCTCAAGAGGAACTTATATTTCAATTTTAGTCCTTTTTGAATAATGTTGAAAATAATGTTTTGCTTGTGTTGGACTAAAGTGTAAATTACCCAAGTTAAGGGGTTAAATTGCAAATTGTGCATGATAATATGTTCCTCATGTGTTGAAGCATCATGAGAATGAAGATGATGCAGAGGTATGGCTACCCCAAGCATGAGTACCAAGAAAGAGCTGATAAAGCAATGTTTGTGCATTAAAACCTAGTTTTGGTGTAATGTGTAATTTCCCCAAAACATAGGGTGCAATATGCAAATTTCCACTTCAATAAGGTCCCTAATATTCTTGGCATCTTTCAGAGGCAAGAAAATTAGAGGGGCATCTCATTTGAGCTACTTTGAAGGAGAGCGAATCTTGTTATTAAAATAATCAAGATTTAAGCATAATTGAAACCTTAATTCAATTTAAGGCAAAAATAAATAAAATAATTGAAGGGCCTTCAACCAAAAATGGTATGGTTGGATTTTCTCAATTTTTAACATTCTTGTGCCTTGCAAAGACAAAGGAAATATCTACATGAGTGGAGAACCCACTCACATTAAGAAATTAAAAAGAAATATCCACTAACTTATGGATATTAATATTATAAGGGTTAATGTGCTTAATTTCTTTTCCCTTAATTCATGGATAATGGAAGGGAGTTAGGTGGAGATAAATGTAAATTTTCATGCAAGGAACCAGGGGGGGTGGCAACAATTTCGGAATTTAAAGGATTTGCATGAGGATTTTTCTCTCTCGTTGATTTTCTTATAAAAACACCCTTTACAACTCAAACCAAGGACTTTTTTCGAATCCACTTCTTCTCTTCGCTTGAAAAACAACCAAGGGAGATAGGAGAAGCAGGAGGACGACCCCCAACCTGTTGGTAAGCTTCTTGACTTCCTTTCACCTTGAATTCATGGTGGAAATCACAAAACAATGCATGATTTCTTCTTATCTCGATCTCATCTTCAATTCTAACCATTCCTTTTCACTCAAAGCTTGAGGACGAGCCTTGGAATAGTGAAAGGAGTTGCATCCACCATTGTTGACGTGAGCTTGAAGCTTTGAAGCTCAATTGGAGGCGGGTTTTATAACTTGAAACCTTCTACATTGTTATTCAACTATCAATCTTGCAATTTCGTTGATTCCTTCATCTTCTTGATTAATTGTTTGTTGTAATTGGTAAATTCATGAAATCAGAAGTACTATAAGTTACATGGACGAAGGTAGATGATGATTACATCATCTTAGACACTTTTCCCAAGGAATTCCTATTCCAATCGGTTTTAACAAGTTGTCCATTCGGTTTCAACAAAACCGTTTGGAATTAAACGGTTTCATTAAACTGTTAGGAACTAAATGGTTTCAAACCATTTGGAAGAGTTGACCATAGTTGACCATGTGGAGATTTGATGCTAATGTTGATGGTTTATGACACATTAAATTTAATTGACTAATTCCAAATGGTTCATTAGTTGAAGGTTCATCAATTACCAAACCCTAATTGGGTTAAGTGCTGAAATTCCAATTGGTTGATTTAGATTTTTGGGTTGATTAACCCAAATGGTTTCAAGACCGTTTGGAGGTCTAGGGTCAAGTATTGTTGAGTAATTGAAGGTCCAGAGATACCAAATTGAAATGCAATTAATAGCTGATTTGGTGATCAATCTAATGATCCAAACCCTAATGGAATTTCACAAATTCCAAGGATAAGATGGGGAAAACGGTCTCAAGACCATTTGGAGATCATCCAAACGACCTCAAGACCGTTTGGGGTCAGGTCATATCAAAAAATTGATGATGATTCATTAATTTCAATTGAATCAATTCCACAATGTTGATCATTGATGGTTCCTCAATTTCAAAACTATAATTGAAGGTTTCTTGAGTAGAAATCCTAGATCAATTGGGTTCAAAACCCTAATTAATGGTCCAATTGAAGGATGATTCAATAGTTCAATTGATGAAGAAATCAAGGATTCAATTGATAATCGGTTCATCTATTGAAACCATGAATTGTTTAAGTGTTGAAAGAACTTTTTGGTCCATTTGGTTTTGAGAGGGTTTGGACCAAACGGTCTTAAGACCGTTTGGGTCCAAACAGTCTCAAGACCGTTTGGGTCCAAACAGTCTCAAGACCGTTTGGAGACCCAAAGTTCAAATGGTTTCAACACCTTTCTTGTCCAATTGGTTTCTAGGGCAATTTGCCCAAATGGTTTTCTACTAATTGAATTCTGAGAACTAAGATCATTTAGGGGTCTAAGTAATCAAATCTTTTTTTAGGATTCAACATGGTTAATCCATTTGGATACCTCATGTAATTAAAGATCTAATATGGTTAATCCAATTGATCATCTAATGAAATTGAAGGTCCAATTGGTCAATTCATTTGGAACCCTCATGTAATTAAAGGTTCAATTGATTAAACCATTTGGAGACCTAATGTACTTAGATGATTGATACCCTTAGTGGGATTAATCATTGATGCATAATGATGTAATAATTCAATACATCATGCTAACCATCAATGCATGTATTCGAATAAAGAGTAAGCTCAATCTAATCAAGAATTGAGTAGTGAACATCCTGAGTAGGATGAGAGAGAGAAAGATTCATACATGAATGATAATCATGTAGTAATTAAGCCTAACACATTCAAAATAAATGTGATATACAATTAGGGTATGATCCTTGATAAAGAGATCATAAAACCCTAATTGAGTTGATTAATGAACTCAAACCCTAATTTAGGGCAAGTTTGAGTGAAACCCTAAACTAGGAGGACGATGTGATATGAATTTAGGGTAATGACATGAGTAACCCTAATTCAGGGTATCCTGATGATAAACCCTAATTAGGATGAATAGTAAACCCTAATTGTGGGTAATGGAATATAAAACCCTAATTGAGAGGAATAGTAAAACCTAACCCTAAATTGGGTGTTAGTATATGATAATCCCTGATATGATGTGAATGGTAAACCCTAATTCTAAAATTGGGTGAAGGTATGTGAAACTCTAATTCTGGGTTATATTATATAGCATGAAACTCTAACCTTAGACAATGAAATGATAAATCATTGGTCCTGATTGTGCAAAGGGAACGAGTAACCCTGATTGACATGAAATGGGAAACCCTAACCCTGGTAAAGGAATAGTGGTGTTACCCTTGAATAGCATGGAATTGAAATATGATTGATATATATGTTATCATCTGTACTAACCATGCAGGAATCATGAGATGATGAACATAGCCAGGTATGAGCTATGATGTTTTATTTATTGGGCCTTGTGTGCCATAATATGCCTTGTTTCCTAGTAAGAGGTAACAAGAGATTTAATGGGCCTCAAGTGCATGATAGATGCTTGTGTAGCAAGTGTCATGTTTACCTTGGTCAGATGACATGAAGGTGATAGTTACCTGAAAGAGTGGTAACAGTGCTCAGTGATGAGTTAAGGTTTTGAATACCCAGAAGTATATGATTATGGCATTGAGTTGGTGAAGGGAAGAGTATTCCCAGTATTGAAATGAGGGACTGAGATCCCAATGTCTTTTAAAGACTGAGAAGTAACTGATGAAAATAGTACATGTTTCTTTGTAGCATTTTATTCTAATAAGTTATGTTTGAAAACTTGACTGATGCTAAAAGAATATGATAATGTACTTAATTAATCAAGTGAAAGCTATTCATGTAGTGCTCTGACCATAGATCCATCATTGTCAGTAATTGGTGATGGTGAAATAGGTTTTCCTATGGGATCTCCTGGAGAGCGCATATTTTTGAATATGCGGGGGTCGATGGGCGAAAATATCATCACGTATAATGGAGGAATTGATGGAAGGTAAACATTAAACCTCTCAATCCTTCATTATTTGTTCCGGGATGGATGTATCACAAATCTCCCGATGTTGTTAATGTCGAATCGATGGAGGTAAACATGAAATCTCTCGATCGCAAAGAGAGTACAGCCGCCATTGTAACTCTATAGTGAAGATGCCATTATACCCTGGCAAGCTATGTAGCGGAGACACAAGATGTCCTGCATGTGGTCCCGCACTGACCGGGATGTGGGAAGTCATGGAAGCCGGCTCTTCCACAGACTTTGTACGGTATTGATTTCGACTTCGCAATGGTCGGTTGGAGTATGAGCGGTATACATCATCTCCTCATAGCTTAAATATGTTTGTAAAACGTAATCAGCTGTGTAGCGTATTTGCATAAGATTGAAATATGAGAACCATTGGTTGATGTCATATTGCTTAGCATGTCCTTGATACATAAATGTTACTTATGTTCTTCAATTCCATATTGAATAAGAGACATGCTGCCTTGTCAAGTTATAACCAAAAATGCTTGAATAGGAATGTTGCTCTAATCTGCATAGATATTGATTTATCTGCCATTAAAGTATATTATCCCACTGCTCAGCTTATTTCTATTAAAATGCAATAATAATGTTTTCGGTAGAGAGTTATATCGCTCGCTGCTGCAATTGTATAATTGTCTCACCCCCGTGGGATCCAACATTTTTAGGTAGACGTCGACAAAGAGGTAGAAACTTTGTAGCAGAGGAAGAGCAGCAACAGCAACAACAGGGACAACAGTAATCCTACAGGTGGAAATATCGACTATCAAGCTATGTCAATAGAGTCCTATGTGTCATCTCTGTACTCTCAGGTCCTAGGAGCTAGTAGATAGTGTTTTTATAATCAATCTAAGTTTTTGGTTTGATGCTTTGAGGATTTTGTTACTTGTGTTGTTTAGCAAAGTAATGATGCACATATATTCCTCAAGAAGAGATGGTACATGGAATGTACAATGTGGACCAATATGTAAATATAATATTGTGGTTCTTGTTTAAAGAGTTTTTTGATAATGGATCTCTGTGTAAATGGTTTTAATTTTTAGTGATTTTTAGTAATTCTGCTGCTAACGATACGCTTCCGCATTAGTTAATCTCATTATCTGGGTTAAGATCGGTTTATACGTCACAAATTAGTGGTATCAGAGCTCTAGGTTCGCTGAGTCTACAGAGACATAGGATTAAGGTTGTTGAGTCTGTTATAAGTGTTTTCCAGTTTATCTGATAGTGTCTTCTGCTCATATAGGAGAAGAAGAACTTGAAGATGTCTGGATCACATGACGAACATGCTGCTAATAGCAGCGTTGCTGCACTAGGAGGAGGTGTAAGAAACTAAGATAGGGAGGAGCCCATACCTGAACAATCCCAGTTCAATCAAGCAGATATGGGGGACCCAACCTTCCAAGCCATGTTTGGACAGTTTATGGCAGCCATGACTCATATGAATGATAGGATGCCACTACCTGCACCTAGGGCACCTACCCACAATGAAGGACAAGGAGCTGGCAAGACCTTTGAAAGGCTTTACTGGGTGGGAGCCACAGAATATGCTGGTACAACTGACCCAGCTGATGCAGATTTGTGGTTGACAGAGCTGGAGAAAGCTTTTAGAATCCTCAACATCCCTGGAGTAGAGAAGGTGAGACATGATGTATACCTTCTAAAGGGGAGTGTTGGTCATTGGTGGACCATAAAGGAAGGTAAAAGGCCAGGAGTTGAAGTCAGATGGGATGAATTCCGACGTGAATTTGTCGCTAGATACTTTCCTAAGACGTATCTAGATGAGAAGATCTCTCAATTTGAGAGGTTGAGGCAAGGAAAGATGAATATTAGCGAGTATGAAGATGTATTTATGGAGCTTTTGTGGTTCTGTCTACACATGGCAGCTACTGATGAAGAGAGGATTCGGCATTTTGAGAAGGGGTTGAACGCTGAATTGACCACTCCTGTGTCTACTCTGGAGAATAGGGAAAGATTTGCCACTTTTGTGGAGTCCATGAGGCGGATAGAGAGGTCTTTGATCGAGAAGCGACAGACCAGTAATAAGAAAGTGTATCCTCAGTTTCAAGGACAGAGGTTCGAGAGCTTCAAGAAGCCGAAATTATCCGCACCACCACCACCAAGGTTTACCACCCCGACGCAATGGACGTCAAGTAGGGGTAGGGGTCGTAGTTTTCCTCCAAGTAGAGCCCCTAGTACAACATCAACATTAGTGACAAGACCACCCAGGCAGAGTTTGGGAAGTTACAACTATTTCCAGTGTGGGAGGTCAGGACACTCGAAGAGAGATTGTCCTGAGAAAGTCAAAATTGTAACTCAAACCCAGAGGCAGAGTCAACAAGGCTCACAGAAGCAACAGTTCAGTAATAATGCTAGAGGACATAGACAAGCGTCCCAAGATGGATCGTCGGCACCCAACAACCAAGCTCAGGGTCAACAGCAAGCAACGGCTAGATTCTATGCCATGAATCAGCCCGATGCAGTTGTCAACCCTCGGGTTGTGACAGGTCAGATGGAACTATTTTATTCTGATATATCTTTGTCCTGCTTCATATCTGTGTTAATTGATCTGGGTGCTACGCATTCCTTTATCACTCGAGAAGTGATTCATGACTGCAACATGACTGTCAGTCATAGAGTAGATAGTTTGATGCTAGAAACCCCTTTGTTGGGATCTGCAGTGTTGCGGGAGGTGTGTTCTCCCTGCACTCTTTCTTTTTCTGATCATCGCATTCAAGTGGATCTTATACCACTTGAGATGCAGGGCTTTGATATAATCCTAGGAATGGACACCTTAGAGAAGTATAAGGTTGTCTTGGATTGTGATTCCAAGCAGGCTGTGTTCACAGACAAGGGTGGTACATGGATCTTTCAGGGAGACAGAAAGATTCTTCCAACTTCTCTTGTGTCATCTATGGTAGCTGAGAAGTTGATGAGACAAGGATGCTTTGCATTTTTAGCACATGTGGTAGATACCACAATGGAGAGACCTCATCCTTCTGAAGTTCTGATAGTCAGGGAATTTGAAGATGTATTCCGTGAGGAACTTCCAGGTGTTCCTCTGCACCGAGAGATTGATTTTGAGATTAATCTAATCTCAGGCACGCAACCGATAGCACAAATACCATATAGAATGGCACCTGCTAAAATGGCAGAGCTAAAGAAACAACTACAGGAGTTGCTTGAGAAAGGTTTTATTCGACCGAGTACTTCACCATGGGGTGCTCTGGTCCTTTTTGTTAAGAAGAAAGATGGGTCGATGCAGTTATGCATTGACTACAGACAGTTAAATAAAGTAACAATAAAGAACAAGTATCCTCTGCTAAGGATAGATGACTTGTTTGATCAGTTGTGTGGTGCAACTATCTTTTCTAAGATAGATTTGAGGTCGGGAAACCATCAATTGCGTATCAAGGAAAGTGACATACCTAAATCTGCCTTTAGGATAAGGTATGGTCACTATGAGTTCATAGTTATGTCATTTGGACTAACTAATGCACCAGCTGCATTCATGGAACTCATGAATAGAATCTTTCGACCTTTTCTTGATCAGTGTGTAGTCGTCTTCATAGATGATATTTTGATATATAGTAGAGATGCTCAACAGCATGAGCAACACCTCCGTCAGGCTTTGACTTTGCTAAGAGAGCATAAGTTGTATGCTAAGTTTAGCAAGTGTGAGTTCTGGTTACCAGAAGTTTCTTTTCTTGGACACGTAATATCTGCCACAAGTATTCGTGTTGATCCTAAGAAGGTAGAATCTATCCTGCAATGGGAACATCCAAAAACACCGACGGAGATACGCAATTTCCTAGGGTTGGCAGGCTATTATAGGAGGTTCATTAAGAACTTCAGCTCTATAGCTTTACCCTTGACCAAGTTGACCAGAAAGGAGGTTCCTTTTGTCTGGAATGACAAGTGCTAACAATCCTTCCAGTTGCTGAAGGAAAGGTTAACTAGTGCACCAGTGTTAGTGTTACCTGAGTAAGGGAAGGGGTATATAGTTTTCTGTGATGCATCCAAGAACGGTCTAGGATGTGTGTTGATGCATGACAAACAAGTGATTTCTTTTTATTCTCTACAGCTTAAGAAACACGAGGAGAATTATCCAACACACGATCTAGAGTTAGCTGTTGTGGTCCATGCCTTGAAGATCTGGATACATTATCTCTATGGAGAAACATTCCAGATTTTCACAGACCATAAGAATCTAAAATATATCTTCTCACAGCATGAGATGAACATGAGGCAGCGCCACTGGATGGAATTAATCAAGGACTACGACTATACAATTAATTATCATCCAAGGAAGGCTAATGTGGTAGCTGATGCATTAAGTAGAAAATCAGCAACACCAGCCTTAGATAAAGCACAGTTAAACTCCTTAGTGTGCTTTAGAAGAGATATGCTTATCTCCTTGAGGCAAGACAATATAGAGCTTAAGGTATAGTTGTTAGTCGTGTTGTTAGCTGAAATGCAAGTAAAACCTACTCTGAGGCAGCATATTAAATAAGCACAACAAGCTGATGTTGTAGTCCAACAGATCAGGTCAGAGTATGGTAGTGAGAAACGGGATGGCTTTCATGAGTCAGAGGATCATGTAGTATATTACCATGGTAGGATGGTGGTACCTGATGCCAATGACTTAAGAAAGTTAGTTCTGGAAGAAGCTCATTCTTCGATGTATGTTATGCATCCAAGGAGCACCAAGATGTATCATAACTTAAAAGATATGTATTGGTGGCCTGGATTGAAGAAAGATGTAGCTGAGTTTGTTATGCGGTGTCCAGTGTGTCAGCAGGTTAAAGCTGAACATCAGAATCGTGTAGGAACAATGCAACCTCTGCCTATACTGCAGTGGAAATGGGATCATGTAACCATGGACTTTGTGGTTGGTTTGCCTAGAACAGCCAAAAGTCATGATTCCATTTGGGTGATAGTTGACATGTTGACAAAGACAACACATTTCTTACCTGTCAAAACAACCTACACAGCTGAGAAGCTTTCACAGATATACATAGATGAGATAGTGCGGTTGCATGGAGTTCCAGCTACAATTGTTTCTGATAGAGGTCCCCAGTTTACGAGTCGTTTTTGGGAACGACTCCATAAAGCTTTGGGTACGCAGTTAAGGCTTAGTATAGCCTTTCACCCTCAGACAGATGGACAATCTAAGAGGACCATACAAACCTTGGAGGACTTGCTTAGGGCATGTGTCCAGATTGTAGGAAGTTGGGATCTACACCAGAGCTTGATAGAATTTGCTTACAATAATAGCTATCAGCACAGTATTGAAATGGCACCATATGAGGCCTTATATGGTATACGTTGTAGATCTCCTTTATGTTGGTATGAAACATGAGAATATCAACTTTTGGGTCATGAGCTAGTACCACAAACAACTGAGAAGATTAAAGTAATACAACAACAGTTGAAAGCTGCCCAGGATAGACATAAATCTTATGCTGATAAGCATCATAGACCCTTAGAATTCCAAGTTGGAGACAGAGTATACCTCAAGGTCTCACCTTGGAAAGGTATCCTGAGATTTGGAAAGAACGGAAAGTTAGCTCCTAGATTTATGGGGCCTTATCTGATCATTGAAATGATGGGAAAGGTAGCCTATAAGATGGAGTTACCACCTGAGTTGCATAGATTGCACCCAGTATTCCATATCTCTATGCTGAGGAAGTGTCATCCTGACACAGAGTTAGTTATGCAACCTGTGGAGGTAGAACTAAATGATGATATATCTTATGTTGAAGGACATGTGATGATCCTTGATAAAAGAATTAAAAAGTTGAAAAAGAAAGACATTTGTCTCGTAAAAGTTCTTTGGCATCACCGTGGCATTGAAGAAGCTACGTGGGAGCTAGAGGAAGAGATGATGAGTAAATATCCTACTCTTTTCTCATAATGTTTTTGTTGATGATTTCGGGGACGAAATCCTTGTAAGGGGTGGATAACTTGTAACATCCCTGACATGGGTTATGCTTTAACCCTAGGTGTTTTGTTTAAGAAAGATAATTATATGCTTGATATTATCTTTTGAAAAGTAATTAAGGCTCAAGAGGAACTTATATTTCAATTTTAGTCCTTTTTGAATAATGTTGAAAATAATGTTTTGCTTATGTTGGACTAAAGTGTAAATTACCCAAGTTAAGGGGATAAATTGCAAATTGTGCATGATAATATGTTCCTCATGTGTTGAAGCATCATGATAATGAAGATGATGCAGAGGTATGGCTTCCCCAAGCCTGAGTACCAAGAAAGAGCTGATAAAGCAATGTTTGTGCATTAAAACCTAGTTTTGGTGTAATGTGTAATTTACCCAAAACCTAGGGTGCAATATGAAAGTTTCCACTTCAATAAGGTCCCTAATATTCTTATCATATTGTAGAGGCAAGAAAATTATAGGGGCATCTCATTTGAGCTACTTTGAAGGAGAGAGAATCTTGATATTAAAATAATCAAGATTTAAGCATAATTGAAACCTTAATTCAATTTAAGGCAAAAATAAATAAAATAATTGAAGGGCCTTCAACCAAAAATGGGATGGTTGGATTTTATCAAGTTTGAACGTCCTTTTGCCTTGCAAAGGCAAAGGAAATATCTATGTGAGTGGAGAACCCACTCACATTAAGAAATTAAAAAGAAATATCCACTAACTTATGGATATTAATATTATAAGGGTTAAGGTGCTTAATTTATTTTCCCTTAATTCATGGATAATGGAAGAGATTTCGGTGGAGATAAAGATACCTTTTCATGCAAGGAACCAAGGGGGAAGAGGTGGAACCAATTTCGGAATTTAAAGGATTTGCATGAGGCATTTTCTCTCTCATTGATTTTCTTATAAAAACACCCTTTACAACTCAAACCAAGGACTTTTTTCAAATCCACTTCTTCTCTTTGCTTGAAAAAATGACCAAGGGAGCTAGGAGCAGCAGGAGGACGACCCCCAACCTGTTGGTAAGTTTCTTGACTTCCTTTCACCTTGAATTCATGGTGGAAATCATAAAACAATGCATGATTTCTTCTTATCTCGATCCCATCTTCAATTCTAACCATTCCTTTTCACTCAAAGCTTGAGGACGAGCCTTGGAATAGTGAAATGAGTTGCATCCACCATTTTTGACGTGATCTTGAAGCTTTGAATCTCAATTTGAGGTGGGTTTTATAACTTGAAACCTTCTACATTGTTATTCAACTATCAATCTTGCAATTTTGTTGATTCCTTCATCTTCTTGATTAATTGTTTGTTGTAATTGGTAAATTCATGAAATAAGAAGTACTATAAGTTACAGGGACAAAGGTAGATGATGTTGACATCATCTTGGACACTTTTCCCAAGGAATTCCTATTCCAATCAATTTTAACAAGTTGTCCATTCTGTTTCAACAAAATCATTTGGAATTAAACGATTTCATCAAACCGTGAGGAACTAAACGGTTTTAAACCGTTTGGAAGAGTTGACCACAGTTGACTGTGTGGATATTTTATTCTAATGTTGATGGTTGATGACCCATTAAATTTAATTGACTAATTCCAAAGGGTTCATTAGTTGAAGGTTCATCAATTACCAAACCCTAATCGGGTTAAGTGCTGAAATTCCAATTGGTTGATTTAGATTTATGGGTTGATTAACCCAAACGGTCTCAAGACCATTTGGAGGTCACCCAAACGGTCTCAAGATAGTTTGGAGGTCAACCAAGACTGTTTGGAGGTCTAGGGTCAAGTATGGTTGAGTAATTGAAGGTCCAGAGATACCAAATTGAAATGCAATTAATAGTTGATTTGGTGATCAATCCAATGATCTAAACCCTAATGGAATTTCACAAATTCCAAGGATAGGATGGGTCAAACGGTCTCAAGATCGTTTGGAGATCATCCAAATGACCTCAAGATCGTTTGGGGTCAGGTCATATCAAAATTTGATGATGATTCATTAATTTCAATTGAATCAGTTCCACAATGTTGATCATTGATGGTTCCTCGATTTCAAACCTATAATTGAAGGTTTCTTGAGTGGAAATACTAGATCAATTGGGTTCAAAAACCTAATTAATGGTCCAATTGAAGGATTATTCAATAGTTCAATTGATGAATAAATCAAGGATTCAATGATAATCGGTTCATCTATTGAAACCATGAATTGTTTAAGTGTTGAAAGAACTTTTTGGTCCGTTCGGTTTTGAGAGGGTTTGGACCAAACGGTCTCAAACCGTTTGGAGACCCAAAGTTCAAATGGTTTCAACACCTTTCTTGTCCAATCGGTTTCTAGGGCAATTTGCCCAAATGGTTTTCTACCAATTGAATTCTGAGAACTAAGATCGTTTAGGGTCTAAGTAATCAAATCTTTTTTGAGGATTCAACATGATTAATCCATTTGGATACCTCATGTAATTGAAGATCCAATATGGTTAATCCAATTGATCATCTAATGTAATTGAAGGTTCAATTGGTCAATTCATTCGGAACCCTCATGTAATTAAAGGTTCAATTGATTAAACCATTTGGAGACCTAGTGTACTTAGATGATTGATACCCTTAGTGGGATTAATCATTGATGCATGATGATGTAATAATTCAATACATCATGCTAAACATCAATGCATGTATTCGAATAAAGAGTAATCTCAATCTAATCAAGAATTGAGTAGTGAACATCCTTAGTAGGATGAGAGAGAAAGATTCATACATGAATGATAATCATGTAGTAATTAAGCCTAACACATTCAAAATAAATGTGATATACAATTAGGGTATGATCCTTGATAAAGAGATCATAAAGCCCTAATTGAGTTGATTAATGAACTCCAACCCTAATTTAGGGCAAGTTTGAGTGAAACCCTAAACTAGGAGGATGATGTGATATGAAATTAGGGTAATGACATGAGTAACCCTAATTCAGGGTATCCTGATGATAAACCCTAATTAGGATGAATAGTAAACCCTAATTGTGGGTAATGGATATATAACCCTAATTGAGAGGAATAGTAAAACCTAACCCTAAATTGGGTGTTAGTATATGATAATCCCTGATATGATGTGAATGGTAAACCCTAATTCTAAAATAGGATGAAGGTATGTGAAACCCTAATTCTGGGTTATATTATATAGCATGAAACTCTAACCTTGGACAATGAAATGATAAATCATTGGTCCTAATTGTGCAAAGGGAACGAGTAACCCTGGTTGACATGAAATGGGAAACCCTAACCCTGGTAAGGGAATAGTGGTGTTACCCTTAAATAACATGGAATTGAAATATGATTAATATATCTGTTATCATATGTACTAACCATGCAGGAATCATGAGATGATGAACATAGCCAGGTATGAGCTATGATGTTTTATTTATTGAAATTATTTATTGGGCCTTGTGTGCCATAATATGCCTTGTTGCCTAGTAAGAGGTAACAAGAGAGTTAATGGGCCTCGATTGCATGAGAGATGCTTGTGTAGCAAGTGTCATGTTTACCTCGGTCAGATGACCTGAAGGTGATAGTTACCTGAAAGAGTGGTAACAGTGCTCAGTGATAAGCTAAGGGTTTGAATACCTAGAACCATATGATTATGGCATTGAGTTGGTGAAGGAAAGAGTATTCCCATTATTGAAATGAGGGACTGAGATCCCAATGTCTTTTAAAGACTGAGAAGTAACTGATGAAAATAGTACATGTTTCTTTGTAGCATTTTGTTCTAATAAGTTATGTTTGAAAACTTGACTGATGCTAAAAGAATATGATAATGTACTTAATTAATCAAGTGAAAGCTATTCATGTAGTGCTCTGACCATAGATCCATCATCGTCAGTAGTTGGTGATGGTGAAATAGGTTTTCCTACGGGATCTCCTGGAGAGTGCATATTTTTGAATATGCGGGGGTCGATGGGCGAAAATATCCTCACATCCTAATGGAGGAATTGATGGAAGGTAAACATTAAACCTCTCAATCCTTCATTATTTGTTCCGGGATGGATGTATCACAAATCTCCCGATGTTGTTAATGTCGGATCGATGGAGATAAACATGAAATCTCTCGATCACGAAGAGAGTACATCCGCCACTGTAACTCTATAGCGAAGATGCCATTATACCCTGGCAAGCTATGTAGCAGAGACATAAGATGTCCGACATGTGGTCCCACACTGACCAGGATGTGGGAAGTCATGGAAGCTGGCTCTTCCACTGACTTTGTATGGTACCGATTTCGACTTCACAATGGTCAGTTGGAGTATGAGCGGTATACCTCATCTCCTCAGAGCTTAAATATGTTTGTAAAACATAATCAGCTGTGTAGCGTATTTGCATAAGATTGAAATATGAGAACCATTGGTTGATGTCATATTGCTTAGCATGTCCTTGATACATAAATGTTACTTATGTTCTTCAATTCCATATTGAATAAGAGACATGCTGCCTTGTCAAGTTATAATAAAAAAATACTTGAATAGGAATATTGCTCTAATCTGCATAGATATTGATTTATCTGCCATTAAAGTATATTATCCCACTGCTCAGCTTATTTCTATTAAACTGCAATAATAATGTTTTCGGCAGAGAGTTATATCTCTCACTGGGGCAATTGTATAATTGTCTCACCCCCGTGGGATCCAACATTTTTAGGTAGACGTCGACAAAGAGGCAGAAACTCTGTAGCAGAGGAAGAGCAATAGCAACAACAACAGGGACATCAATAATCCTACAGGTGGAAATATCGGCTGTCAAGCTATGTCAATAGAGTCCTATGTGTCATCTCTATACTCTCAGGTCCTAGGAGCCAGTAGATAGTGTTTTTATAATCGATCTGAGTTTTTGGTTTGATGCTTTGAGGATTTTGTTACTTGTGTTGTTTAGCAAAGTAATGATGCACATATATTCCTCAAGAAGAGATGGTACATGGAATGTACAATGTGGACCAGTATGTAAATATAATAATGTGGTTTTTGTTTAAAGAGTTTTCTTGAGAATGGATCTCTGTGTAAATGGTTTTAATTTTTAGTGATTTTTAGTAATTTCGCTGCTAACGATACACTTCCGCATTAGTTAATCTCGTTATCTTGGTTAAGACCAGTTTGTACGTCACAAATTAGTGGTATCAGAGCTCTAGGTTCGTTGAGTGTACAAAGACATAGGATTAAGGTTGTCGAGTCTGTTCTAAGTATTTTCCAGTTTATCTGATAGTGTCTTCTGCTCATATAGGAGAAGAAGAACTTGAAGATGTCTGGATCACATGATGAACATGCTGCTAAGAGCAGCGTTGCTGCACCAGGAGGAGGTGCAAGAGACTAAGAGAGGGAGGAGCCCGTACCTGAACAACCCCAGTTCAATCAAGCAGATATGGGGAACCCAGCCTTCCAAGCCATGTTTGGACAGTTTATGGCAGTCATGACTCATATGACTGATAGGATGTCACTACCTGCACCTAGGGCACCTACCCACAATGAAGGACAAGGAGCTGGAAAGACCTTTGAAAGGCTTTGTCGGGTGGGAGCCACAGAATATGTTGGTACAGCTGACCCAGCTGATGCAGATTTGTGGTTGACGAAGCTGGAGAAAGCTTATAGAATCCTCAACATCCCCGAAGTAGATATGGTGAGACATGTTGTATACCTTCTGAAGGGGAGTGTTGGTCATTGGTGGACCATAGAGGAAGGTAAAAGGCTAGGAGTTGAAGTCAGATGGGATGAATTCTGACGTGAATTTGTCGCTAGATACTTTCCTAAGACATATCTAGATGAGAAGATCTCTCAATTTGAGAGGTTGAGGCAAGGACAAATGAATATTAGCGAGTATGAAGCTAGATTCATGGAGCTTTTGCGGTTCTATCCGCACATGGTAGCTACTGATGAAGAGAGGATTCAGCATTTTGAGAAGGGGTTGAACGCTGAATTGACCACTCATGTGTCTGCTCTGGAGAACAGGGAAAGATTTGCCACTTTTGTGGAGTCCATGAGGCCGATAGAGAGGTCTGTGATCGAAAAGCGACAGACCAGTAATAAGAAAGTGTATCCTCAGTTTCAAGGACAGAGGTCCGAGAGCTTCAAGAAGTCGAGATTCTCTGCACCACCACCAAGGTGTCAATAGAGTCATATGTGTCATCTTTGTACTCTCAAGTCCTAGGAGCCAGTAGATAATGTTTTTATAATCGATTTGCATTTTTGGTTTGATGCTTTGAGGATTTTGTTACTTGTGTTGTTTAGTAAAGTAATGATGCACATATATTCCTCAAGAAGAGATGGTACATGGAATGTACAATGTGGACCAGTATGTAAATATAATATTGTGGTTCTTGTTTAAAGAGTTTTCCTGAGAATGGATCTCTGTGTAAATGGTTTTAATTTTTAGTGATTTTTAGTAATTCTACTACTAACGATATGCTTCCGCATTAGTTAATCTCGTTATCTTGGTTAAGACCGGTTTGTACGTCACAAATAAGTTAGTAAGTTAGAGTCATAAGTGTGGCAGATAGGAGATGTTATGATGTTAGCTCTGGGGATTTGAGTATTTGGATATCCTGGCCCGATATCTGAGTACTTGGATCAACTAGTATCAAGCTACTTTGTCTATTATTTCATGTATACCCTGGCCAGGTATACAGTAGAAGGATGGTCTAGAGAGGAACCCTAGAAATATTAGGGTTAGAAATAAGATAACATAAATATAAAATGAGATAGAACTTTCATTTCATATTGTTGTTTTATTAGAGATGAATAGAAAATCTCTTATATGTTTAAATTCAAATATTCAGTATCTTTAAATATATATGGGTCTTTAAGATTTGTTTTACACTATGCGGTTGTAGCATTTATTGATTACATTCTATGTATCAAGTAGACTAGAACTGATCTTTGAATGAGCTTTCCTAAGTGGATAAGTTTTCTTCCACACATTTGAGATGAATAGGAGTTGAGTAATCCTAAGTAGCTCTTGGCTTCAGGACTGCAGGTTCGGCCTGGTCCGGCTGACAGGATGCATAACTGGGATCTAATGACTCCTATTAGTAGCATAATAAGAGTAAATTCTGTATAGATTAGATCCAAGTTCTAGTATGAATGTATATACTCTAAAATTTTGAAGTATAAGGGAAAGACTGAGATCACTAAGAATCAGTTGGAACTGATATCTGAGATCCAACTTTGGGGCCTCATACGAGAAACCCTTAATTGGGAATAAAGGAACACGACATAAGGTTCAGATTAAGTTTAATTATTAGTATTATATGAACTCTAAATATGAAATATGGAAAAGATATGAGAAAAGTATGTAAGGGACAAGATAGTAAGAATCAATCATGAGGAATAGATTATATAACCTAGTACAATGTTTTTATGTACTCCAAAGCAAAGGGAAAATAGAAGAAAAGAGCTAAGTATACAATAAGTGCATAGAAGTGAAGAGTCTTCAGAAGAGTTAAAGTGAAGAGAACTAGATGAGCATGTAAATCATAAAACTAGGATAAGAAACTTAGTTGAAATAAAGAGAAATGTTGGAAATAATGAGCTTGATTAAGGAATGAGGGTTATGATATAATTGAGAGCATGGAATGTATACCTTTATTAATAAGTTTAATACATTCATCCTTACTACCTTTGGATTCTAAGTCTCTATAGAACAAAAAACTAGTTTCTAAAAGAAGAACAAAAGTGTAGATAAATAAATGAATAAGTCATGCAAATGTAGACTATATTCAGGAAGGAAAAACTTGATTGAAAGAGAAACTATGTTTCACCCATGCATGAGCCGTTTGATTTAAAATGAAGGATATGTAATGTATTAAACATGAGGTGATACTAATAGAGAGATTATTGATTTAGAATTTCAATTTCACATTAGTAGAAGGATAAAAGGAAATATATGCAACATGGTATACATGATCATACACATAAAAGAAGCAATATGATCATAAGAGAAAACTAGAAGTTAAAGATGACATGTGGAATAGTAGTATATGGTAAGGGGATTATGGAAAGTAAAGAAGGGTTTGAAACATAATGGAGTAATATAGATTATAAAAGAAAGAGGTTGCGAGATTCAAGAAAGTGCTAATTAGTGAAGTATCCTTGTTGATAATTAATTAAAACTACATATGAGAAATGTATTATTGAATGTTTGAAGATAAGAATTCTAAGTCTCAAAATCATCTTCTCTTTCATATCTTCCTTAATGAGAGCAATGTGGGAATGAAGTGATAAGAAAATGAATCATATATAATGCATAATCACTGTGGTAGAGACATCTAGTGAATGTAATAATGACTTACAATATGATGATGAAACCCTAGCAGGGTAATTGAGAGTGTAATCTATCTGAATGGCCAAGTAAGAGAAATGAAATTCAATCGATAAGATAAAGAAGACTTTAGTAAAACTTGTGAGATCCAAAGTTTGAAATTCAAATTAAGGGAGCAAAGTCACATCACAATAATGTCATGCTACTGATAAGGACCAAACCCTAGAATGTTTAGAGTTGTAGTAGTTCAAGGGATGTCACTAGTAATTTAACCTTGAATACTAGCATCTCTATTGATGAGTGCACATTCATCCAGGTTCAGTCGCCATGATTGGGCCCAGTTTTGCTTAGTATTTTCACGTTTATTGACTTTATCCTCTAATATGCGAGTTAACTTTGCTTAATCGAATTTATCCTTATTCTATTTCAATTTTTTCACCTATGTGCAGGTCTAATTAAGCCCAAGGGAGCCCAATTCTACAATAATGTCCCTTTCTTCTTTATTCTTGTCACAGAAGTGTCGAGCGGCTCTCTTCTCTACACACCATACCCCTTAGGCCTCGACCCACTTCAACTGCCTTCAAGTGCGGGCTCCTCTTCTCCCTGCTAACCCTAATGCCACCTATCCACGGTCTTTCTCTCCAATACCGTGACATGTACCCCGCTTTCATTTCTCGCAGTCACAAAAACACGACCACCTACACCACAATTCATTCCTCCAGAACTGTGACCCTTTTTCTTTGAGATCGCGACTCCCTTCTTCAAGACTGCGACCCGCGGTTCCCAGCAAACCAATGATCGCGACCAACGTATGCATCACGACCAGCGTATGCATCGCGACCTCATCTTTCACCATAGCGATCAATGTCATATGTGGATCCCTTCCTCTGCATCACGATCATCCTACAGATCGTGATCCCCTCACTGTCACCAACTGACCGCGATCTATCTGCAGTTATCACCCACGATCACATCTGCATCACGGCCCATCTCCATCTCTCTGCCACCCATGCCTCGATCGCATCCACCTCCACGCTCTGCCTTTGTTCACAACATTGACAACCTTAACCATGAATCCTCTGCAGCCCGCGGATCGTAACCCTAGCAAGTAGTAGACACCGCCCACTATAACCACGACCTAGCCTCCTCCATCTGCTTCTGACCAAACCGCGACCTCCCCTACTGATAATCGCACCCGTGATCATCGCACACCGTGACCAGATGAAGAGGAACCATGACCATGCAAAGATCGTGACCTGCCCTCCTGCTCCACCCTCGTCAACTGTGATTCTGCCCCCAAAAACTACGACCGCGGTCCCTATCTCCACCAACATCGCGAATCCTTTTGATGACCGCGGTTGTCCTTCATCTGAGCATCAGCAGCTGTGTCACCCACCAAAGCCAGCTACCCTAACTGTGGCTGTAACTCCTCTCTACATCAGATCGTGAGTGCCCTCTCAGTTCAACATGATCATTCCCTGCATCCATTCGTGCCCGCAGTCAGTCTTCCACCTCCATGCCTCTACCCATGCTAACACAGCAGAAGAACCGCGGCCATCTCACAATCATGAACGCAATTCCACAAGATTGCGACCAACAGAAGAACCACGACTGCAGAAAAGAAAATCGCGATCAGGCTAAAGGATGAATCACGACCACCTGCTGTCCGCAGACAACCATGACCAAAGGCTAAAGCAAGACAATCGTGATCTACTATCAAATAACCGCGACTAACTCCCAGCAGTGCCCAGCCATCTATGGCTATAAATAGCCCCCTACCCCAGCCATTCGGGGCATCCTCTCTAGACGTTGTTAGGTTGTAGGTCTATCCTGAGCCTAAGGAGATGATTTCCACAGCCAAGAGCCTGCCTCCGTGGTGGTCTTGCACCCCATTCACCCATATCTAAAGTGGAAACTCAGATATGTGAGCCACTCCATCAAGATCTAGATCTAGATCTGTTGCATCTACGTCGTTCCTACGCCGCCATCACGTATTCGAGCTGCTCCTCCTACTGTGAGCGAGGACTACGAGAAGAGAGAGAAGAGATTCCCCTTCTGCCGTGGTGCTCTTCCCTCCTTGTCTAGATCTACCCTGACGTTGTATAGGAGACTATTTCTCCACCGAGTTGTGACCATTTTCTTCACCATGCTCATGGCGGAATCTTCTCTCTCTCTCTTGTTATTCTTACTTCTCTCACTATGAGCGAGTAGTTTCCTTTCACTGGGGTGCTGGGACTAGCCCCGCTGCCCATGCTTACATGTTCATTTATTAAACATTCAATGGCATGTATATAACTTTTCATTTCATTGTTAATCGTCGATGTGTGCTTGTGGATTGATCACCTACTTGCATTTATCTTGTTCTTTTCCTATGTTGTGAGAACTTCAATATGTAGGATTTGAATGTTGATTAACGCGGTTGACTCCTAAACTAGAAATAGAATGGGATTCCTTGAGGTCGTAAGTGTATGATCTGTGAGGGGACGAGCCATCTAGCCCACAGTGACGCTTCTGTGTGCCTAACGCCTGTATAGGGGGCCCACAACTTCAGTTGGATTTCTGTATCTTTGGAACTGTAAGTGCATGATCTAGATGGTGACGAGACATCTGATTCCTAAGGTGATGCTTACGCGGACCTAAACATACCTTAGGGAGGGTTCACAGTAGTTCTATTTGGATGGTTATATCTAGCAAGGATGTTTGATGTTTGGATATGTTTGCGTGTGCAGTGGCGGTGAAACCCGGGACCATCCCAGCGATTCCCATCATTAATCTTTAATCAACTTTTAATCATGCTCTTTACTTTCCTTGCATTTACTTTAATTAAACTCAAATCAACCAACCTTGTTATAAATATTAGTCTTGATTCAACTAGATTCGACTAGTAAAAGTTTCTTAAAAACTTTGTCCCTTGGGATTCGATACTCAACTATACTGTGATAAGACACGTCCACTTACGGGTGGTATTATTGCACAAGGTTTTGGTTAAAAACCTAGGGATTTCATCCCTGGGAGAGTTTGTTAGTGCGATAATATTCCACGTCAAATTCTGGCGCCGTTACAGGGGATAACGGAATCATCTAGTTAAATATAGTTCTATTAAGACTAATCTAGGATTTTCTTCTACCTTTTGATACTATCGATCATATATACTTGAATTCAGTTCTACATCATCCATCTTACTACCGAAAGATCTTTCCATCCTAGGTACCCACAAAGTCTAGTGTATGCACCGTTCGGACAGTCCCATACTCTCCACTAGCTTCGACCCTGAGATAGACAGAACCTTTCGTCATCAGAACAGAGAGAACCAAGCAAGAATGGCTCAAGAGGAGGAAATTGCCCAAAGGGTAGCTCAAGCCCTTAATGCGCAAAGAGATAGTCTTATGCAAGAAGCCCGAGTTGTAGTTCAAGAAGAAATCCAAGCAACTCAAGCAGCAGCTCAACAAGCCGAGTTACAAAAAGACCTGAGAGAATTCTCAATCCCAAAAGCTACTGACGTTCATCACCCAGTACAACCTCCTCCCATCAATGCTCCAAATTTTGAGATAAAAGCACATTGGGTTACACTGCTTCATAACAGCCCTTTCTATGGTAAGCAAGGAGAAGATAGTCAAGAACATCTTCTAAGGTTTATAGATCTATGTGCTATGACAAAGCAAAATGGAGTCACAGATGATGCCATCAGACTATGTATTTTCAAATACTCTCTTCCTGATAGAGCCATGAGTTGGTATAACTCCTTACAATGCGAACCCATCACTACCTGGGAACAACTTCAAAACATTTTCCTGGAGAAATTCTATCCTCCTTCTCTCACCTATGAAATTAGGTGCCGAATAACACAATTCACCCAGGTCCATGGTGAAACCCTTGCAGAAGCATGGGAAAGATATAAAGAGCTCCTACGCAAGTGTCCACGCCATGGCATTCCTAAGAATCAACTAATCGAAATCTTTTATAGAGGTGTGGATGATGATATAAAGAAGTTTTGGACTCCTCATCCGGAGGTAACTTTATGCGTCAAAGCTATGATAGCGCATGGAAGGTCGTTACCCTTGGAGCTGAAAATCAAGCCAACTGGGGTAGAATCGTAAGTAAAGGAGTGTTGAAGGTTGCTATGGAAGAAGCTACTTATGAGTAAAAGTCTATTGCTGAGTCTCTAAAGCTTATAGTTTCCAAGCAAGACCAACTTGAATCATCTTTTGCCGCCTATGAAAGGAGACGCTCGCCCCCTTGATAACAAGAATAAGTCAAGTCAGCTTCACTCTTCTGTGAAGCATGTAAGGGAACTGATCATTCTACTCTAGCTTGTAACATTCTCTATGATGTCATTTTGGGTAATACTTGTACCCAAGGAGATAATGGTCAAATGGAAAGTCTGAATGCCATCGACACTATCCCTGGTCAAGGGTATTATAACCTGAATCAGAGTAGAAACCATCTGGGTTTTCAATATGGAAACCCTTCAGGAGCAGAAAACTTGCGACAACTTAGTTCAAATAATCAACAAAGGGGCCCGCCAGGTTTCCAATATAACCAACAACCAAATTCTGGGAATCAAGGGAGCTTTAGAGGAAACTTCCAGAATAGAAACTACAATAATTTTTAGAAAAATTCTCAATTTCAGAATCCCAACCAAGTCCCTTACCAGAACCAACAACAAGGGCAACAAGCCAGTCCCATCTCTCCCGATGACAAATTGTCAGCTATTGAGAAGATGTTGCAATCACAACATACTATGATAGCTAACCAACAAGCCCATCAGAAGGCTATTGAATCTCAGCTAGCTCAACTTTTAGCTAGCCTCAAGCCACCTGCTGGAACTTTTGCTGGCCAACCAGAGAACAATCCTAAGCATCCTGAATAACTGAAGGTTGTTACCACCAGGTCCAGGAAAGAATACTCTGCCCCTTGCCAAGATACCAATAGTAGCAACAAATGATGATGACTTTGTGAATGTCCAAGACTCTACAATACTTGAGTCTCAACCGAAGGGATCACCAACCGCTGATAAGACAAACAAAGCAAGATTGGAGGAACCAAATGTTGTAGAGGCAGAAGACACACCTGAGCCAGATGTGCCAGTGTACAAGCCTTGTCCTCCTTTCCCTGCTCGTTTAAGGCAAACAAAGCTCGATACTCGATTCAACAAGTTCAAGGAAGCTATGAAGAAGCTTCATATCGATATACCCTTTCTAGATGCGCTGGCTGAGATACCAGATTGGACTAAATACTTAAAATCTCTTCTCACAAGGAAGTATATAACCGAAGAATACGATGCAGTCAAGTTAGCAACAACAACTTCTGATATCATCCAGAGCAAGATGCCTAAGAAGTAGACAGATATGGGTTCCTTTGGGATTTCATGCCATATCGGTGACTCTTCATGTAAGAAGGGATTGGCCGATCTTGGTGCTAACATATCTATCATGCCACTTAGCCTTTGTGAGAGGCTAGGGTTTGCATAACTGCTTCCAACTGGCATGACCATACAACTTGCAGACAATTCTATGACTCTTCCCTTGGGAATCATTGAAGATGTCCCAGTCCAGGTAGGAAAAGACTCTTATGTCCCATGTGACTTCGTCATCATGGACATAAAGGAAGATTCCATATATCCTCTTATCTTCGGTCGTCCGTTCCTTGCCACTGCAAGAGCTTTGATTGATGTTGAAGCAGGAACCTTGCTGCTCAGACTAGGTAAAGAAACCCTCGAGTTTAAAGTTTTTGAAAGCATGCAAAGACCGAGCATGCAGGAAGAAGTCTATTTGATTGATTGTATAGAGCAAATGTCACTCCTCACACAAGAGAAGTATGAACAATACGATCCTTTAGAAGAGACTCTTACAAACCCATCTGCTGACAACTCCATTGATGAACAAGTTAAAGATTGTGTTCTTCACCTCAACACTGCTGAAGAAGATTCGGAAGGCAAATTCGAGGAACTCAAGGTTGTGAATGCAACTGAAGAGCCATGTGAGAAGCCAGAAGCCCCTGAAATGAAGCCCCTGTCCGAGGGACTAAAGTACGTGTTTTTGGATAATCTCAAGGTTTATCCATTTATTATAAATTTTGATCTAACGGCTGAACAAGAAGATAAACTCTTGAAAGAATTAAAAGAAAGAAGGAAAGCTATCGGCTACAAGATGAGTGATCTCACCGGGGTCAGTCAAGCGCTTTGTATGCAAAAGATCCCTATGGTGGAAGACCGCAAGCTGACTGTTGAACATCAATGAAAGCTTAATCCAAATATGAAGGAAGTAGTCCGCTGTGAAGTCACTAAATTGCTCACTACCAACATCATCTACCCTATTTCTGACTCACCATGGGTGAGTCTTGTACATGTTATCCCAAAGAAATGTGGCACTACTGTGAAACGGAATGAAGATAATGAACTCATTCCCACTCGAACAGTTATCGGGTGGAGGATGTGTATCGAATACAGGAAATTGAATAAGGCAACTCGTAAGGATCACTTCCCGATGCCTTTTTAGATCAAGTCTTAGAGTGATTGGCTCACAAGGAATATTTTTGCTATCTCAATGGTTACTCTGGATTCTATCAAATTCCTATACATCCAGATGACCAAGAGAAAACTACTTTTGCTTGCCCCTTTGGAACATACACATTTAGAAGGATGCCATTTGGGCTCTATAATGCGCCTGCAGCCTTCCAACGTTGCATGGCAGCCATATTTGCTGGTCTAACTGAAACTATTATGGAAGTTTTTATGGATGATTTCTCCGTATATGGAGATTCATATGATTCATGTCTAAAGAACCTCTCCCTCATCCGCAAATGATGTGAAGAAGCACATCTAGTGCTAAATTGGGAGAAATGTCATTTTATGGTAAAGGAAGGCATTATCCTCGGCCATAGGGTCAGTAATCGAGGAATCGAAGTTGAAAAAGCAAAGATTGAAGTAATTTCCAAACTCGCTATCCCAACCAATGTAAGAGAGGTATGCACATTCCTCGGTCATGTAGGCTTTTATAGAAGGTTTATCAAGGATTTCTCCAAGATAACCAAGCCCATGACAAACTTGTTGCTAAAGGATGCTGATTTCCATTTTGATGAAGAATGTATTAAAAGTTTCAACAATCTAAAGCATGCCCTTACAACAACACCCATCATCTGAGCTCCAGATTGGGAGCACCCATTTGAAATTATGTGTGATGCTAGTGATTACGTTGTGGGTGTTGTTTTAGGCCAATGTATAGAGAAGAAACATCATGTCATCTACTATGCATCTAAGACCCTTGAGAAGCTCAAAGGAATTATGCAACTAATGAGAAGGAACTCCTAGCAGTTGTGTATGCCTTTGACAAGTTCAGATCCTACCTCATTGGTTCAAAGGTCGTTGTCTATACTGATCTTGCTGCTATTCGTTACCTCCTAAAAAAGAAAGATGCAAAACCTAGGCTGATAATGTGGGCTCTGATCTCCAAACCATGACATAAACACGATTAAAACTTAGCGGAAGC
Source organism: Alisma plantago-aquatica (assembly GCA_963693085.1). Taxonomy (NCBI): domain Eukaryota; kingdom Viridiplantae; phylum Streptophyta; class Magnoliopsida; order Alismatales; family Alismataceae; genus Alisma; species Alisma plantago-aquatica. Next base: position 27,424,119 of record OY856411.1, read on the forward strand.
GAATCGCTAATCAGCGGAAGACAAAAATCACGGGAAATTAAAACTTTTCGAGATAAGAACTTGTATCCATAAAAACTCCTTTCATAAAGAGAGGTAACTGTTTACATCTCAGGATAATTACTTCTTGAGTAATTATATACATCAAGATACAAAATCTCAAGATCACATAACACAAGACTCCAAGACCTGAGAGTACAGAGGACACATAGGACTGACTCTAACTACACCACATGGCAGGACAAATCTCCACCTGAGATTACTGCTGCCCCTGGTGCTGCTGCTGCTGAGACTGATCACCTGTAGGCTGGTTTCTTCGTCTCCGACGTCCACCTAAAAAGTTGAAGTCTACGGGGTGAGACAATTATACATAATTGTCCCAGCGAGAGTTATAACTCTTCGCCAGAAGCTTTATTATAACATCAAAGATTATTTTAAACAGTAAAGCCTTCAAAGCATTCTATAACAGTTGCAGATATAACAAGATCTCTACAAATTAGGAGATATGGAGAATATCAACATTATTGCAATGTAACATCAATCAACTAACTTGGAGTCATCTCTAACAAGTTATACTACATGGTTGATTATGTTTTACAAACAACATTATGCCCTGTGGAGATGAGGCTTACCACTCATACTCCAACTGATCGTTGAGAAGCCGCATCAGTATCATACATAGGTCATTAAGAGAGCCGGATTCTCATGACCTTCACCTTCCTCAGTCAGTAAGAGGATCACTTGTAGGACATCTCGTGTCTCTACTATTATAGCTCACCAGGGTAAACTGGTCCTTCGCTATTCTAGAGTCACAGTGGCGTTCTGTACTCTCTTCGTCATCAGGAGGTTTCATATTTACCTACCACTGATATGGATATCTGTGCTGTCTTTGTCATCAGGAGGTTTCATGTTTACCTACCACTGATACGGTATGGAACTATAGTGAAGGATGGATGGATTACACATCTACATCACTTTCCTACACTAGGATGTAAGGTTCTACACATCCATGTACCCCACATACTCAAAAGTATGTGCTCCAGGAGTTCCCTAAGGAAAACCTATTTCACCATCACTTAATTTCTGACAATGATGGATCTATGATCAGGGCTCTACATTATACTTGATTAGTTAGGTACATTCTGTATTCTTTAACAGCATACATTGTCCTTCAAACAATAACAATAGCATAGCAGCTTATAAAAGAAGAATACTAAATGTAACAAGCCTAACTCATATCAATCATCATTTCTCATTATCCTCATCACAAGTCATCTCTAAGGCATGACCTTGATGGTGTTCATGGCTCTCATAGCCCAGTACCAGCATAGGATGCCACTGGCAAGGCATTAGATTACATTACTTATTCATAAGGCTAACAACATGCCTTTAATGAATATAACATCAACATCCATACCTGGATATGATTACCTTCATATCAGAACATGCATGGTTAATACATCTGATAAAGGTAATACAACAATAAGGAATGTACTTCCTACTTTTGTCATAAGAGTTAAATCTTTACTTCTATTCAAATAGAGTTTATTGCTCAAAAGCATGCCATTACCCTTGAATTAGGGTTTACTATTCACATCAAGGTGAATTAAACTCATAACATCATCATGTATGAGTAACATCTTCATTGATGCTCTTGGATTAGTTAAAGGTTCATCATTTATCATAATTAGGGTTTCTATGATCTCACACAGGTGGACCATACCCTAATTATGCTCACTTATGTGCATTGGAGATGCTTTACTTGAGTTTCCACTTAAAAAGGGGTACTTTCTCTCTCTAGAAGTACTTTCTCTCTCATCATAAGGGTAGGTGATGTCAACATCACTCTAAAACATGTTGGGTTGAGTCATCATAGGTTAACATAGCCAAAAACATCATCATTATGTGATTAGAGTTACTTTCTCTCTCTAGGTTACTTTCTCTCTCTAGAGTACTCTCTCTTTCATCATACTAATGGTTGATGGTAACATTACACTAGATCAAGTTGGATAGAGTCATGATGACTAAAAACATCATTCTCATGAAATTAGGGTTTGAATTGAGCAAGGTATAACTTAATTGACCCTTCAGGGGTATTTTGGTAATTCACCCCATTGATCATCATCCTGGTCAAAAACCTTAGTCAAATAACCCCTTACTATCTTAGATTATCATTAGTGTTTGATTTGGGCAACATTGAACCATCAAATGATTGAATGTGGTCAACCATGAGTCACATTGATTAATTCCAATCATTAATCATTAATTGAATTGAGATCGGTTGAAAGTGTTGACCGTTTTCCCACTTTGACCCTCCAAGTCCGTGAGCCCCTTTCTAGCTCCAAGACCGTGAGCCCCCTCATGGTCTTGAGACCGTGAGCCCCCTCATGGTCTTGAGACCGTGAGCCCCCTCATGGTCTTGAGTCCGTGAGCCCCCTCATGGTCTTGAGACTGTGAGCCCCCTCATGGTCTTGAGTCCGTGAGCCCCCTCATGGTCTTGAGACCGTGAGCCCCCTCATGGTCTTGAGACCGTGAGCCCCCTCATGGTCTCAGCCACTTGGTCCTTCAACAGGGCTCAAAGATGCAACCGATAATGTCAACCCATGTTGAAGCCCTCAAATGGTCAAAGCTATGTTGACCACTTATGGGTTTAGTCAAATAAGGTTATGCTTGATCACTTGGTCATTCAATTGACCCATAATGGTTAACCAATTATAGTTGAAATCGATTCAATTAGGGTCTATCAATGTTCACCCATCAACACTCAACAGTGTGCATCAACACAAAGTTGAACCCTTCAATTGAGCTCCAATTGGGCCCAAACTTGGCCCAAACGATCTTGAGATCATGTGGGTGGACCCCACATGGTCTTGAGACCGTTTGCCCAAGATTTCATCAAAGTCTAAGGTGATTTGATAGGGGTTGAACCATGATTGAACCACAAAATAGAATTTTGATTAAATTGATAACTTATTTGCAATTGGGTCCTCAATTGGTCAACTATCCTTGACCCCAGACCTCCAAACGGTCTTGGTTGATTGCCCTCACGGTCTTGAGACCGTTTGGTGACCCCCAAACGGTCTTGAGACCGTTTAGGTCAATCAACCCTAAAAACCCTAATTAGATCACCATAATTTCAGTACTGATTTTATCTAGGGTTAGCCCTAGTATTCACCCTTCAACTCTTAGCCCGTTTGGAATTAGACCATCAAACTTGGTGAGTTGTTAATTAACATAATTTTGAACAGTAATCTCATGGGGTCAACGCTTAGTCAACGACCTTTCACGGTCTTGAGACCGTTTGCCCAAAAAGGCAATTTCAGACCGTTTGAAAATCAGCAGTTAATTCATTTAAAGTTGTTACTTAAAAAGATCATATCTCCCGATTCCTTTGGAGTTAGTCTCCCAAATTTTGAGGGTAATTAGCTTATATAATTAGGAACAGGTGTCTTATACGGTCCATGCTCGGACAACGGGGCCAAACGGTCTTGAGACCGCGAGCCCTCTCACGGTCTCGAGACCGTTTGCTCACCTCGCGGTCTTGAGTCCGAGAGAGCAAACTGTTAGGACCGTTTAAGGAAAAGAAAAGCGGTGGGTTTTTCTTGTAAATCACGCCTTAATCTTCTAGCTCAAGAACAGTATAGAAATCCCACGGGTTTTCTTGCAAAATAGTAGGGAAAAGTAGGGAAATACTAAGAGCTATCATCAAATCGCATATAAAGATGCACATAGTAAAACATAGGTTTAGAGTTATAAAACCCGCCTAAAGCTTGCTTCTTGAGCTCCAAGCTTTCAGGCTCCAAGCTCTAATGGCGTCCTTGAGTTCTTACAGGTTGGCAAAGGTGAAAACTCCAAGGAAGGATGAAAAGAGACGGCTAGAAAGATAGGGTTTCGAGAATTAGCCATGAAGCTGACCTTGAATTCGAGTTTTAACCATGGAATTAGGCAAGAAGAGGGGTTTAAACCTACCTTGCACCCCTTGGTCGTCCCCCTTAGCTCCAAGGCAGTCCTTGGTCGTCTTTGGTGAAATGAAACAGTAAGGGAACGAAGGTTAAGTTCCCTTGCAACTAAGGGAAGGAGGGCTTATATACATGGGGTAGGATTTTCAACATTGGTTCATAAGTTTCCCTTAATTCCAACTAAGTCCTTCCTTTATTACTTGCTCGTCCCTTCCTCTTTATTCTAAGGACAAACCTTGTCTTAATGTTATAGAAAAGAAGGCAAGGAAGAACAATCTAATAATAAAGTTCATACTTAAAGGGATATTACACATATACCCTGATTATTCGATCACAAAGCCTATTTCTTAACTTGATAACTCAATTGAGGTGAATTCCTCATCATTTCTTCTCTAAATGATGGCAAGAGTCTAAAAAGATACTTTAGATGACATTCTTTACAAATTGCATCCCATCATTTGGGTAAATTGCATTTTACCCCAAATTAGGGTTTCAAGCCCTGGGATTGCTTCCACAGCTGCACCTTGGTGCTCTAGCTTGGGAAATCCCTCAAACTTTGCCAAAGAGATTCTCATGATGTCTCAACATCAGAGGAACATCTCATCATGTGCAAATTGCAAGCTAACCCTTTTAACTGGGTAAATTGCACATAGGTCCCTGTATATCAAAACAATGCTACAACTTTAAATAAAAAGGAGCAAATACTGAAATATATGTTTCTGAGAAACTTAATTACATGCTCAGAGTTAATCACAAGGATTTAATTACATATTTAGGCAAAACACCTAGGGTTGACTCATAACCCAGGTCAGGGATGTTACAAATAAGATGGATTCTCCTCTTGCAAGAATTTGATCTAGAGATAAGAGATAAGAAAGGTACAGAGAATGTTGTGGCAGACCACTTGAGTCGTATCCACACCTTGGACATTGAAACTACCCCTATTAATAACTCTCTTCTAGATGACCATCTCATGAAAGTCTCAGAAGCTACTCCTTGGTACTCAGACTACGTGAACTACCTTGTCGTTGGTGTCATCCACCCCGAATGTACTAGAAATGCATTGAAGAAATTCATACATGATGTGAGACAATATCACTGGGATGAGCCATACTTCTTCAAGCTCTGTGATGATGGTCTCTACAGACATTGTATAACTGAGGAAGAAGCTCGTCTTATTTTAGAACAATGCCACTCATGCCCTGTTGGAGGCCATATGAGTTCTAAGAAAACTGCTCTGAAGGTTTTTGCAATGTGGTTTCTTTTGGACAACCATATCCAGAGATGCTTACAACTTTGTTTTATCATGTGACAAGTGTCAGAGAAAAGGAAACATTATGAAAAGAGATGAGATGCCACTTAAGCTATGGCAAGAAGTCGAGATTTTTTATGTTTGGGGAGTGGACTACATGGGTCCATTCACATCCTCACATGGATTCTGCTACATCCTGGTTGTGGTTGATTATGTCTCCAAATGGGTAGAGGCAATACCAACAGTTACTAGTGATTCAAAACCCGTCATCAAAATGTTCAAAGATATTATTTTTCCCCGTTTTGGAATCCCACGAACTGTGATATCCGACGGAGGTTCTCATTTTCTAGAAAGAAGCTTCGAAGCACTGTTAAGGAAATATGGTGTTACACACAAGGTAGCCTCCCCCTACCACCCACAAACAGGTGGGAAGGTAGAGGTTTTGAACTGTCAACTCAAAGCTATCCTGGAAAAGACAGTAGGATGCAACTGAAAGGATTGGTCAGTGAAAATCAATGACGCTTTATGGGCCTACCGAACCGCGTTCAAAACTCCTCTTTGAACAACACCCTTCAGACTCATCTATGGAAAATCATGTCACCTGCCCGTGGAACTAGAACGCAAAGCATGGTGGGCAATAAAATAGCTGAATTTTGACATTAAGAAAGCTGGAGAAGCTAGGATTTTTCAACTTCAAGAGTTAGAAGAACTTCGAATGACAGCTTATGAGAATGCACAAATCTACAAGGAACGCACAAAACTTTGGCATGATGGTCATTTGAAGAGGAAGGACATTCAAGTGGGAGACCAAGTTCTGTTGTTCAACTCGAGACTGAGGTTATTCCCAGGGAAACTCCGTTCTCAATGGTTTGGACCATACATTGTCAAGAGCATCTTCCCACATGGTGCTTTTGTTTTATGGAGTGAAAAGTCAAGTGATTTTGTGGCAAATGGCCAACCCTTGAAGAGACATTTCACCACAGTTGATACTAGCACTGATGAATCAATGAATCTTTCCAAACCAACATATCTACCAGAAAATTGAAGGAATCACGTCGAGCCATCCACGTAAAACAAAGGTGCTTGTCGGGAGGCAACCCAATCAATAATTTAGTTTTTACTTTTAATTTTGAATTAGAACTTTTCCTTAATTTTGTTTTTACTTTTTAGGAAATTTTGCACCTGGTAGACAATGCATCGCAATATGCAGCCTTAAGTTCTAATACTTTCCATTTTTGAAATTTTAGATGGATGACGCGTCACCGAAAGGAATGGAACCACATCTGGTGGACCAACCGGCATGAGTTTTCCCCTCCATCTCAGATTTAGAGTTTTCTCGGGACGAGCAAATTTCTAAGTTCAGGGTGGAGGGTGGGTGGTACGTACTTCACTTCCACCCACTCTTATCTGTTTTAGACTTAAGATTTCATCGTTGCAATTTTGAGCAATTTTTTCTAAAAATTTCAAAAAATTTTAAGTTTTCAAAGTAGTTTGTATAGAAACTTGATGAAGTTTTTATGCTTTTTGTTTTAATCAAAGCCTTTATCTAACCGGCTATCCGATTTTTCCATGTAGTTTAGAATCATTATACCCTCCTCATCCGAAGCAAAGCCTCAAGGGGGACAATTTCTGAAACTAGCCAATGGTTAGAAATCGCTGTATGAAGCTTATGAATCCTAACATCACGATCAGTAAAAATGGCAAGTATCTGTCGAACTGAGAGGGATCAAACACATTGTGCTTCCTGACTAACTAGTGGAATAATAGCATGGAATCTCCACTGGATCCTCATCAAGTTGTTATTTGAGCAGAGTACGATAAGGAGAACAACCCAGTGCACTGAATTGTAAATCAAGTTGCATTCTGATCTGAACTCTCTTCTACACTTCTTCTATCATCTTCTTACCCCTCTGTCCATCAAAAAGAAATAAATATAGCCAATATAGTGCCAAACCCTAAGTTCGGGGTGGCACACCCTCTCTCTCTTTATTCACTTCTTCCATACCCCTCGCTATGTAATAGGGGTGTATCACCAAGAAAAGATGCCAATGTGCGCACAAAAATGCAATCTTGAGTCGAATAGAGGAGAGATTCGCACACAAAAAATGCAATCAGTGAAATTGCAACCATATAATAAAAATCTCGAGTCAAATATAGGAGAGATTTACTTCTTCCTTCCATACCACCCTTCACTCCCTTTTCCACCTAAAGACACGATGAATGCCTACGCTTACCAAATTCCTAAAAACACCAGTGTCAGATCAGGTGCACACTTGTTGTTCTGTGGGTGTCTCTAGACTCTTACAAAACTCTTAGACATGCTTAGTGTTGGAAAAAGTGGAGAGGAAGTGTGTTTGAGAAACGAATTCAGGAACGAAGATATTGTAAGATGTGTTCAGTGGTCTCAGGAAGTTGAGATGCTTAGTCATACAGAGTAGAGAAGAAACAATCGTGATGTGAAGATGAGGCAATCACACGAGTTGAAAGCAGTGTTCAGAAAATCGGCCTAATCGGCCGAATATTCAGTTTTGTAGGTGGACCGAACCGCCTAAGCCAAATCGGAACTATATTCGGCCATGGACCGATTACTCGGCCGCTTGGGCGCTTAAAAGGCCGATTATTCGGCGATTTTCTAAACCCGGCCCAACAAATGAAAAAAAGAAACACTTGGCCAAAACCTCTAACCCGACTCCCCACCCTCATTCTCGATACCCCCGTCTCTGGACTCTCTGCCTCGCAAAACTGCAAACCCTCTCTGCGGTCGCCAGCAACGCTAGGGCGCGATACTCTCCCTCTCGTTTCTCCGGCAAGTGCTTCCATCTCCGACGGAGATCTCCTTCTCCAGCGGCGACTCTCTTCCTCGACACCGCTCTAGGTGTGGCCGGCCGCCTCCATTTCCATCTCCTCCTCTCTGGGCGCAACTGCTGTCGTGGGCACCAAGCCGCCAACTGCTGTTGTCGGTGTGGAAGCAGCAATGTCAAGTTAACCAACCTAGCGACGGCGGCGGCGGCTCTTCATAGCAGGCTAGTGGCGTCGGCTTGAGTTCTCCACCACGTAGGTCTTCTTCACTCCTATTTCAGTTTCAATTTCTCCTTCTCCCAACTCCAACGGCCGTGTAACTCCATCACTGTGGCGCCCCCCCCCCCTCTCTGTTTACAATTTCCCCCCTTCACCTTCTTCCTTGTTTTCCATTCCTCCTTTTACTCCACTTTCTTCCTTCTCCAATCTCTAGATTCTCCACCCGTTCTATTTTTCCTCTCTTTATTCCACGTTCCATTTCCCTTTACTCCATTTCCTCCATGCCAATATCTACCTGCTGTTCTCTTCCTCCCTGTTTCACCTTCAACCCCCTGCTAGTTTCTCCACCTCAAAATCCCACGCCCATATTCCTCCTTCTCCACCTCAAAAAAATCCCACACCCCTATTCCTCCTGCTATAATTCCCCACTTAATGTATTGATTCAGTCAGTAGTAGTAGGCTAGTAGCACGGTTGCACGTTTTCCATTTCTTTTGTCAGTTTCCACCTTCTCATTTTCTCCCTATTTTCACCTTGCACGTTTTCCATTTTTTTAGCCTTCCTGTTCCCATTTCATTTTCCTCCCTGCCATATGTTTACTGACCATCTCTATTTCAAATAGTACTAATGCAGTTTCATATTAGCAATGTGTTTGTTATTATTTTTATGTCACTCTTTCATATTAGCATACAGTAATGTGTTATTCTTTTTAGATACAGTAATGTGTTATTCTTTTTAATACAGAAATGTGTTATTAATCTTTTCTTTCATACATTAGGCATTAGCATAGCCATATATTGTTGTACTTGTAGTCTTCTAGTTTTGTGTGTTTGGTTTGATGTGATTTTATTTATTGTCTCCAGTGAATCATGTGATTTTGTTTTTGTTGACGTATTATTTTGTGTAATTTGGACATGAGTTGCTTGGTTATTTGGTGTTTGTTTACTTGTTTTGAACCTTTTGACATGTGTTAAACTATCTTCATGTTTGTGATGTATGCTACTTATTTAACATTCTTAATGGATCTATGTTTTTTGTTACATCCTCATTTGTTATAAGTTAATTAATATATACAATTATATAGGGCCAAGTTTTAAATTTATGTGAATATATAATTAATTTTAAAAAAAAAAATCAAAACCGATTAAAACCGAATATACTCCCGCTTATACTCCCGCATACCGTATATACTCTAATCGGTACCCTATCTGCTCGTACACCGATTACCGCTTTTTTGAACACTAGTTGAAAGTATTTATTTGGCGACTATTTCAGATTTTGTGTTACTCGAGGACGAGCAACGTTTAAGTTCAGGGTATTTTGATGAGTGCACATTCATCCGGGTTCAGTCGCCATGATTGGGCCCAATTTTGCTTAGTATTTTTGTGTTTATTGGCTTTATCCTCTAATATGCGAGTTGACTTTGCTTAATCGAATTTATCCTTGTTCTAATTCAATTTGTTCACCTATGTGCAGGTCTAATTAAGCCCAAGGGAGCCCAATTCTACAATTGTGGCCCTTTCTTCTTTATTCTTGTCACAAAAGTGTCGGGCGGCTCTCTTCTCTACACACCATACCCCTTGGACCTCGGCCCACTTCAACTGCCTTCAACCGCGGGATCCTCTTCTCCCTGCTAACCCTACTGCCACCTGTCCGCGGTCTTTCTCTCCAATACCGCGACCTATCCCCCGCTTTCATCGCTCGCGATCACAGCAACACAACCACCTGCCCCACAGTTTATTCCTCCAGAACTATGACCCTTTTGCTTCGAGACCGTGACTCCCTTTTTCAAGATTGTGACCCATGGTTCCCAACAAACCAACGATCATGACCATCATATGCATCGTGACCTCATCTTTCACCATAGCGATCAACATCATCTGCGACTCCCTTCCTCCGCATCGCAATCATCCTACAGATCGTGATCCCCTCACCATCGCCAACTGACTGCGATCTATCTGTAGTGATCACCCGCGATCACATCTACATCACGGCCCATCTCCATCTCTCTGCCACCCATGCCTCGATCGCATCCACCTCCACGCTCTGCCTTCGTTCACATCATCGAAAACCTTAACCGTGACTCCTCTACAGCCTGCGAATTGTCACCGTAGTAAGCAGCGGACACTGCCTGCTATAACTGCGACCTAGCCTCCTCCCTCTACTTCTGACCAAACCACGACCTCCCCTGTTGATAATCACACCCACGATCATCGTACGCCGCGACCAGATGAAGAGGAATCGCGACCATGCAAAGATCGTGACCTGCCCTCCTGCTCCACCCTCGTAAACTGCGGTTCTGCCCCCATAAACCACGACCGCGGTCCCTATCTCCACCAACATCATGACTCCTTTTGATGATCATGGTTGTCCTTCATCCGAGCATCAGCAGTTGCGTCACCCACCAACGCCAGCTACCCTAACCATGGTTGTAACTCCTCTCTACACCAGATCGCGACTGCCCTCTCAGTTCGACATGATCATTCCCTGCATTTATCCATGCCCGCGGTTAGGTCTTACACCTCCATGCCTCTGCCCACACTAACACAACAGTAGAACCATGACCATCTCACAATCACAACCGCGATTCCACAAGATTGCGACCAACAGAAGAACCGCGACCAGAGAAAAGAAAATCACGATTAGGCTAAAGGATGAATCGTGACCACCTGTTGTCCACAAACAACCGAAACTGAAGGCTGCAAGTCAACCACGATCTACTGTCAAATAATCGCAACCGACTCCCAACAGTGCCCAGCCATCTGTGGCTATAAATAGCCCCCTACCCCAGCCATTCGGGGCATCCTCTCCAGACGTCGTTAGGTTGTAGGTCTGTCCTGAGCCTAAGGAGATGATCTCCACAGCAAAGAGCCTACCTCCGTGGTGGTCTTGCGCCCCGTTCACCCAGATCTGAAGTGGAAACTCAGATCTGTAAGCCACTACATCCAGATCTAGATCTAGATCTAGATCTAGATCTAAATCTAGATCCAGATCTAGTTTTGTTGCATCTACGTCGGTCCTACGCCGCCATCACATCCATGAGTTGCTCCTCCTGCTGTGAGCAAGACTACGAGAAGAGAGAGAAGGCAGAGATAGAAGATATGCCCCGTCTGCCATGGTGCTCTTCCCTCCTCATCCAGATCTGCCTCGACGTTGTATAGAAGACCGTTTCTCCACCGAGCTGTGACCATCTTCTTCACCATACTCATGGCAGAATCTTCTCTCTCTTGTTATTCTTGCTTCTCTCACTATGAGTGAGTAGTTTCCTTTCATTGGGGTGTGGGGACTAGCTCTGCTGCCCATGCTTACATGTTCATTTATTAAACATTCCATTGCATGTATATAACTTTTCATTTCATTGTTAGTCGTCGATGTGTGCTTGTGGATTGGTCACCTACTTGCATTTATCTTGTTCTTTTTCTATGTTGCGAGAACTTCAATATGTAGGATTTGAATGTCGAATAACGCGGTTGACTCCCAAACTAGAAATAGAATGGGATTCCTTGAGGTCATAAGTGTATGATCCGTGAGGGGACGAGCCATCTAGCCCACGATAATGCTTCTATGTGCCTAATGCATGTATAGGGGCTCACAACTTCAGTTGGATTTCTGTATCTTCGGAACCGTAAGTGCATGATCTGGATGGTGATGAGACATTTGATGCCTAAGGTGGTTCTTATGCAGACCTAAACATCCCTCAGGGAGGGTTCACAGTAGTTCTATTTGGATGGTTATATCTAGCCAGGATGTTTGATGTTTGGATATGTTTGCGTGTGCAGTGGCGGTGAAACCTGAGACCATCCCAACGATTCCCATCATTAATCTTTAATCAACTTTTAATCCTGCTCTTTACTTTCCTTGCATTTAGTTTAATTAAACTCAAACCAACCAACCTTGTTCTAAATATTAGTCTTGATTCAACTAGATTCGACTAGTAAAAGATTCTTAAAAACATTGTCCCATGGGATTCGATCCTCAACTATACTGCGATAAGACCTATCCGCTTGCAGGTGGTATTATTGCACAAGGTTTTGGTTAAAAACCCAAGGATTTTAGCCCTAGGAGAGTTTGTTAGTGCGATAATATTCCACATCATCTATAAAACCAGATCATGAGATTTGCACTATGAGAAGTAAACTAGCACTAATAGTAATCCAGGGCTTAAAGGTAGCTAATCTAAAAGGCAGATAAACAATCTGGAAATGATTCAGAGAAAAGAGTAAGAATAAATTTGAAATGTAACAAGTGTGTTTTGAATAAAAGGAGAAATACAATATGAGTGAAGTGTGATATGATATAAATTCTTGCAATGATAGCAAGAATGATGAATAGTGTATTTGTACCTTGTATGTTTCAATTTTAGGAATGTTTAATCTACATGATTAAAATGAGAAGGATAAGTAGCAAAAGTAAGTAGTAGTGAATGAGGATACAGATGAGAGAAAACAATGGCTTTTAGTAATATGTGAATTTGTTTTTAGAAGTATAATTTGTTGAAGGTATATTAAGGGATGTAAATTGGTTTTACATATGATTTCGGTTGTACATGTGCAAGCAATTTGTTAATTAAAGGTGTATGATAGTTGTAGTCATTCATACCAGTAATCCATCTTAGTATTGTACAATTGTGGTATGGTGATATGGGCTGAATAATGATGGAACAAATGAAGGGTTACCCTGAATAAGATAGCCTTACCTATTCACTCATATGAGTAGAAGGGATGATAACCATATTGTATTGATATGTAACCCTGATGAGGTATATGTTGCTATACCTAGCTTTAATATAACTAAGTGATGGTAATTGAGTGTGAATAGTCCTTGAATGACTAATACAATCATGGAGTACTTTGTTATTGTTATTGATACCCTAGTATGCTATAACCCGATGGTTACACCTTGAATTATGTGTGGGTTCATACTTGAGAATAATATGGAATGTGATGGTAATGCTTCACCTTATGCATCCATGATGCAATGGGGATGTCGTGAGTAGTATTGTACAATTGTTGTTGAATCTAGTCTTCCAACTCAAGACTGTTTTGTTATTTGAGTAGCACAATAGTAAAATTCAAAAGAACATGGTGAACTCTCTTTTGTGACTTAGAGGTAATACATAACAATAGTACATATTGAACCGTGTGAATTGAGATAGTTGGATCAGATTATCAAAGTTGAGGTAATACCTCAAGAGTATAATATATATATATTGAAATGGTTGTTTCTCTCTCTCTCTCTGCTATGATTGATTGTGGCATAGAGAATTTGTTTGTTATCATTGAGAACTATTTCAAACATATTGTGATTAGAAAAGAAATGAAGGACTTAATGTTGAAAACTGCATTCAAGTATGAAATACAAGAATGTAATGACATGTAAGATTTTAGAAGCTTAAAATAAACTTTGAATATACTTTGTTTGCGTATTTATGTTTCGGGGACAAAACTTTTTAAGGGGATGAGAATTGTAATGACCACATTTGTGCTTAATTGGTAAACTAGGGTTTACCTGAATGATTACATGCTTGATTAGATTGAACATCGTTTAGACTTGATTAATGATAGTAGATCAATTATGATGTTTCAAACCTAAGAAGAAACTCTAACTATGATTTTAGTTTGAAGAATTAGGGTTTGAGAAATGTAAACCCTAATCGGCAAAAATTAGGGTTTTGATAGTGCATGAATATGGAATTTGATCAAGATAGCAGTGTGGTAAATGATTTTTCATATTTTCTACAATTTTTTATTTAATTGAATTTTGGATATGATATGTATAACTCAATCATTCATATTGGAGAAAAATTTCAGAATATTTGAGTGTTCTTTGAATGTGGTTCTCAGTCAAACTATACTTCAACAAAAATGTTGATAGAGTGCTTTTCAACAGTGTAGTGTTTTATTTTTAATTATTTATTGGTAACTCCAAATGATATAAAATTTTAACTGGAGATCTTAAACTCAATCATAAACAACATATAAATTTTTCATCATTTTTGGATGCGTTTAGACCTTATCAGTAGATGAATTACAGTAATATTTTTATGACAGAAAATTCAGCTGAAATAAGAGAAAGTATAGTGAGGGGTCAATGTGCAATTGACCCAAGCAGCTCAATTGCTCTATATGGTCAAGATAACACACAAGGAACTATAATAATTCATGATTCAATCCAGAGAAACGAAATCCTAGAGAGAGAGGGAGAGTTAGGGTTTGAGAGGAGAAAGTGATGGAGATGCTTACCTAGGGTTTTGCGGTCCGAGGAATGATGAAATCATGTAAGTTTAGCTTCTTTGCACATCCTTTCATGGTGAATCTTCTCTCACATGTCAAGATTCCATCCCTCCTGTGATTTGATCTGAAATAGTGTCAAAACTTCCCCTTTTCTCACTCTTTCTTCATAATCCCTCATTTCTAGGGTTTCTGAGTTGAAAGGAAGAAGAATTGGGTGAATTGCTAGGGATTTGATATGGGATCAAGATTTTCAGGGATGAACTGTGTTTTAAGGTGTTTTCACACCTTAGGGTGAGTGGGAACTTCCTTTAAACCGTATATTGCACAAAAATTGGTTAAATCATCCATAATCTTTAATTGCTTAGTATGTGACTACAAACCCTGAATTGTGTGTTTGATCTAAGTTGTTGCAAAATGATATGAAATAGATTCTTCCTCTATTTGGATGAACTTCAGATGATAAAATCATATTAGAAATGTATACAATACATCTTAATGAGAATTTCCTAAGTATTCGCAGAGGTTATAAGAGTAAACTGAAATATAGGGAATTTGTCTATGACTGAAATTGCTGTATAATTGAATAGAGAAATTTGCTTATCTGGATCCCCTTGGTTATGAATGATTGTTTATCTGAATTCATAGTACATATATGTCAGATACTATCTTGGATTTCATTTAAGGTGAATAATGTTTGTTTGATATCTCAGTAAAGAGGGTGAAACCCTAGATGCGAGGAAAGTTGGATATTTGCGAATAGATATCGTGAAACCCATTTGAACGAATTTTCTTGATATGATACACTTTATTTATTCAATTTTATTATTGATGCATGTTATCTCAGTGAATGGTATAGAAACCCAAATTCAGCTCAGTTCTAAGGTTTCATACATATATTGATTTTATATGATTTGTTGATAGTAGTCTTTATTCAATGAATGTTTATGTCACATGAAATCCGTATGAGAGCCATGTGATAAGTGAATGAGGTAAATGAAACCCTAAGGATAGGGTGTTCAATGAATCAAGTATTTTGATATCAATGTTCTCAATATGAGATGTGGTGATGCACAACTCAAGATTTGGGTTGAGGTGCACGTTTTCCAAGAAAGTACAAATAATTTACAGGTGCAAATGACGACTACTCACATGTCAAGTAATTAACTCTTATAAGTGTATTAAGAAGTTCAATTGCATGATTCTAGTGTATAAAGTATCAAGTGGACATGTATTCTATTATTTAAGAATTTTAGTCTGCCTGTAGGTATAAAATGTTGATTTTTCAGTATATTACAGTGTTTTGAGTATATTGCTCTGCCAAGTTTAGAATGATATACATGTTGTGTTATAAACTTCAAATAAATAGACACGGTACCATAGAGATATCAGAGTCAAGTATAAGTAAGGGAAAAGATACAATATAGTAAGAGTTTTCCAAGAATGATAAAATAATAGACTTAAGAGCCATGAACTCCGTAGATTCCCTATGAGAGGTTTGTGCCATAGGGATGAAATGACCTAACCCTGGCAGTGTCTAGTATACGAGGGTCGGAACATACTAACAGGTGGTACGGGGGACGAAGCCCTAGTGGAAGTCTCCTAAAAATACAGAATGTAGTGTCCAACATCAACCAGAGATCCTGGTGGTTCTAGAGTATAGTAAAGCCAATAGGTAGCTTGACTCTCTGCCTGTGTGCTCAAGTTAGAGGAGGATTCCAGTTTTTATGGCATAATAGGTGTGTCGAGGCCAGAGAGCCATTTTCCTATTGCAGACCGGCGACGTAATCAGGCTTAGCATTCCCGGGTGTGTCAGCTAAGTCTTGTATGGTGAGATTGTAGTTCACTACGAGTTTTCATATGTAGAGTACACTGCATATGATCAGGGTATAAGCTAAAATATGTTTATATAGATTTAAAGAGTTTCTTATAAGTAAGAAAGGCTAAGAAAGATTCGAGTATAGTTTCTCATCAATTATTCTTTGTATGTTTCTAAATTATTAGTTCTCTTTGAAATTAATCAAGCATGCTTATATATTGATTTGCTCTTGTAGATATCTAGAGTATCATGCCATATTTATGATTGTCAATGACTAGACTCTTTAAAGCTTAATATTATTATAATTGATATCAGTTGCTCAAAAGTATATTTGTAATTATATCAGTGCTTTATACTATTTCTTTGAAGTACTCATTCACTGAGCGAGTAGGCTCACCCCTCTACTCAAAATTTTTAGGGATATCACATGGACTTGAAGAAGGTCATTGCATCCGAGTAGATCTGCCACAAGAGTTAATTTCTGAGTATAGTTAAGTTCAATCGGTCCTTGTCACTCTAGGTCCTTGTAAAGAAATAGGAGAGAGTTGTAAATGATGATGTATAACATTATTCCTATTTTAGCAATATATGTGAATCAACAAGTCTTATGTGCTTAAAAGTATGAGAAACATAATGAATGTTCATACATGCATGTTTACTGTTAAAATTAGATTAGAGAAATCAATGTTTAGATTCCCTTGGAAAGTTAGTTTATGTGGTTCAATGTGAGAAAACAAAGAGTTTAAAAAAAAGAAAAAGTTAAGGGTGATCTTTGTATTACGTTAAATCCTTAATTTACGCCCTAATCTCATGATTAATGGTAATTGTGAGATTGGGGTGTAACAAAGTGATGGAAAGACCATTGGCACCAAGTGGGTATACCGCAAGAAGCTTGATGAAAGTGGCAAACTGGTAAGGAACAAATCAAGGTTATTATCTCAAGGCTACAATCAGCAGGAAGTATAGATTTTGATGAAACATATGCGCCTATAGCTAGACTTGAGTCCACTTGTATGTTGCTTCCCTTTGATAGTTATAAAAACTTTCTTCTATATCAAATGGATGTTAAAAGTGCATTTTTAATGGTACAATTGAGGAGGAAGTTTATGTTACACAACCTCCTAGCTTTGAACATTATAGTTTACCTAATCATGTTTATTTGTTGCAAAAAGCTCTCTATCGACTCAAACAAGCACCTCGAGCTTGGTATGAGAAATTAAAGAACTTTTTATTAGATCATGGGTATATCATGGGCAAAGTAGATTCTACCTTATTTCTAAGGCACACTTCTAACAATTTTCATATCATTCAAATATGTGTCGATGATATTATTTTTGGCGGAATTAACCTTGATATTTGCAAAGAATTTAGTGATCTTATGCAGAGTGAATTTGAAATGAGTATGATGGGTGAGATCACGTTCTTCCTCGGCTTTCAAATCAAGAAAACTAAAGATGGGAAATTCATTAACCAAGGCAAGTACACAAGTGAGTAACTTAAGCTCTTTGGGATGGAGAACACCAAGCCGATGGGCACACCCATGTCAAACACCTCCAAACTTAACAAAGACGAAGAAGGAGACCATGCTTCTAGGAGGGATGGGTTGTTATGTTGATTTGATGTAAGGATTTGATTATTGGGATGAAAGATTGGTATACTATAATTAGAACTGTCATTGACACATGCTATGCATAAGAACACTTAGCTACATATGGACTAGATAATCCGTTTTATTACTGACCACACTTCCAATATTGTTGACAAGTTTGCTAATAATGCTGACTAAGACTTACATATGTTCTTTAAGGAGCTTGAGAAGGAGCCTGAGTTCTTGTAGAATGGTGATGTAAATATGATTTCTACCATGCCCAAGTTTTTTCAATAAAGTCAACGATAAAAAATATATAAATTTGAGAACACGCAGTTCACATGTATACCTTTCCATTTTATCAAAGAATATGATCAAATGATAAATAAACTATTGTACTTGGTAAATTGTTGTATGAAAGACTGTGCCTCATATATTGTATATATTAAAAGTGACAAGGTTAAATGTCCTCCTTATGTAATTTGCATTTGATTATCTATAAAAAGATTGATATTTAGAAA